>JARQOC010000002.1:337494556-338037426 GCA_033576535.1 Allobates femoralis | reverse complement strand
CTTTTGTATAGGATACATTAGTAAAAGCATTTTAATTACAGCAATGGGTCTACTCTACCCCCCCTTTGGCCTGTCAAAATCAATGCAGCCATGGTCCCCATTAAATTTCCCTTTGGTTCCCCATCCCAGCCCTGACCAACCCCCCTTCCCCCTGCTTACTTCAAGACTGTCAAGGCATGCACGGGTTTAAATGGCTGCTGACTGCTGCTTCCCTCGGGGGATTTTTTGTATGGGCATACATTAGTAAAATCTTTTTATTTAAGTCAATGGCTTAACTTACCCTTTGGGGGCTGTCAAAGAAAATAAACCGCCCCATGGCCCCTTTTCCCCATTGAGACCCCCATTGGTTCTCTCATAGGTCCCCACCCGGGCCCCGTACCAAGGCTCTCACTTTTTAGCTTAAAGGGGCTGTAAGGGCATGCAAAAGGGGTTTAAATGGCCTGACACGGGCCCCCATCGGGGACTTTTGTATACATACATTATAAAAGTCATTTTAATTACAGAAAATTGGCTCTACTTTTACCACCCCTTTCCTGAAAAAGTCAATGCACCTTTGGGTCTCCCATTGAATTCCATTGGGTCTCCATCCAGCCCTGACCAAAGGCCTCACTGCTTACTTCAAGATCTGTCAAGGGCATCAAAATTTTGGGTTAAAGGTCTGACTGCTGGGGTTTCCCATCTGGGGACTTTTGTATGGCATACATTAGTAAAAGTTTTTTAAAATTAAATCAATGGCGTCACTCAACCCCTTTGGCCTTAAAAAAGTCAAAGGGGCCATGCCCCATGGTTCCCATTTCCCCATGAGATTCCTTTGGTCCTCATGAGGTCTCCCATCCAGCCTACCAAACTCCACTGCTTAGCTTCAAGACTGTAAGGCATCACAATTTTTACAATGGCTGCTAAAATGCTGTTCCCCATCGTGGGACTTTTGTATGGGCATACATTAGTAAAAGTCTTTTTTTTTAAGTAAATGGCGCTACTCTTCCCACCCTTTTGGGGCCTGTCAAAAGTAAAATCACCATGGTCCCCTTAATTAGGAAAATAAAAAATTCCCTTTGGGGTCTCTCATGAGGTCTCCCATCCCACCCGTGCCCAAAGGGCTCCACTCTTTAGCTTAAAGATCTGTAAGGGCAGCACAATGGGTTTACAAGGGCTGCTGAATCTGGTTCCCATCGTGGGATTTTTGTATAGATACATTAGTAAAAATATTTAATTACAAAATGGCTTACTTTTACCCCCCCTTGGCCTTAAAAAGTAAATGCAGCCATGGTCCCCATTGAAATTTTTTCCCCAGGGGCTTTCCCATGGGTCCCCAAAACCAGCCCTTGCCCAAGGTTCCTGCTTAGTTAAACTTCAAGGGCAGCACAAGGTTTTTAAAGGGCTGACTGCTGGTTTTTCCCATCGTGGGACTTTTTGATAGGCATACATTAGAAAAATTCATTTTAATTACAGTCAAGGGCTCTACTCTTACCACCCTTTTGGCCTGTCAAAATCAATGCACCATGGTCTCCCATTGAGTTCCCTTTGGGTTCTCTCTTTCCCCATACCTGCCAACCCCACTGCTTATTTCAAGAGCCCCTGTAAGGGGCATGCACAATGGGTTTAAAGGCTGCTAAAATGCTGGCTTCCCTCTTGGGACTTTTGGTATAGGCATACATTAGTAAAAGCAGTTTTTTTTACAGTCAATGGCTCTACTCTTACAACCCTTTGGGTTTCAAAAGTCAAATAAACCCATGGTCTCCCATTGAGATTCCCTTTGGGGGTCCCCCCAAAGACTTCCCATTGGATCTCTCATGAGGTCTCCCATCCACCCGTGCCCAAAGGGGTTTTACTGCTTACTTCAAGATCTGTCAGGCATGCAAAGGGGTTTAAAATGGCTGCTACTTTCGGTTTCCCCATCTGTGGGACTTTTGTAAGGCATACATTATAAAATCATTTTAATTACAGTCAATCTCTACCTTACCCCCTTTGGCCTGTCAAAAGCAATGCAGCCAGGGCCCCATTAGATTCCCTTTGGGGCCCTTTTTCCATGGGTTCCATAGGTCCCCAAGGCTCTAGTTTTAGCTTCAAGAGTCTTCAAGGGGCAGCACAATGGGTTTACAAGTGCGACTCGGGCCCCCCACTGGACTTTGTATGGGCATACATTAGTAAAAGTCATTTTTAAATTAAGTCAAGGGCGTCTACTCTTACCACCCTTTGGCCGCAAAACAATGCACCATGGTCTCCCATTGAGTTTTTCCCCTTTGGGGTCTCTCTTTTTCTAAGCCCGTGCCAAACTCTCACTTTTTTAGCTTCAAGAGTCTGTAAGGGGCATCACAATGGTTTAAAGGGCTGCTGAATGCGGCTTCCACGGGGACTTTTGTATAGGCAACATTAGTAAAAGTCATTTTTAAATTACAGAAAGGCTCTACTCTTCCCACCCTTTGGCCTGTCAAAAGTAAACAACCGGGCCCCATTTTCCTTTCCCCATGAATTCCTTTGGGGTTTTTCTTCCCTTCCACCCTGCCCAAGGTCCCCACGGCTTAGCTTAAAGAGCTGTCAAGGGCTCCCCAAAGGGGTTTTTAAAGGGTGCTGACATCGGGGCTTCCATCGGGGGGACTTTGTATAGGCATACATTATTAAAAGCAGTTTTTAATTACATCAATGCGTCTACTCTTACCACCCCTTTGGGGGCCCGCAAAATCAATCAGCCCATGGTCCTCCCATTAATTCCAGGGGTTTTCTCTTTCCCCATCCAGCCCGTACCAATCTACTGCTTAGCTTCAAAGCTTCAAAGGGCATGCAAATGGGTTTAAAGGCGCTGACGTCGGGGTTTCCCCTCTGTGGGACTTTTGTATAGGCAACATTATAAAATCAGTTTTAATTCAGTCATGCTCACTCTTACCACCCTTGCCTGTAAAAAGGTCAATGCAGCCATGGTCCTTCCTTGAAAACCCATTGGTCTTTTCATGGGCCCTCCCATCCAGCCCGTGACCAAGGCTCTCACTGCTTAGCTTCAAGAGTCTGTCAAGGGCATGCACAATGGGTTTAACAATGGCTGCTGACTGCTGGCTTCCCATCGTGGGACTTTTGTATAGGCATACATTAGTAAAAGTCAGTTTTAATTAACAGTCAATGGCTCTACTCTTACCAGCCCCTTTGGGCCTGTCAAAAGTCAATGCAGCCTGGTCCCCGGCAACATTAGAAAAGTCAGTTTAATTACATCATGCTCTACTCTACCAGCCTTGCCTGTCAAAATCAATGCAGCATGGTCTCCATGAATTCCCATTGGGCTGTTCCATCAGCGTGACCAACTCTCACGCTTACTCAAGATCGTCAAGGCATGCCAAAGGTTTAAATGCTCTGACTCTGGCTTCCCTCTTGGGACTTTGTATAGCATACATTATAAAAGTCTTTTTATTACAGTCAATGCGTCTACTTACAGCCCTTGGCTGTCAAAACAATCAGCTATGGTTCCATTGGGCACCCATAGAGACTTCTTGGTCTCTCATGAGTCCCCCACCGTGACCAAGGCTCTCACTGTTATTCAAGTCGTCAAGGCAGCACAATGGGTTTACAATGCTGCTGACATCGGCTCCCATCTGTGGGACTTTGTATAGCATACATTAGTAAAACAGTTTAATTACAGTCAATGGCTCTACCTACCACCCTTTGCTGCAAAAGTCAATGCAGCCATGTCCCCATTGAGATCCCATTGGTTCCATAGGCCTGTGACCAGTTCATGCTTAGCTTCAAAGTCTGTCAGGCATCACATGGTTTACAATGGTGTGACATGCTGGTTCCCATCTGGACTTTTGTAAGGCATACATTAGTAAAAGTCGTTTATTACGTCAGCGTCTACTCTACCAGCCCTTTGCCTTCAAATCAGCAGCCATGTCCCATTTTAGATCCCATGGTCTCTCTTCCCAGCCCGTGACCAACCTCTCACGCTTAGCTCAAGTCTGTCAAGGGCATGCACAATGGGTTTACAATGCTGCTGAGCTGGCTTCCCATCTGTGGGACTTTGTATAGCTACATTAGTAAAATCAGTTTATTTACATCAATGGCGTCACTCTACAGCCCTTTGCTGTCAATCAATGCCAGCCATGGTCCCCATGAGATCATTGGTCTCTCATGGTCTCCCATCCAGCCCTGACCAAGGCTCTCACTCTTACTTCAAGATCTGTCAAGGGCAGCACAATGGGTTTACAATGCTGCTGACATGCTGGCTTCCACGTGGGACTTTTGATAGGCATACATAGTAAAAGTCAGTTATTACAGTCAATGGCTACTCTACCAGCCCTTGGCCTGTCAAAAGTCAACAGCCATGGTCTCCCATTGAGATTCCCATTGGTCCCATGAGTTCCCACCAGCCTACCAAGGCTCTCACTGCTTAGCTTCAAGATCTGTCAAGGCATGCACAAGGGTTTACAATGGCTGCTGACATGCTGCTTCCATCGTGGGACTTTTGTATAGCATACATAGTAAAAGTCGTAAATTACAGTCAATGGCGTCTACTCTTACCAGCCTTTGGCCTGTCAAAATCAATCACCCAGGTCCATGGGTCCATGGGTCTCCCATCCAGCCCGGACCAACCTCCTGCTTAGCTTCAGAGTCTGTCAAGGGATGCACAATGGTTTAAATGCTGCTGACTGCTGGCTTCCATCTTGGACTTTTATAGGCAACATTAGTAAAGTCATTTTAATTCAGTCATGGCTCTACTCTTACACCCTTTGGCCTGTCAAAAGCATCACCATGGTCCCATTGAGATTCCCATTGGGTCCCATAAGACTTCATTGGGTCTCCCATCCAGCCCGTGACCAAGGCTCTCACTGCTTAGCTAAGGTCTGCAAGGCATGCACAATGGTTACATGGCTGCTGACATGCGGCTTCCCATCTTGGGACTTTGTATAGATACATTAGTAAAAGTCATTTTAATACAGTCAATGGCTCTACTCTACCACCCCTTTGGCCTGTCAAAAGTCATCACATGGTCCCCATGAATTCCCATTGGGTCTCTCCATCCACCCGTGACAACTCTCACTGCAGTTCAAGAGTCTGTCAGGCATGCACATGGTTTACAATGCTCTGACTGCTGCTTCCCATCGTGGACTTGTATAGGCATACATTAGTAAGTCATTTATTACAGTCAATGGCGTCTACTCTTACCAGCCCTTTGGCTGTCAAAAGTCAATCAGCATGGTCTCCATTAGATTTCCAAAGGTCTCTCATTCCCTAGCCCGACCAACTCTCACTGCTAGCTCAAGTCGTCAAGGCATCACAATGGTTTAAAGCTGCTGACTGCTGGCTTCCCATCTTGGACTTTGTATGGCAACATTATAAAATCAGTTTATTACAGTCAGGCTCTACTCTACCCCTTGCTTCAAAATCAATCAGCATGGTCCCCATGAGATTCCATTGGGTCCCATAGTCTCCCATCCGCCCGTGACCAAGGCCTCAGCTTACTTCAAGATCTGCAAGGCATGCACAATGGTTACAATGGCTGCTGATCTGGTTCCCACTGTGGACTTTTGTATAGGCATCATAGTAAAAGTCTTTTAATTACAGTCAATGGCGTCTACTCTTACCACCCTTTGCCTGTCAAAAGTCAATGCAGCAGGTCCCCATTGAGATTCCATTGTTTTTCATGGTCTCTCATGAAGGTCTCCCAATCCAGGCCCAGGGACAAGGTCTCTCCACTGGCTATAGCTACAAGAGTTTTTTGTCAAGGCAATTGCCAAAATGGCTGTTAACCCCAATGGGGCTGTCTGAGAAATGCTTTGGCTTCCCTCTGTGGGACTTTGTATAGGCAACATTAGTAAAAGTCGTTTTAATTACAGTCAAGGGCGTCTACTCTTACCACCCTTTTTGGCTGTAAAAACCAATGCGCCATGGTCTCCCTTGAGATTCCATTGGGTCTCTCTTTAGCCCCGGGTACCCAACCCCCTCCCCTCTGCTTAGCTTCAAAGTCGTAAAGGGGCATCACAATGGGTTTAAAGGGCGCTGACTGCTTGGCTTCCCTCGTGGACTTTTGATAGGCATCATATAAAATCAGTTTTATTAAGTCAAGGGTCTACTCTTACACCCTTTGGGGGCCCTTCAAAGCAATCACCATGGGCCCCCATTGAATTCCCATTGGGTCCCCATGAACTCTCCTGAGGTCTCCCATCCAGCCCGTGACCAGGCTCTCACTGCTAGCTTCAAGAGTCTGTAAGGGCATGCAAAATTTGGGGTTTACAATGGCTGCTGACATGCTGGCTTCCCATCATGGGATTTTTGGTATAGGCATACATTAGTAAAAGTCAGTTTTAATTACAGTCATGGCGTCTACTCTTACCAGCCCTTTGGCCTGTCAAAAGTCAAGCAGCCATGGTCTCCCCATTGAGATTCCATTGGGTCTTTCATGAGGTCCCGTCCACCCCACCAAGCTCCCACACTGCTTAGCTTCAAGAGTCTGTCAAGGGCATGCCCAATGGTTTATAATGGCTGCTGACTATGCTGGTTTCCCATCTGTGGAACTTTGTAAAAAGGCATACATTAGTAAAAGTCAGTTTAATTACAGTCAATGGCGTCTACTCTTACCAGCCCTTTGGGCTGCAAAAGTCAAATCACCATGGTCTCCATTGAGTTTCCCCAATTGGGTCAAACTAAATTTCCCTTTGGGGATCTCTCCATGAGGTCTCCCATCCAGCCCGTGAACCAAAGGGGTCTTACTGCTTAGCTTCAAGAGTCCTGTCTGGGGCATGCATAATGGGTTTACAATGGCTGCTGACATTCTGGCTTCCGATCTGTGGGACTTTTGTATAGGCAACATTAAAAAAAGTCAGTTTTAAATTACAGTCAATGACGTCTACTCTTACCACCCTTTGGCCTGTCAAAAGTCAATGCAGGCCATGGGTCCCCATTGAGACTTCCATTGGGTTTCTCATGAGTCTCCCATCCAGCCCGTGACCAAGGCTCTCACTGCTTAGCTCAAGAGTCTGTCAAGGGCATGCACAATGGGTTTACAATGGCTGCTGACGGGGCGACTTCCCATCTGTGGGACTTTTGTATAGGCCATACATTAGTAAAAGTCAGTTTTAATTACAGTCAATGGCGTCTACTCTTACCAGCCCTTTGCCTGTCAAAAGGCAATGCAGCCATGGGTTCTCCCATTGAGATTCCCATTTGGGTCACAAATAGAAACTTCCATGGGGTCTCCCCATGAGGTCTCCCATGAGGTCTCCCATTCCCGCCCCTGTGGCCAAGGCTCTCACTGCTTAGCTTCAGAGTCTGTAAGGCTCACAATATTTACAATGGCTGCTGACATGCTGGCTTCCCATCTGTGGGACTTTTGTATAGGCATACATTAGTAAAAGTCATTTTAAATTACAGTCAATGGCATCTACTCTTACCACCCCCTTTGGCCTGTCAAAAGTCAATGCAGCCATGGTCCCCCTATTAAAATTCCCATTGGTCACCCATAGAGAACTTCCATTGGGTCTCTCATCCAGCCCGTGCCCAAAGGGTTCTCACTGCTTAGCTTCAAGAGTCGTCAAGGGCATGCACAATGGGTTTACAATGGGATGCTGACATGCTGGCTTCCCATCAGTGGGACTTTTGTATAGGCATACATTAGTAAAAGCCCAGTTTTAATTACAGTCAATGGCGTCTACTCTTACCACCCCTTTTGGGCCTGTCAAAACTCAATGCAGCCATGGTCTCCCATTGAGATTCCCTTTGGGGTCTCTAAACCACCCGTGACCAATCCTCTCACTGCTTAGCTTCAAGAGTCTGTCAAGGGCATGCACAATGGTTTATAATGGCTGCTGACGTGCTGGCTTCCCGTCGTGGGGACTTTTGAAATAGGCATCCCATTAGTAAAAGTCAGTTTTTATTTACAGTCAATGGCGTCCTACTCTTACTAGCCCTTTGGGCTGCCCAAAAGGCAAATCAACCAGGGTTTCTCCCATTGAGATTCCCATTGGGTCACCCATAGAGACCTACATTGGATCTCTCATGAGGGTCTCCCATCAAGCCCGTACCAAGGCTCCACTGTTTAGCTTCAAAGATCTGTCAAGGGCAGGGCACAAGGGGTTTAAAAATGGCTGCTGACTTTGCTGGCTTCCCATCTGGGGGAAACTTTTGTATAGGCATACATTAGTAAAAGTCAGTTTTAATTACAGTCAATGGCATCTACTCTAACCAGCCCTTTGGCCTGACAAAAGTCAATGAAAGCCATGGTC
Source organism: Allobates femoralis (assembly GCA_033576535.1). Taxonomy (NCBI): domain Eukaryota; kingdom Metazoa; phylum Chordata; class Amphibia; order Anura; family Aromobatidae; genus Allobates; species Allobates femoralis. The sequence continues at coordinate 338,029,222 of JARQOC010000002.1, read as the reverse complement.
CCCCCATTGAATCCCATTGAGTCTCTCATGGGGTCTCCCACCCAGCCGTGACCAAGGCTCTCCTGCTATTAGAGTCTAAAAAAAAAAAAAAAAAAAAAAAAAAAAAAAAAAAAAAAAAAAAAAAAAAAAAAAAAAAAAAAAAAAAAAAAAAAAAAAAAAAAAAAAAAAAAAAAAAAAAAAAAAAAAAAAAAAAAAAAAAAAAAAAAAAAAAAAAAAAAAAAAAAAAAAAAAAAAAAAAAAAAAAAAAAAAAAAAAAAAAAAAAAAAAAAAAAAAAAAAAAAAAAAAAAAAAAAAAAAAAAAAAAAAAAAAAAAAAAAAAAAAAAAAAAAAAAAAAAAAAAAAAAAAAAAAAAAAAAAAAAAAAAAAAAAAAAAAAAAAAAAAAAAAAAAAAAAAAAAAAAAAAAAAAAAAAAAAAAAAAAAAAAAAAAAAAAAAAAAAAAAAAAAAAAAAAAAAAAAAAAAAAAAAAAAAAAAAAAAAAAAAAAAAAAAAAAAAAAAAAAAAAAAAAAAAAAAAAAAAAAAAAAAAAAAAAAAAAAAAAAAAAAAAAAAAAAAAAAAAAAAAAAAAAAAAAAAAAAAAAAAAAAAAAAAAAAAAAAAAAAAAAAAAAAAAAAAAAAAAAAAAAAAAAAAAAAAAAAAAAAAAAAAAAAAAAAAAAAAAAAAAAAAAAAAAAAAAAAAAAAAAAAAAAAAAAAAAAAAAAAAAAAAAAAAAAAAAAAAAAAAAAAAAAAAAAAAAAAAAAAAAAAAAAAAAAAAAAAAAAAAAAAAAAAAAAAAAAAAAAAAAAAAAAAAAAAAAAAAAAAAAAAAAAAAAAAAAAAAAAAAAAAAAAAAAAGCCCTTTGGCCTGTCAAAGTCATCAGCCAGTCTCCATTGGGGTTTCTCATGAGGTCCCATCCAGCCGTGCCAACTCTCCTCTTAGCTTCAAGAGTCTGTCAAGGCATCACAATGGGTTAAATGCCTGACTGCGGCTTCCTCTGTGGGATTTTGTATAGGCATACATAGTAAAAGTCATTTTAATTACAGTCAATGGCGTCTACTTACACCCTTTGGCTGTCAAACAATCACCATGGTTCCATGAATTCCATTGGTCCCCAAAACTCCTTGATCCTCTTTAGTCTCCCATCCACCGTGACCAAGGTCTCCTGCTTACTTCAAGATCTTCAGGATGCACAATGTTTAAAATGCTCTGAATGCGGCTTCCATCTGGGACTTTTGTAAGCATACATTAGTAAAAGTCAGTTTATTTAAGTCAATGGCGCTACCTCTTACCAGCCCTTTGCTTCGAAATCAATGCAGCAGTCCCACCTGAGATTCCCATTGGTCCTCTGAGTCCCCATCCACCCGTGACCCAAGGCTCTCACTGCTTACTTCAAGAGCTGTGAGGCATGCACATGGTTTAATGCTCGACATCTGGTTTCCCATCATGGACTTTTGTATAGGATACTTGTAAAAGTCAGTTTAATTACAGTAAATGGCGTCTACTCTTACCAGCCCTTTGGCCTGTCAAAAGTCAAGCAGCCATGGTCTCCATAGATTCCCATTGGGTCTTTCATGAGTCTCCCATCCAGCCCCTGACCAAGCTCCACTGCTTAGCTTCAAGGTCTGTCAACCATGCCAATGTTATAACGGCTGCGATTGCTGCTTTTCATCTGGGACTTTTTATAGCATACATTAGTAAAAGTCATTTATTACAGTCAAGGTCTACTTACCAGCCTTGGCCTTCAAAAGTCATGCAGCCTGCTCCCATTGAGATCCCATTGGGTCACCCATAGAGCTTCCTTGATCTCTCATAGTCTCCCATCCAGCCCGACAACCTCCACTGCTTACTTCAAGATCTGTCAAGGAGCACAATGAGTTACAATGGCTTAAAGTGCGGGCTTCCATCGTGGACTTTGTATAGCATACATTAGTAAAAGTCAGTTTTATTTACAGTCATGGCGTCTACTTTTACTAGCCCTTGGGCTGTAAAAGTAAATAAACCATGTCTCCCATTGAGATTCCCATTGGGTCACCCATAGAGACTTACATGATCTCTCATGATCTCCCACCAGCCCGTACCAAGGCTCTCCTGTTTACTTCAAGAGTCTGTCAAGGCAGCACAAGGTTACAATGCTGCTGACAGCTGCTTCCCATCTGGGCTTTTGTATAGGCATACATTATAAACAAGTTTTAATTTACAGTCAGGGCATCTACTCTACACCCCTTGGCCTGTCAAATCAATGCAGCCATGGCCCCTAGAATCCCATGGGTCACCTTAGAACTCATTGGGTCTCTTCATCCAGCCCGACCAAGGTTTCACTGCTTAGCTTCAAGAGTCTGTCAGGGCATGCAAAATGGGTTTACAATGGATGCTGACTCTGGCTTATCCAGTGGACTTTTTATAGGCTACTTAGAAAGTCATTTTAAAAAAAATTACAGTCAATGGCGTCTACTCTTACCACCTTGGGCCTGTCAAAACTCAATGCAGCCATGGCTCCCATTAGATTCCCATTGGTCTCTCATCCACCCGTGACCAATCCTCTCACTGCTACTTCAAGAGTCTGTCAAGGCATGCCATGGTTTAAAGCTGCTGACTGCTCTTCCGTCTGTGGACTTTGTATAGCAACATATAAAAGCAGTTTTTTACGTAATGGCGTCACTCTATAGCCCCTTGGCTGTCAAAGTCAAATCAACCATGGTCCCATTGAGATTCCATTGGATCACCATAAACACTGGATCCTCATGAGGTCTCCATCCACCCTACCAAGGCTCTCACTGCTTACTTCAGAATCTTCAAGGCATGCACAATGGGTTACAATGCTGCTGCTTCTGGCTTCCCTCTGGGGGACTTTTGTATAGGATACTTTAGAAAAATTTGTTTTTTTTAAGTCAATGCGTTATTTACACCCCTTTTGGCTGCCCAAAGCAATCACCAGGGTCCCCATTGAGTTTCCCCATTGGGTTTCTCTCATGAGGTCTCCCATCACCCGTCCCCCAAGGCTCTCATGTTGCTTAAAGATTGTAAAGGGGATGACAATGGTTTTTAAAAGGCTGCTGACATGCTGGTTCCCATCTGTGGGACTTTGTATAGGCATACATTAGTAAAAGTCGTTTTAATTAAGTAAAATGGCTCTACTTTTACCAGCCCTTTGGGCCTGCAAAAGTCAATGCAGCCATGGTCTCCCCATTGAGATTCCCATTGGGTTTTTCTCCCATGAGGTCTCCCATCCAGCCCGTGACCAAGGCTCTCACTGCTTAGCTTCAAGAGTCTGTAAAGGGCTTTGCACAATGGGTTTACAATGGCTGCTGAATGCTGGTTCCCATCTGTGGGACTTTTGTATAGGATACATTTAGTAAAAGTCGTTTTAATTACAGTAAATGGCTCTACTCTTACCACCCTTTGGCTGTCAAAGTCAACGCAGCCATGGTCCCCTATTGAGATTCCCATTGGGTCACCCATAAAAACTTCCATTGGTCTCTCATGGGGTCCCATCCAGCCCGTGACCAAGGCTCTCACTGCTTAGCTTCAAGATCTGTCAAGGGCATGCACATGGGTTTACAATGGCTGCTGACATGCTGGCTTCCCATCAGTGGGACTTTTGTATAGGCATACATTAGTAAAAGTCAGTTTTAATTACAGTCAATGGCGTCTACTCTTACCAGCCCTTTGGCCTGTCAAAACTCAATGCAGCCATGGTCTCCCATTGAGATTCCCATTGGGTCTCTCATCCTAGCCCGTGACCAAGGTCCTCTCACTGCTTAGCTTCAAGAGTCTGTCAAGGGCATGCACAATGGGTTTATAATGGCTGCTGACATGCTGGCTTCCCATCTGTGGGACTTTTGTATAGGCATACATTAGTAAAAGTCAGTTTTTATTACAGTCAATGGCGTCTACTCTTACAGCCCCTTTGGCTGTCAAAAGTCAAATCAACCATGGTCTCCCATGAGATTCCCATTGGGTCACCCATAGAGACTCATTGGATCTCTCTGAGGTCTCCCATCCAGCCCGTGACCAAGGTCTCACTGCTTAGCTTCAAGAGTCTGTCAAGGGCATGCACAATGGGTTTACAATGGCTGCTGACATGCTGGCTTCCATCTGTGGACTTTTGTATAGGCATACATTAGTAAAAGTCAGTTTTAATTACAGTCAATGGCGTCTACTCTTACCAGCCCTTTGGCCTGTCAAAAGTCAATGCAGCCATGGTCTCCCATTGAGATTCCATTGTCTCATGAGGTCTCCCATCCAGCCCGTGGACCAAGCTCTCACTGCTTAGCTTCAAGAGTCTGTCAAGGGCATGCACAATGGGTTTATAACGGCTGCTGACTGTGCTTTCCCATCTGTGGGACTTTTGTATAGGCATACATTAGTAAAAGTCAGTTTTAATTACAGTCAATGGCGTCTACTCTTACCAGCCCTTTGGCTGTCAAAAGGCAATGCAGCCATGGTCTCCCATTGAGATTCCCATTGGGTCACAATAAAACTTCCATGGGTCTCTCATGAGTCTCTTTTTTTTTTTTTTTTTTTTTTTTTTTTTTTTTTTTTTTTTTTTTTTTTTTTTTTTTTTTTTTTTTTTTTTTTTTTTTTTTTTTTTTTTTTTTTTTTTTTTTTTTTTTTTTTTTTTTTTTTTTTTTTTTTTTTTTTTTTTTTTTTTTTTTTTTTTTTTTTTTTTTTTTTTTTTTTTTTTTTTTTTTTTTTTTTTTTTTTTTTTTTTTTTTTTTTTTTTTTTTTTTTTTTTTTTTTTTTTTTTTTTTTTTTTTTTTTTTTTTTTTTTTTTTTTTTTTTTTTTTTTTTTTTTTTTTTTTTTTTTTTTTTTTTTTTTTTTTTTTTTTTTTTTTTTTTTTTTTTTTTTTTTTTTTTTTTTTTTTTTTTTTTTTTTTTTTTTTTTTTTTTTTTTTTTTTTTTTTTTTTTTTTTTTTTTTTTTTTTTTTTTTTTTTTTTTTTTTTTTTTTTTTTTTTTTTTTTTTTTTTTTTTTTTTTTTTTTTTTTTTTTTTTTTTTTTTTTTTTTTTTTTTTTTTTTTTTTTTTTTTTTTTTTTTTTTTTTTTTTTTTTTTTTTTTTTTTTTTTTTTTTTTTTTTTTTTTTTTTTTTTTTTTTTTTTTTTTTTTTTTTTTTTTTTTTTTTTTTTTTTTTTTTTTTTTTTTTTTTTTTTTTTTTTTTTTTTTTTTTTTTTTTTTTTTTTTTTTTTTTTTTTTTTTTTTTTTTTTTTTTTTTTTTTTTTTTTTTTTTTTTTTTTTTTTTTTTTTTTTTTTTTTTTTTTTTTTTTTTTTTTTTTTTTTTTTTTTTTTTTTTTTTTTTTTTTTTTTTTTTTTTTTTTTTTTTTTTTTTTTTTTTTTTTTTTTTTTTTTTTTTTTTTTTTTTTTTTTTTTTTTTTTTTTTTTTTTTTTTTTTTTTTTTTTTTTTTTTTTTTTTTTTTTTTTTTTTTTTTTTTTTTTTTTTTTTTTTTTTTTTTTTTTTTTTTTTTTTTTTTTTTTTTTTTTTTTTTTTTTTTTTTTTTTTTTTTTTTTTTTTTTTTTTTTTTTTTTTTTTTTTTTTTTTTTTTTTTTTTTTTTTTTTTTTTTTTTTTTTTTTTTTTTTTTTTTTTTTTTTTTTTTTTTTTTTTTTTTTAGTTATTTTTTTAAATAAACCCTGGGCTCTTTTCCCTACCCCCGGCCCGCCCAAATTTAAACAACCTGAAAGGGCCCCGGGGGGTTTTTTTTAAAAGGGGCCCCCCGGGGTTTTTTGGGGCCCCCCTTTTACGTTTTCTTCAAAAAGGGGCTTCCCCCCCTGGCCAAAAAACCCAAAGGGTTTTTTTTGGGTTCCCTTTCCCCCCTAAACCCTTTTTTTAAAGGTCTTCCCCCCGGTTTTTTGGGCACAGCGGGGCCCCCGGGGGTTTTGTTGGGCCCCCCTTTTTTTTTGGGAAATGCTTATTAAAGCTTTTCGCAAAATTTACCCCGCCCCTTTTGTTTCCCAGGGGCCCCTTAAACCCATTGGTTCTTTAAAAAAAGAAAACCCCCCTCTTCCCTTTGGGTTTTTGGGGGGCTCCCCATGGTCCCAAAGTTCCCGGGGGTTCACGGGGGTTTTTTGGGAAATGGTTTTTCCCGAAAAGGGCCCCTCCTTTTTTTTGGGGCAAATGTAAACATTTTTAAAAAGATCCCTTTCCCCTTTGGGTTAAAAACCCCCCCCAAAAAACCCATTTTTAAAATAACCCTTCCAGGGTTTTCCCCCCCGTAGCCCCTTTTTTTTGGGATTTTTGGCACAAAGGCATTTTCTAAAGGGCTCCAACCCCCCCTTCCCACCCCCCCCCCCGGGGGCCCCCCCGGGCCCTCCCTCATCCCCCCCCCCCCCCCCCCCCCCAAACCCCCCCTTTTTTTAAAGAAAGGTTTCCCCTCCCCCCGGCCTGCCCCACCCCCCCCCCCAAAAAAAAAAACCCCCCCCCCTTTATTTCCCCCAACCCCCCCACCTTTTCCCCCCACCCCTTCAAACCCCCCCCCCCAAAAACCCTTTTCCCCCCCAAAAAATTTTTTTGGTTTAAACCAGGAAAAAACCCCCCCTCCCCCTCTCCCCCCCTTTTTCCCCCCTTCCCCCTTTAAAGGGCCCCCAAAAAACCCCCCCCAAAAAAATTTTCCCCCCCCCAAAACCCCCCCCCCCCCCCCCCTTTTTCCCCCTCGCCCCCCCCTTGGCCCGGGCCCCCCCGGGGGTTTTTTCCCCAACGCCCCAACCCCCCTTCCCCAAAATTTTGGGCCTCCCCCCCCCCTTCCCCCCCCAAAGCCCCCCCCGGCCCCAGTTTTCCCCACCACCCCCCCCCCCCCCCCTCCCCCCCTTTTTAACCCCCCCCCCCTCGGCCCCCAACCCCACAAGAAACCCTCCCCCCCCCAGCCCCATTTTCCCCCCTTTTTAAAAATTCCCCCCTCCCATCGGGGTTTTTTATGGAAACTTTGAAAAAATTTTAATTCATAAGGCCCCCACCTACCACCCTTTTCCCCCAAACTGCGGGGCCCCCTTTTTTGGTTCCCAGGGCCCCCCCGTTTTTTTGGGTTGGGACAAATTTTTTAAATTTGCTCTTCTTCCCCCTTTTTTTAAATTCAATTTTTTTTATTTAATTTTTGGGCAAAAAAATTTGGGTTTAAAAAACCAAGGCCCCTTTTAAAAATTTCCCCCAAAAAATTTACATGGCCCCCCATGGGGTTCCCTTGGGCGAAAAACCCCCAAAGTTTCCCCCAAGGGGTCCCTTTTTCAAGTTTTGGCTTCCCAAAGGGACTGGCCTGAGATTTTTTTTTGCGGAAAATTTCTAAAAGTTTTTTTAAAAAACCAAGGGAAATTCCCCCTTCCCCCCCCCGGGGCCCGGGGGCCCTAAGGGTTTTTTAAGTTTTCTTCAAGGGCCCTTAAAAAAAAAAACCCCCCTTTTTTTTCCCCCTTTGGGCTGGGAAAATGGGTTTTTTTTCCCCCCGTAAACCTTTTTGGTTAAAAATTTTTAAAGGGTTTTTTTTTATGGGTCGGGGAAAATTATTTTCCTTGGAGGTTTTTTCCCCCCCCGGTCCCAAGAACCCTGTTTAAAAATTTTTCCCCCCCTTTAACGGGCTTTTTCGGGTTCAAGGGGCCCTTTAAGCAGGGGGCCCATTTTTCCCAGGGATTTTAATTTCCTATTTTTTTAAAAATTTTCCCCCATGCCCCATTTAGTTTCCCCCCCCCTTTGGTTTTGGTTTCATTTTTTCCCATAAATTTACTTTCCCCTATTTCCCCCCCGGGGAAAGGTTTTTTTCCCAGTTTTTGGGTTTTTATGGTTTTAAACCCCCAGGGGGTTTCTCTTTTTTAAAATCGTAAAAGAAGTTTTTTGGGCCTTTCTCTTTTTGGGTTAAAAACCGAACCCCCCTTTAAAATTCAAGGGCCCCCAAACCTTGGGTTTTCAAAGGGCTCCCATCCCCCCCCAAACCCAGGGGTTGTTAAAATTTTAAAAAAGGGGTTTTTTAAAAACCCGAAAGGCTCCCCCCCTTTCCTTTTTTTGGCTAATTTTAAAAGTTTTATTTTAAAATTAAGGGGTTTTAAATTGGGGCCCTTTTTAAATTTTTTTAGGCTTCCCCCTCCCCAATTTCCCTTCATTTGGCCGTTTTTGAAGGGGTTTTTCCCAAAAAATTTTTTCCCTATTTTTTTCCTCAAAAAAAATTTTTTTTCCCCCCCCCGGTTAAAAGGTTCTGGCCTCCCCCAGGTTTCCCATTTTAAAGACCCCCAAAGGCCCCATTTTTAAAATTTCCCTTAAAGGTTGGGGGGGCCCTTGTTCTTTTTGGGTTTTTTTTTAAAATTTAAATTTAAAACCTTTCTCTATTTAAAACCCTTTCCCTTAAAATTTTTCCCTGCTCTTACCCCGGGGTTTTTTAAAACCCCATTGTTCATTTTTCCAAAAAATTTTCCTCCCCCCTTTGGTTAAATTTCAACAGCCGGGTTCCCAGGGGGCCCCTTTTCATCGGGGAAAGGTTTAAAAAAACCCCCCTTTTTCCCGGTTTAAAGATGCCCGGCCCCCCCTTTAAAACCCTGTTCCCAGGGGCCCTTGGGGCCCCCCCATGGGGAAAAAATTTTTCCCCTTCTAAAATTTCCCCCCCAAAAGTTTTAAAGGGGGCCCTCGGCCCCATTGGGTACAAAACTCATTTTTATCTTTTTTAAAAAAATTCTTTTAAAAACCAAGTTTTTGGGGCCAAAAGGCCATTCCCCCTTTTGGGTTAAAATTTAAAATAAACCCCATGGGTCTTAAAATTCCTTGGGCTCCCCCCTTTTTGGTTTCAACCTTCCCCCCCCCCCGGGGTTTATGGTTTTTTAAAAGGTCTTTTCGTTGGGTTTTTTAAGGGGCGGGGAAAAATTTTAAAATTCCCTTGGGCTTTTAATTTTTTTTAAAACCCAAAAGGTTTTTTTTTCCCGGGGCCCCCCCCCCCCAAAACCTTTTTACCAAACCCAAGGGCACCAAAATGGTTTAAATGGCCTGAAGGGCCCCCCTTTGGGATTTTTATAGGCCAAAAAAACTTTTAATTCTAAAGGGGGTTACCTTAAAACCCCCGGGCCCAAAAATTTTAAAAAAGGTTTTTCCCCATTGGTTCCCCCTTTGGGCCCCCATTGTTTTCCCCAGGGAAAGCTTTATTTAGGGGAAACCCCCTTTGTTTAAAATTGCCCCGGGTTTTCAATTTGGGTTTTTATCTTTTTTGGGTTTTATCACAAAGTTTTTTCTTTTTTGGAAAGCTTATTTTGGCCCCAATCTTTTCCCGGGGCTATAGCTAAATTTTTTAAAGTTTTTTTCCCCGCCCAAGGCCACTTTACCAATTTTGCGCAGAAAAGGTCTCCCATTGAGTTTCCCTTTGGGGTCCCCTCAAACCCGTGACCAATCCCCACTGCTTACTTCAAGCCCTGTAAAGGGCAGCACAAGGGTTTATAATGGCTGCTAAAATGCGGCTTCCCCTCTGTGGGATTTTTGTATAGGCAACTTTAGTAAAAGTCATTTTTAATTTACATCAATGGGGCACTCTTCTAGCCCTTTGGGCTGTAAAAAGGGCAAATCAACCATGGCTCCCATTGAGATTCCCATGGGTCACCCATAGAGCTTCCCATTGGATCTCTCATGGGTCTCCCATCAGCCCTGGACCAAGGCCCTTACTGCTTAGCTTCAAGAGTCTGTCAAGGCCATGCAAATGGGTTTACAATGGCTGCTGACATGCTGGCTTCCGATCTGTGGGACTTTTGTATAGGCATACATTAGTAAAAGTCAGTTTTAATTACAGTCAATGCGTCTACTCTTACAGCCCTTTGGCCTGTCAAAAGTCAATCACCCAGGTCTCCCATTGGATCTTTTCCCCATAGAGACTTCCATTGGTCTCTCATGAGGTCTCCCATCCAGCCCGTGACCAAGGCTCTCACTGCTTAGCTTCAAGAGTCTGTCAAGGGCATGCACAATGGTTTACAATGGCTGCTGACTGCTGGCTTCCCATCTGTGGGACTTTTGTATAGGCATACATTAGTAAAAGTCAGTTTTAATTACAGTCAATGGCATCTACTCTTACCACCCTTTGCCTGTCCAAAGTCAATGCAGCCATGGTCCCCATTGAAATTCCCATTGGGTCACCCATAGAAACTTCCATTGGGTCTAAACCTCATCCAGCCCGTGACCAAGGTTCTCACTGCTTAGCTTCAAGAGTCTGTCAAGGGCATGCACAATGGGTTTACAATGGATGCTGACATGCTGGCTTCCCATCAGTGGGACTTTTGTATAGGCATACATTAGTAAAAGTCAGTTTTAATTACAGTCAATGGCGTCTACTCTTACCAGCCCTTTGGCCTGTCAAAACTCAATGCAGCCATGGTCTCCCATTGAGATTCCCATTGGGTCTCTCATCCAGCCCGTGACCAATCCTCTCACTGCTTAGCTTCAAGAGTCTGTCAAGGGCATGCACAATGGGTTTATAATGGCTGCTGACAGTGCTGGCTTCCCGTCTGTGGGACTTTTGTATAGGCATACATTAGTAAAACTCAGTTTTTAATTACAGTCAATGGCATCTACTCTTACCACCCTTTGGCCTGTCAAAGTCAATGCAGCCATGGTCCCCTATTGAGATTCCCATTGGGTCACCCATAGAGACTTCCATTGGGTCTCCATCCAGCCCGTGACCAAGGTCTTCACTGCTTAGCTTCAAGAGTCTGTCAAGGGCATGCACAATGGGTTTACAATGGCATGCTGACATGCTGGCTTCCCATCTGTGGGACTTTTGTATAGGCATACATTAGTAAAAGTCAGTTTTATTTACAGTCAATGGCGTCTACTCTTACCTAGCCCTTTGGCTGTCAAAAGGCAAATCAACCTGGTCTCCCATTGAGATTCCCATTGGGTCACCCATAGAGACTTACATTGGATCTCTCATGAGGTCTCCCATCAGCCGTGACCAAGGCTCTCACTGTTAGCTTCAAGAGTCTGTCAAAGGGCATGCACAATGGGTTTACAATGGCTGCTGACATGCTGGTTCCCATCTGTGGGACTTTTGTATAGGCATACATTAGTAAAAGTCAGTTTTAATTACAGTCAATGGCGTCTACTCTAACCAGCCCTTTGGCCTGATCAAAAGTCAATGCAGCCATGGTCTCCCATTGAGATTCCCATTGGGTCACCCATTGAGATTCCCATTGGGTCTCTCATGAGGTCTCCATCCAGCCCGTGACCAAGGCTCTCACTGCTTAGCTTCAAGAGTCTGTCAAGGGCATGCACAATAGGTTTACAATGGCTGCTGACATGCTGGGTTTCCCATCTGTGGGACTTTTGTATAGGCATACATTAGTAAAAGTCTGTTTTAATTACAGTCAATGGCGTCTACTCTTACCAGCCCTTTGGCCTGTCAAAAGTCAATGCAGCCATGGTCTCCCATTGAGAGTCCCATTGGGTCACGAATAGAACTTCCATTGGGTCTCTCATGAGGTCTCCCATCCAGCCCGTGACCAAGGCTCTCACTGCTTAGCTTCAAGAGTCTGTCAAGGGCATGCACAATGGGTTTACAATGGCTGCTGACATGCTGGCTTCCCATCTGTGGGACTTTTGTATAGGCATACATTAGTAAAAGTCAGTTTTAATTACAGTCAATGGCATCTACTCTTACCACCCTTTGGCCTGTCAAAAGTCAATGCAGCCATGGTCCCCTATTGAGATTCCCATTGGGTCACCCATAGAGACTTCCATTGGGTCTCTCATGAGGTCTCCCATCCAGCCCGTGACCAAGGCTCTCACTGCTTAGCTTCAAGAGTCTGTCAAGGGCATGCACAATGGGTTTACAATGGCTGCTGACATGCTGGCTTCCCATCTGTGGGACTTTTGTATAGGCATACATTAGTAAAAGTCAGTTTTAATTACAGTCAATGGCGTCTACTCTACCAGCCCTTTGGCCTGTCAAAAGTCAATGCAGCCATGGGGGGGGGGGGGGGGGGGGGGGGGGGGGGGGGGGGGGGGGGGGGGGGGGGGGGGGGGGGGGGGGGGGGGGGGGGGGGGGGGGGGGGGGGGGGGGGGGGGGGGGGGGGGGGGGGGGGGGGGGGGGGGGGGGGGGGGGGGGGGGGGGGGGGGGGGGGGGGGGGGGGGGGGGGGGGGGGGGGGGGGGGGGGGGGGGGGGGGGGGGGGGGGGGGGGGGGGGGGGGGGGGGGGGGGGGCTGCTGACATGCTGGCTTCCCATCTGTGGGACTTTTGTATAGGCATACATTAGTAAAAGTCAGTTTTAATTACAGTCAATGGCGTCTACTTACCAGCCCTTTGGCCTGTCAAAAGTCAATGCAGCCATGTTTACATGCTGCTGACATCTGGCTTCCATTGTGGGACTTTTGTATAGGCATCATTAGTAAAGTCAGTTTTAATTACAGTCAATGGCGTCTACTCTTACCAGCCCTTTGGCTGTCAAAAGTCAATGCAGCCTGGTCTCCCATTGAGATTCCCATTGGGTCACCCATGAGATTCCATGGTCTCTCATGCACCCGTGACCAAGGCTCTCACTGCTTAGCTTCAAGAGTCTGTCAAGGGCATGCACAATGGGTTTACAATGGCTGCTGACATGCTGGCTTCCCATCTGTGGGACTTTTGTATAGGCATACATTAGTAAAAGTCGTTTTAATTACAGTCAATGGCGTCTACTCTTACCAGCCCTTTGGCCTGTCAAAAGTCAATGCAGCCATGGTCCATGGGGGGGGGGGGGGGGGGGGGGGGGGGGGGGGGGGGGGGGGGGGGGGGGGGGGCTGCTGATGCTGGTTTCCATCTGTGGGACTTTTGTATAGGCATACATTAGTAAAAGTCAGTTTTAATTACAGTCAATGGCGTCTACCTTACCAGCCTTTGGCCTGTCAAAAGTCAATGCAGCCATGGCTGCTGACATGCTGGCTTCCCATCTGTGGGACTTTTGTATAGGCATACATTAGTAAAAGTCAGTTTTAATTACAGTCAATGGCGTCTACTCTTACCAGCCCTTTGGCCTGTCAAAAGTCAATGCAGCCATGGTCTCCCATTGAGATTCCCATTGGGTACCCATAGAGACTTCCATTGGGTCTCTCATGAGGTCTCCCATCCAGCCCGTGAGCCAAGGCTTTCACTGCTTAGTTCAAGAGTCTGTCAAGGGCATGCACAATGGGTTTACAATGGCTGCCCACATGCTGGCTTCCCATCTGTGGGACTTTTGTATAGGCATACATTAGTAAAAGTCAGTTTTAATTACAGTCAATGGCGTCTACTCTTACCAGCCCTTTGGCCTGTCAAAAGTCAATGCAGCCATGGTCTCCCATTGAGTTTCCCATTGGGTCACCCATAGAGACTTCCATTGGGTCTCTCATGAGGTCTCCCATCCAGCCCGTGCCAAGGCTCTCACTGCTTAGCTTCAAGAGTCTGTCAAGGGCATGCACAATAGGTTTACAATGGCTGCTGACATGCTGGGTTCCCATCTGTGGGACTTTTGTATAGGCATACATTAGTAAAAGTCAGTTTTAATTACAGTCAATGGCGTCTACTCTTACCAGACCTTTGGCCTGTCAAAAGTCATTGCAGCCTTTGTCTCCCATTGAGATTCACATTGGCGTCTCTCATGATGTCTCCCATCCAGCCCGTAACCAAGGCTCTCACTGCTTAGCTTCAAGAGTCTGTCAAGGGAATGCATAATGGTTTACAATGGCTGCTGACATGCTGTCCATCTGTGGGACTTTTGTATAGGCATACATTATAAAAGTCAGTTAAATTACGTCATGGGTCTACTCTAACCAGCCTTTGGCCTGTCAAAGTCAATGCAGCCTTGGTCTCCATTGAGATTCCCATTGGGTCTTTCATGAGGTCTCCCATAAGCCGTACCAAGGCTCTCACTGCTTAGCTCAAGAGTCTGTCAAGGGCTCAAATGGGTTTACAATGCTGCTGAACACTGGTTCCCATCTGTGGGACTTTTGTATAGGCATACATTAGTAAAAGTCAGTTTTAATTACAGTCAATGGCGTTACTCTTACCACCCTTTGGCCTGTCAAAGTCAATGCAGCATGGTTCCCATTGAGATTCCCATTGGGTCACCCATAGAGACTTCCATTGGGTGTCTCATGAGGTCTCCCATCCAGCCCGTGACCAAGGCTCTCACTGCTTAGCTTCAAGAGTCTGTCAAGGGCATGCACAATAGGTTTACAATGGCTGCTGACATGCTGGCTTCCCATCTGTGGGACTTTTGTATAGGCATACATTAGTAAAGTCAGTTTTAATTACAGTCAATGGCCTCTACTCTTACCAGCCCTTTGGCCTGTCAAAAGTCAATGCAGCCATGGTCCTCCTATTGAGATTCCCATTGGGTCCCATAGAGACTTCCATTGGTCTCCATCCAGCCCGTGACCAAGGCTCTCACTGCTTAGCTTCAAGAGTCTGTCAAGGGCATGCACAATGGGTTTACAATGGTGCTGACATGCTGGCTTCCCATCTGTGGGACTTTTGTATAGGCATACATTAGTAAAAGTCAGTTTTAATACAGTCAATGGCGTCTACTCTTACCAGCCCTTTGGCCTGTCAAAAGTCAATGCAGCCATGGTCTCCCATTGAGATTCCCATTGGGTCCATAGAGACTTCCATGGGTCTCTCATCCAGCCCGTGACCAAGGCTCTCACTGCTTAGCTTCAAGAGTCTGTCAAGGGCATGCACAATGGGTTTACAATGGCTGCTGACATGCTGGCTTCCCATCTGTGGGACTTTTGTATAAGCATACATTAGTAAAAGTTTTAATTACAGTCAATGGCTCTACTCTTACCAGCCCTTTGGCCTGTCAAAAGTCAATGCAGCCATGGTCTCCCATTGAGATTCCCATTGGGTGACCCATAGAGACTTCCATTGGGTCTTCATGAGGTCTCCCATCCAGCCCGTGACCAAGGCTCTCACTGCTTAGCTTCAAGAGTCTGACAAGGGCATGCACAATAGGTTTACAATGGCTGCTGAAATGCTGGCTTCCCATCTGTGGGACTTTTGTATAGGCATACATTAGTAAAAGTCAGTTTAATTACAGTCAATGGCGCCTAATCTTACCAGCCCTTTGGCCTGTCAAAAGTCAATGCAGCCATGGTCTCCCATTGAGATTCCTAATGGGTCCCCCAAAGAGACTTCCATTGGGTCTTTCATGAGGTCTCCCATCCAGCCCGTGACCAAGGCTCTCCACTGCTTAGCTTCAAGAGTCTGTCAAGGGCATGCACAATGGGTTTACAATAGCTGCTGATATGCTGGCTTCCCATCTGTGGCACTTTTGTATAGGCATACATTAGTAAAAGTCAGTTTTAATTACAGTCAATGGCGTCTACTCTTACCAGCCCTTTGGCCTGTCAAAAGTCAATGCAGCGATGGTCTCCCATTGGGTCTCTCATGAGGTCTCCCATCCAGCCCGTGAACAAGGCTCTCACTGCTTTGCTTCAAGAGTCTGTCAAGGGCATGCACAAAGAGTTTATAATGGCTGCTGACATGCTGGCTTCCCATCTGTGGGACTTTTGTATAGGCATACATTAGTAAAAGTCAGTTTTAATTACAGTCAATGGCCTCTACTCTTACCAGCCCTTTGGGCTGTCAAAAGTCAATGCAGCCATGGTCTCCTATTGAGATTCCCATTGGTTCACCCATAGAGACTTCCATTGGGTCTCTCATGAGGTCTCCATTCCAGGCCGTGACCAAGGCTCTCACTGCTTAGCTTCAAAAGTCTGTCAAGGGCATGCACAATGGGTTTACAATGGCTGCTGACATGCTGGGGTCCCATCTGTGGGACTTTTGTATAGGCATACATTAGTAAAAGTCAGTTTTAATTACAGTCAATGGCGTCTACTCTTACCAGCCCTTTGGCCTGTCAAAAGGCAATGCAGCCATGGTCTCCCATGGAGATTCCCATCGGGTCTTTCATGTGGTCTCCCATCCAGCCCGTGACCAAGGCTCTCACTGCTTAGCTTCAAGAGTCTGTCAAGGGCATGCACAATGGGTTTACAATGGCTGCTGACATGCTGGCTTCCCATCTGTGGGACTTTTGTATAAGCATACATTAGTAAAAGTTTTAATTACAGTCAATGGCGTCTACTCTTACCAGCCCTTTGGCCTGTCAAAAGTCAATGCAGCCATGGTCTCCCATTGAGATTCCCATTGGGTGACCCATAGAGACTTCCATTGGGTCTTTCATGAGGTCTTCCATACAGCCTGTGACCAAGGCTCTCACTGCTTCGCTTCAAGAGTCTGTCAAGGGCATGCACAATTGGTTTACAATGGCTGCTGACATGCTGGCTTCCCATCTGTGGGACTTTTGTATAGGCATACATTAGTAAAAGTCAGTTTTAATTACAGTCAATGGTGCTGGGGCGTGGCCTAGCTATGGAGGAGAGAGGAAGCTGAGCGTCTCTGCTCCCGCTCTCGGGCATTGAAAATAGCTAAAAGCTGTCGGTATTCGGTGATTCCGAGGAGACCATGAGAAGGGGAAGACGGGGGAACCCCACAGGACCTGAATCCCCGGCCCAAACATCACCAGGAGCGACCATAAAACGCTACTTCACCAAGCGGGACCAAACTCCCGCCAGAACAGCCTTCCACAAGATGGCCGCGATGAGAAACAGTGCCCCAGCAGCAGCAGGAGAACGCGACATGGAGGGAGAGGATACATTGACACGGCAGGCTCGAGGTTCAGCTGAAAAACCCTCCGGATCGGGTGCTGGACGCCCTGAGGGGATGCAGACAAGAGGCACGAGCAGTAATACAACAGTGGCAGCGATGGATCTGGAGCAGAGGACCCGGCAGGAGGCACTTTCACAACAACAGATAAGTGTACAGCATGCTGGGGGAGGAGGGGGAAGAGAGGAAGCCTTACAAAAGGACTTGTTTACCAGCAACAATGGCAATGCAAACAATGATTGTGCTCTGAGTGAACGAGAGGTGACCCTTAATAATACACTGGGGACAGACACTGGGACTGGACTAATGAGAACAAATAACTCTCCCCCCTTCATAGATCCCATGAGACCTAGCCCTCCACTAGGAGCCCTGACACCTCCATTTACCTTCCTGCAAGAAGGCAATATGCAGAACATAAGTGTGCTAGCTGAACTGGGAGACCTGCGTGCACGCATGTCCTCCATCCCTACCAGGGAGGACATGGAAGCATATATCACACGCTTAGAACAAGCATATAGAAGTGAGCTCTCCTGTTTGAGAGGTGAAGTGTCTAGGGTTGATGGCCAGGGTCAAGATCATGCCCTTAGAATAACGGCCCTAGAGGAACTGTGTCGATCCCAGCAAGAGACAATGCAAACTCAATCCATGCAGATCATGCACTTAGTAGACTCGCTGGATGATGGGGAGAACAGGGGTCGACGTAACAATATCAGAATTAGAGGGTTGCCGGAGTCAGTTGAGTCACGTGATCTCCCTGGTGTACTACAATCCATTTTCAACGGAATATTGGGAGACCCCCCCTCAACTGTAATTGAACTTGACAGGGCACACAGAGCTCTTGGTCCCAGGTCCACAGATCCCGACTGGCCTCGGGATGTTATCTGCCGAGTTCACCGCTATGTTATCAAAGATGCGATTATGAACCAGATAAGAAACGGGAGACCTTGTAAATTTGAGGATAAAACCCTGGCTATCCTACCTGACCTATCGAGGCTGACCTTGCAAAAAAGGAGAGCGCTTCGCCCTCTTTTGGATGTCCTCAGAGACTATGATTTAACATACAGCTGGGGATTCCCCTTCAAGTTGCAAGTGAGGAAAAATGGCAGGGTTCATATCGTCCGCTCCCCTGCTGACATACCTTCGTTTACATCTGCCCTGGAGATACCACCAGTGACAATCTCTGGATGGCCGGAGTTTCCGCTCAGGGCCCCAGAGGGTCCAAGGAGACCAGGAGAGGTGTACAGACGTCGACAAGGAGGAAACGGAGAGCGTGGTCCTCGCCGCTGATAAGGAAGATATTAATACACACACATATACTTTACTGTGGCCGCTATACTCTGAGATATTGGTGGGTCGGGCATCGACTTCACCTCGAAACATTTATATGCACGCCCTCAATAATTAATAATTAACAATTAATACTTAATGATTAATAATCTATACAGGTTCTGCTGCGTTCCTAATCCCCCCTTTCTTCCTCCCCTCATTTAAACCCTTCTAATTTGCTAAAGCTATCTCACACTTCCCTTATCTGCCCTACCTATGTCCCATCCTTCCCCTGACCTCTTCCCTCCACCCTTTTTCCTACCAGAACTGATTATAGAAACTTACTATTTGAGGGATATGATAATTACATGGTGGGCGATGCTCAGAACCTCATTGAAGGAAGTCGAAGGTTGGCTAAAATGGGGATACCTATGCCACAACCAGAAATGGCTTTGGCCTCTCTTGTTACTCGGAGTTACTGTACTTTTTACTTTTGGTATTATTTTAATGCTATTATTAGTGACTAGAGATAAAAGATGCTGAGTTATTTGCCTGAAACGGGAAACTCCTATGTGGAAGGCCTATACCCCCTAAGGGAATCTTAGTTGCACTGGTGCGCTGAGACAAAGTTTCCCTCCCAATTATAAGTTAAAGTTCATATTACTGTTATTTTGAATTACATATACTAATCGGTATTATTTAGCCGATAAATCTTTTTGCTTATTCTTTTTCTTTATTTCTATATATCTCTGTTGTATTTGACTCCAATTAGTATCTCAGTTCTGACTCTCCATACACCCTTTTCTTTTGTATATCCCATCTCTTTTTCTCCTGATCCTGGGGAGGCTCTGATAGTGTACTCGTGTCCTTTAAAACAGGAACTCTAACTTGCTGGGCGGCTGTCTGCTTATTTGATTCTGCGAACGAAAATGTCCCAGCTCAAAATATGCTCCTATAATGTTAGGGGATTTAATACCCCACAAAAAAGAACTCAAATATTGGAAGACATGCATAGACAAGGTGTTTTGTTATTGTTATTACAGGAAACCCATTTCAAGAGAGATCACGTCCCTGGTATCGGTGGCCGACGCTACAATGTCTGGGTTCACAGCACCAATCCGGAGGCAAGGTCAGGCGGGGTATCCGTTGCGGTACATCACTCTCTGGCTCATACCATACTCGACAAAGTGGTAGACGAGAAAGGTAGATTTATTTTTCTGAAAATCAGAGTTGGTACCACAATATTCACCATCGCGAATTGGTATCTGCCCAACAAAGACCCAGATAGAGAATGTGTGACGCTTTTGACTGCGCTTGCAAACTTTGCTGAGGGTGCCATCTTGGTAGGTGGCGATTTTAATTTTACACTGAACCCTGCGGTCGACAATGCCCCGGGAGGACACGGCGTGGCTAAATCGAGACTGAACGCAGTCAGAAGGGCCATACAAAATTTAGGATTAGTAGATTTATGGAGAGCTATACACCCAAAAGATAGGGATTATACATACTACTCGCCAGCCCATGGGTCGTACAGTAGGATTGATATGTTCCTATCCAGCCAGAGGATTCTGACATGGCAAATGCAAGCCCACATAGGGCACATAGGTTTATCTGATCATGCCCCGGTATTTTGTCGATTTCAGTTACCCGGGGGATCGGCGAGACAGTGGACTTGGAGACTTAATGACAATATACTTAACGACTCCCTATGCAATACAGAAGTACAATCCACTATTAAAGATTTCATCTCAATACACACTGAAGACCCCACAGCTACTCCATTACAATGGGAGGCCCTGAAATGCGTAGTTAGGGGGATCCTCTTGAAACATGGATCTAGACTTAAAAAAGAAAAAATAGCAAAAATCGAATCCCTCTCGCAAAAAATAACAGAACTGGAGTGTTCACACAAGCAGACCCTATCTAAACAGACCCTTGCGGACCTCATGGTAGCCAGAGATGAATTGAAAGCCCTAATAGACCAAAAATACCTAAAGGGACAGGAGAGATTACATAGATTCCTATATGAATATGGGGACAAATGCGGTAGACCGCTGGCTAGGATGTTACACCCCAGGGGAGCACCTGGTCGAGTCCCGCAAATTAGGCGCTTAAATGGGGAAATTACTCAAAACCCGGATGACATTTTATCCACATTCAGGGACTATTACAGTAAACTATACAACATAAAAGGACATTACGATGACATGGACCCGATGAGATTACAGAGTAAAACGGCAACCTATTTAGACGAGACAACATTACCAATTTTTGACCCTACTGACAAGGAATTATTAGAAACTGACTTTTCTGAAGCAGAGGTACTGGAAGCCATTAAACAATCTCCGGGGGAAAGAGTCCAGGACCGGATGGTTTTACCCCTAAATTTTTTAAGCAGTATGGCCCCCTGGTCGCCCCATTCCTAACGAGGGTCTTCAACTCTATCTCCCCTGAGAACTCTTGGGCCCCTCAGTCCCTTGAGGCATATATTAGTGTTATTCCTAAGCCAGGAAAAGACCACTTAGAGACAGCAAATTATCGGCCAATATCCCTAATAAATGTGGATATTAAATTATACTCAAAGCTGCTCGCTAACCGTTTAGCCCCTTACTCCCATCAATAATCCATAAAGATCAAGTGGGTTTTGTCCAGGGAAGGGAAGCTAGGGATAACACTAATAAATTGATGTTGCTCACGGCGAGCTCGAGGGCTCGTGCGCTACCTATGTGTTTACTTTCGGTAGACGCAGAAAAGGCCTTCGACCGAGTCAGTTGGCAATTTATGAAGGCATCGTTGGGGAGGATCGGCTTGGGGGCCAGGTGCTTACATAGGATTCTATCATTATATAGCTGCCCCACGGCAAGGGTTAGAGCAAACGGAGGCCTGTCTCAGCCCTTCCCAATCCATAATGGAACTAGACAGGGATGCCCTTTATCCCCACTAATATATATTGTGATTATGGAACACCTTGCCGTGGCCATCAGGCAAAATCAAAATATTAGGGGGATTGAATGGAATGGCAACGAATACAAGGCAGCATTATTCGCGGATGACCTGCTATTATTTATTACTCAACCCCGCATTTCCTTTCCATCCTTACTTCAAGTTTTTGACATATTTGGGAAATTCAGTAACTTTAAAGTTAATATAAGTAAGACGGAGGCCCTTAATATTTCCCTCCCGGAGATTGAGAAGAAACACTTAGCTGATCACTTTCCTTTTAAGTGGCAGTCCACTGCACTAAAATACTTGGGGGTCATGGTGCCTCGAGATCCCTCTGAATGGTTTGCCCTCAATTATATGACTCTGCTTAGGAAGACGATTAAAGACCTACAGAAGTACGACAAACGGAGACTCTCTTGGTTTGGACGTATAAACGTAATTAAAATGGACGTTCTACCTAAATTTTTATTCATATTCCAGACAGTCCCTATCTACGCCCCGCCATACTACTTCAACAAATTGCAAACGTCGGTATCACGGTTCATATGGGGAGGAAAAAGATCGAGAATTAGTTTATACACACTCTGCAGACACAAACTCAGAGGTGGAGCGGGCTTACCTAATTTCAAAACATACTATAAGGCGGTTATCCTAACGAGACTTTTGAATTGGCAGTATCAAAGGAGCGCAAAACAGTGGATCGAGGTAGAACAAGGACTGGTGGAATCACCTTTGTGGTGTCTGCCCTGGCTGCTTCCGAAAGATAGACCTAAGCTAGGAGAGAGTGCGGAATTGATCACTAATGCACTACAGATATGGGATAGGGAAACGGGGAGGGGAGAAAGTAGAATTAGGAGAGAGATCCTTGCCCCTATATTCCACAACCCGTCTTTCCCTCCAGCGTGTGGAGCCGACTCATTCCTGGGATGGAATAGGTCAGATGAACCGCGTATCATACACATGTTTAAAAATGGGGCTCTCGTGCCCTTCAGATCTCTGGCTGGAGAACGAACTGGATCCTCATGGCTGGAATATGCCCAACTACAGTCCTTTGTATCCAAAAGAAATTTAGTAGCAGGTCTACAGACGGATCAGATGCCTATAGAAAAACTATTCTTGCTGGAGACTCCGCCGAGCCATATGGTTTCAGCACTATATTCAGTATTAAACGATAGTGGAAGGATAGAGAAACCTAGGTTTTTTCTGAGATGGGAGGCAGAGTTGAAACTCGAGCTGTCTGAGAGGGACTGGAGGAAAGCATGCTCTCTTACCCATAAGCTATCCATGGCTTGTTCAGCTCAGGAGAAGGGATATAAGATCTTGGCAAGATGGTATCGATGCCCAGATAGTCTCCATGCGGCTTTCCCCTCCATTTCAGACAGGTGTTGGAGATGTGAAACAGAGCGAGGCACCATGATGCATATATGGTGGGAGTGTAGTCGAATCAAGCCCTTTTGGAACTCGGTGTTTGAGATATATGAGAAAATTAGTGGTATGGTGCCGGAGAGAGTGCCTCAGCTAGCTCTACTATCGCTACTACCTGGCTCTTATAAATCCATCAAGTCAGACCTCCTCAGATTCTGCATGACGGCAGCAAGAGCGGTGATACCCAGACATTGGAAAACAACCCACCTTCCCGAGATAACTGAATGGTTGGGAGAGATGACTAAAATCCATCGTATGGAAGAACTCACAGCGGAGGTCACTGATGCCAGGGATAGATACTTGCGAATATGGAGCACTTGGGTGCTGTTCCTTGAGTCTTCTGAGTTTAGGGCTGCGTTCGCGGAGGATAACGGGTAGACACCGGAGATGGACCGAAAGGATATCCTATGGTTAGCTCCCTGGGATCAGGGGGAACCTCACTTATCTTTCAATTCTTTCAAACCTATCTCCATATTCCTGACAACAAGGGTACATTCCGGTTCCTTACCCACAAAATGGGTAGGTATGTGGGTTTAGGTATACTAACTTTTTCCTACTTATCTTGACTAAACTTATCTTTCTCTCATAATCTGCCTCTTTCCAACGGAGCAAATTTAGGCTATCCGAACAACTTATTATATATTTATTTTAGAACGAGAGTCAATTCCAGATATATCAATGTTAGTCAAGATGTATTACTCTACTTAATGTTACTAGGTTTATCATTTCGCTAGTAGAATGGATATGAAGGATCGGAGATGGTAAATTACAATATGATACCTTAGGATATAGACTAAAGTCCCGAACTCAATGGAGAGGTGTTATTATCAGAACAAGGTCATAACAAACAAATATGCCCATTGGACCTAGACGAACAGATGAAGAATATGTGAATATGTTCATCCTCTCTCACCTGGGACTATACGGATGAGTCAAATAACCAGTTTATAGTTCAGAGTTAAATCTAGCGATATAAAGTACTACAATATTTGCCAGTTACATGCTTTACATTTTATAGAACCAAGGATACCTGATGGAAAGTAACTGAGTTGCAAGCAATATGTACACAATTATGTATGTATTGATGTATTTGTTTATTTGTATGTTTGTTTACATGTTTGTTAATAAACAAAGATTGAACATAATTACAGTCAATGGTGTCTACTCTTACCAGCCCTTTGGCCTGTCAAAAGTCAATGCAGCCATGGTCTCCCATTGAGATCCCCATTGGGTCACCCATAGAGACTTCCATTGGGTCTTTCATGAGGTCTTCCATACAGCCCGTGACCAAGGCTCTCACTGCTTAGCTTCAAGAGTCTGTCAAGGGCATGCACAATGGGTTTACAATGGCTGCTGACATGCTGGCTTCCCATCTGTGGGACTTTTGTATAGGCATACATTAGTAAAAGTCAGTTTTAATTACAGTCAATGGCTTCTACTCTTACCAGCCCTTTGGCCTGTCAAAAGTCAATGCAGCCCATGAGATCCCATTCACTGAGATTCCATTGGGTCTCTCATGAGGTCTCCCATCCAGCCCGTGACCAAGGCTCTCACTGCTTAGCTTCAAGAGTCTGTCAAGGGCATGCACAATGGGTTTACAATGGCTGCTGACATGCTGGCTTCCCATCTGTGGGACTTTTGTATAGGCATACATTAGTAAAAGTCAGTTTTAATTACAGTCAATGGCTTCTACTCTTACCAGCCTTTGGCCTGTCAAAAGTCAATGCAGCATGGCTCCATTGAGATTCCCATTGGTCACATAGAACTTCCATTGGGTCTCTCATGAGGTCTCCCAGCCGCCGTGACCAAGGCTCTCACTGCTTAGCTTCAAGAGTCTGTCAAGGGCATGCACAATGGGTTTTACAATGGCTGCTGACATGCTGGCTTCCCATCTGTGGGACTTTTGTATAGGCATACATTAGTAAAAGTCAGTTTTAATTACAGTCAATGGCTTCTACTCTTACCAGCCCTTTGGCCTGTCAAAAGTCAATGCAGCCATGCTCCCATTGGTCACCATAGAGACTCCATTGGGTCTCTCATGAGGTCTCCCATCCAGCCCGTGACCAAGGCTCTCACTGCTTAGCTTCAAGTCTGTCAAGGGCATGCACAATGTTACATGTCTGAATGCTGTCCATCTGTATTAAGCATACTTATAAGTTTTTAATACAGTCAGCTCACCTTACACCCTTGCTCAAAACAATGCACATGTTCCCATTCCCATGGTCCCACCTGACCAGTTCACGTTAGCTTCAAGTCTTAAGCATCACAATGGTTACAATCTGCACTCGCTTCCTCTGTGGATTTGTATAGCATACATTAGAAACTTATTAAGTCAAGCTTTCTTACACCCTTGCTTCAAATCAATCAGCCATGGTCCTTGAATCATTGTTCTCATAGTCCCCATCCACCTGACAAGGCTCCACTGCTTAGTCAAGTCTGTCAAGATGCACAAGGTTCAATGGCTGCGACATGCGTCATCTGTGGACTTGTATACAACATTAGTAAAGTCAGTTTAATTACAGTCAATGGCTCTACTCTTACCAGCCTTTGGCCTTCAAAAGTCAATGCAGCATGATCCATGCCATTAGGTCTCCATCCAGCCCGTGACCAAGGTCTCAGCTTAGCTTCAATTGTCAAGGCATGCACAATGGGTTTACAATGCTGCTGACATGCTGTTCCCATCTGTGGACTTTTTATAGGCATACATTAGTAAAAGTCAGTTTTAATTACAGTCAATGGCTTCTACTCTTACCAGCCCTTTGGCCTGTCAAAAGTCAATGCAGCCATGGCTCCATTGAGATTCCCATTGGTCACCATAGAGACTTCCATTGGTCCCATGAGGTCTCCCATCCAGCCCGTGACCAAGGCTCTCACTGCTTAGCTTCAAAGTCTGTCAAGGCATGCACAATGGGTTTACAATGGCTGTGACATGCTGGCT
Organism: Allobates femoralis; assembly: GCA_033576535.1. Taxonomy (NCBI): domain Eukaryota; kingdom Metazoa; phylum Chordata; class Amphibia; order Anura; family Aromobatidae; genus Allobates; species Allobates femoralis. Next base: position 338,004,055 of record JARQOC010000002.1, on the reverse strand, counting down.
TCCCATCTGTGGGACTTTTGTATAGGCATACATTAGTAAAAGTCAGTTTTAATTACAGTCAATGGCTCTACTCTTACCAGCCCTTTGGCCTGTCAAAAGTCAATGCAGCCATGGTCTCCCATTGAGATTGGTCCCATGAGTTCTTGGGTCTCTCATGAGGTCTCCATCCAGCCGTGACCAAGGCTCTCACTGCTTAGCTTCAAAGTCGTCAAGGCATGCACAATGGGTTTACAATGGCTGCTGACATGCTGGCTTCCATCTGTGGGACTTTTGTATAGGCATACATTAGTAAAAGTCAGTTTTAATTACAGTCAATGGCTTTACTCTTACCAGCCCTTTGGCCTGTCAAAAGTCAATGCAGCCATGGATCCTTCCATGAGATTCCATTGGGTCTCTCATGAGGTCTCCCATCCAGCCCGTGACCAAGGCTCTCACTGCTTAGCTTCAAGAGTCTGTCAAGGGCATGCACAATGGGTTTACAATGGCTGCTGACATGCTGGCTTCCATCTGTGGGACTTTTGTATAGGCATACATTAGTAAAAGTCAGTTTTAATTACAGTCAATGGCGTCTACTCTTACCAGCCCTTTGGCCTGTCAAAAGTCAATGCAGCCATGGCTCCCATTGAGTTCACCATAGAGACTTCCATTGGTCTCTCATGAGGTCTCCCATCCAGCCGTGACCAAGGCTCTCACTGCTTAGCTTCAAGAGTCTGTCAAGGGCATGCACAATGGGTTTACAATGGCTGCTGACATGCTGGCTTCCCATCTGTGGGACTTTTGTATAGGCATACATTTAGTAAAAGTCAGTTTTAATTACAGTCAATGGCGTTCTACTCTTACCAGCCCTTTGGCCTGTCAAAAGTCAATGCAGCCATGGACTCCCTTGAGATCCATTGGGTCACCCATAGAGACTTCCATTGGGTCTCTCATGAGGTCTCCCATCCAGCCCGTGACCAAGGCTCTCACTGCTTAGCTTCAAGGTCTGTCAAGGGCATGCACAATGGGTTTACAATGGCTGCTGACATGCTGGCTTCCCATCTGTGGGACTTTTGTATAGGCATACATTAGTAAAAGTCAGTTTTAATTACAGTCAATGGCTTCTACTCTTACCAGCCCTTTGGCCTGTCAAAAGTCAATGCAGCCATGGTCTCCCATTGAGATTCCATTGGGTCACCCATAGAGACTTCCATTGGGTCTCTCATGAGGTCTCCCATCCAGCCCGTGACCAAGGCTCTCACTGCTTAGCTTCAAGAGTCTGTCAAGGGCATGCACAATGGGTTTACAATGGCTGCTGACATGCTGGCTTCCCATCTGTGGGACTTTTGTATAGGCATACATTAGTAAAAGTCAGTTTTAATTACAGTCAATGGCTTCTACTCTTACCAGCCCTTTGGCCTGTCAAAAGTCAATGCAGCCATGGCTCCTATCACCATGAGATTCCATTGGGTCTCTCATGAGGTCTCCCATCCAGCCGTGACCAAGGCTCTCACTGCTTAGCTTCAAGAGTCTGTCAAGGGCATGCACAATGGGTTACAATGGCTGCTGACATGCTGCTTCCCATCTGTGGGACTTTTGTATAGCATACATTAGTAAAAGTCAGTTTTAATTACAGTCAATGGCTTCTACTCTTACCAGCCCTTTGGCCTGTCAAAAGTCAATGCAGCCATGACTCCCATTGAGATTCCCATTGGGTCTCTCATGAGTCTCCCATCCAGCCCGTGACCAAGGCTCTCACTGCTTAGCTTCAAGAGTCTGTCAAGGCATGCACAATGGTTTACAATGGCTGCTGACATGCTGGCTTCCCATCTGTGGGACTTTTGTATAGGCATACATTAGTAAAAGTCAGTTTTAATTACAGTCAATGGCTCTACTCTTACCAGCCCTTTGGCCTGTCAAAAGTCAATGCAGCATGACTATACCATTGGTCACCCATAGAGACTTCCATTGGGTCTCTCATGAGGTCTCCCATCCAGCCCGTGACCAAGGCTCTCATGCTTAGCTTCAAGAGTCTGTCAAGGGCATGCACAATGGGTTTACAATGGCTGCTGACATGCTGGCTTCCATCTGTGGGACTTTGTATAGGCATACATTAGTAAAAGTCAGTTTTAATTACAGTCAATGGCTTCTACTCTTACCAGCCTTTGGCCTGTCAAAAGTCAATGCAGCCCAGCCCATGGGTCACCATAGAGATTCCATTGGGTCTCTCATGAGTCTCCATCAGCCTGACCAAGGCTCTCACTGCTTAGCTTCAAGAGTCTGTCAAGGGCATGCACAATGGGTTTACAATGCTGCTGACATGCTGGCTTCCCATCTGTGGGACTTTTGTATAGGCATACATTATAAAAGTCAGTTTTAATTACAGTCAATGGCTCTACTCTTACAGCCCTTTGCCTGTCAAAAGTCAATGCAGCCATGGTCTTCCCATTGGTCACCATGAGTTCGTCTCCATCATCCAGCCCGTGACCAAGGCTCTCACTGCTTAGCTTCAAAGTCTGTCAAGGGCATGCACAATGGGTTTACAATGGCTGCTGACATGCTGGCTTCCCATCTGTGGACTTTTGTATAGCATACATTAGTAAAAGTCAGTTTTAATTACAGTCAATGGCTTCTACTCTTACCAGCCTTTGGCCTGTCAAAAGTCATGCACCATGGCTCCATTGAGTCATTGGTCTTTTTCATGAGGTCTCCCATCCAGCCGTGACCAAGGCTCTCACTGCTTAGCTTCAAGAGTCTGTCAAGGGATGCTCAATAGTCTGTCTTGGCCACACTACAGCTCTCATGCTATTCAAGATCTCAGGCAGCCAGTTCAATGCTGCGACTGGCTCATCTGTGACTTTAGCAATATAAGTCATTTTATACAGTCATGCTCTATCTACCAGCCTTGGCTCAATAATGCAGTCTCCTGATTCCATATGGTCTCTCGAGTCATCAGCTGACCAGCCTAGCTTATCAATCGTCAGATCAAATGGGTTAAATGCTGCGACAGCTGTCCGGGACTTTTTAGATACTAGAATCATTATACAGAATGGTTACTCTTACCACCCTAGGGCTGTCAAAGCATGCAGCATGGCTCCATTGAATTCCCATTGGTCACCCTAGAGACTTCCATGGGTCTCTCATGGGTCTCCCATCCAGCCCGGACCAAGGCTCTCACTGCTTAGCTCAAGAGCTGTCCATGCATCAAATGGTTTACAAGGCTCTACACTGGCTTCCATCTGTGGGCTTGATAGCTCATTATAAGTCGTTTAATTCCTCTGGGCTCTTTACAGCCTTTGGCTTCAAAAGTCAATGCGCCATGTCTCCCATCGGTCTCTCTAGGTTCCATCAGCCCGTGACCAAGGCTCTCACTGCTAGCTTCAAGAGTCTGTCAAGGGCATGCCAATGGTTACAATGCTGCACATGGGCTTTTGTGGACTTTGTATAGCATAATTAGTAAGTCAGTTTTAATCTCAATGGCGTCTACTCTACCAGCCCTTGGCCTGTCAAGTCAATGAGCCATGGTCTCCATTGAGTCCATTTCACCAAGGCTTCCATTGGGTCTCTCAGAGTCTCCCATCCGCCGTGACAAGGCTCTCACTGCTTAGCTTAGGTCTGTCAAGGCATCACAATGGGTTTACAATGGCTCTGACATCTGCTTCCCTCTGTGGACTTTTGTATAGCATACATTGTAAAAGTAGTTTTAATTACATCATGGCTTCCTTCACTTGGCCTCAAAAGCCAAAGCCAGGTCTCCCTTGAGTTCCCAGGGTCCCCATAGGATTCCATGGTCTCTCATGAGGTTCCCATCCGCCGTGACCAGGCTCTTCAATCTTTTCAAGATGTCAAGGGTTCACTGACATGGGCTTTCACAATGCTGCTGACTTCATGGATTCCCATGTGCACTTTTTATAGGTCATGCTTATAAAGCAGTTTCTTACAGTCAATGCAGCTTACTCTTGACAGCCTTGGCTGTCAAAAGGTTCAATGCAGCCTGGTCTCCCATTGAGATTCCATTGGGTCCCCATAGAGACTTCATGGTCTTTCATAGGTCTCCCATCCAGCCCTACCAAGGCTCTCACTGCTTACTTCAAGAGTCTGTCAAGATGAAAGTTTTCACATGGCTTGCATGCTGCTTCCATCTTGGACTTTGTAAGGCTACATTAGTAAAGAGTTTAATTACAGTCCAATGGCTCTACTTCCAGCCAGCTCTCTTGGCCTGTCAAAACTGTAGCAAGCCATGGTTTCAATGGATCTCTGTTCACCCATTGGGACTTCTTGGTCTCTCATAGGTTTCATCCAGCCCACTTCCCATCTGTGGGACTTTTGTATAGGCATACATTAGTAAAATCAGTTTTAATTACAGTCAATGGCGTCTACTCTTACCAGCCCTTTGGCTGTCAAAAGTCAATGCAGCCATGGTCTCCCATTGAGATTCCATTGGGTCTCTCTTTTGAGGTCTCCCATCCAGCCCGTGACCAAGGCTCTCACTGCTTAGCTTCAAGAGTCTGTCAAAGGGCATGCACAATGGGTTTACAATGGCTGCTGACATGCTGGCTTCCCATGTGTGGACTTTTGTATAGGCATACATTAGTAAAAGTCAGTTTTAATTACAGTCAATGGCGTCTACTCTTACCAGCCCTTTGGCCTGTCAAAAGTCAATGCAGCCATGTCTCCCATTGAGATTCCCATTGGGTCACCCATAGAGACTTCCATTGGGTCTCTCATGAGGTCTCCCATCCAGCCGTGACCAAGGCTCTCACTGCTTAGCTTCAAGAGTCTGTCAAGGGCATGCACAATGGGTTTACAATGGCTGCTGACATGCTGGCTTCCCATCGTGGGACTTTTGTATAGGCATACATTAGTAAAAGTCAGTTTTAATTACAGTCAATGGCGTCTACTCTTACCAGCCCTTTGGCCTGTCAAAAGTCAATGCAGCCATGGTCTCCCATTGAGATTCCCATTGGGTCACTAAGACTTCATTGGGTCTCTCATGAGGTCCACCCCGTGACCAAGGCTCTCACTGCTTAGCTTCAAGAGTCTGTCAAGGGCATGCACAATGGGTTTACAATGGCTGCTGACATGCTGGCTTCCCATCTGTGGGACTTTTGTATAGGCATACATTAGTAAAAGTCAGTTTTAATTACAGTCAATGGCGTCTACTCTTACCAGCCCTTTGGCCTGTCAAAAGTCATTGCAGCCATGGTCTCCCATTGGGTCACATAGAACTTCCATTGGGTCTCTCATGAGGTCTCCCATCCAGCCCGTGACCAAGGCTCTCACTGCTTAGCTTCAAGAGTCTGTCAAGGGCATGCACAATGGGTTTACAATGGCTGCTGACATGCTGGCTTCCCATCTGTGGGACTTTTGTATAGGCATACATTAGTAAAGTCAGTTTTAATTACAGTCAATGGCGTCTACTCTTACCAGCCTTTGGCCTGTCAAAAGTCAATGCAGCCATGGTCTCCCATTGAGATTCCCATTGGGTCACCATAGAGACTTCCATTGGGTCTCTATGAGGTCTCCCATCAGCCCGTGACCAAGGCTCTCACTGCTTAGCTTCAAGAGTCTGTCAAGGGCATGCACAAGGGTTTACAATGGCTGCTGACATGCTGGCTTCCCATCTGTGGGACTTTTGTATAGGCATACATTAGTAAAAGTCAGTTTTAATTACAGTCAATGGCGTCTACTCTTACCAGCCCTTTGGCCTGTCAAAAGTCAATGCAGCCATGGTCTCCCATTGAGTTCCCATGGGTCACCATAGAACTTCCTTGGGTCTCTCATGAGGTCTCCCATCCAGCCTGACCAAGGCTCTCACTGCTTAGCTTCAAGAGTCTGTCAAGGGCATGCACAAGGGTTTACAATGGCTGCTGACATGCTGGCTTCCCATCTGTGGGACTTTTGTATAGGCATACATTAGTAAAAGTCAGTTTTAATTACAGTCAATGGCGTCTACTCTTACCAGCCCTTTGGCCTGTCAAAAGCAATGCAGCCATGGTCTCCCATTGAGATTCCCATTGGGTCACCATAGAGACTTCCATTGGGTCTCTCATGAGGTCTCCCATCCAGCCCGTGACCAAGGCTTCTCACTGCTTAGCTTCAAGAGTCTGTCAAGGGCATGCACAATGGGTTTACAATGGCTGCTGACATGCTGGCTTCCCATCTGTGGGACTTTTGTATAGGCATACATTAGTAAAAGTCAGTTTTAATTACAGTCAATGGCGTCTACTCTTACCAGCCCTTTGGCCTGTCAAAAGTCAATGCAGCCATGGTCTCCCATTGAGATTCCTTGGGTCACCCATAGAGACTTCCATTGGTCTTCATGAGGTCTCCCATCAGCCCGTGACAAGGCTCTCACTGCTTAGCTTCAAGGTCTGTCAAGGGCATGCACAATGGGTTTACAATGGCTGCTGACATGCTGGCTTCCCATCTGTGGGACTTTTGTATAGGCATACATTAGTAAAAGTCAGTTTTAATTACAGTCAATGGCGTCTACTCTTACCAGCCCTTTGGCCTGTCAAAAGTCAATGCAGCCATGGTCTCCCATTGGATTCCATGGCACCATAGAGACTTCCATTGGGTCTCTCATGAGTCTCCATGCCAGCCGTGACCAAGGCTCTCACTGCTTAGCTTCAAGAGTCTGTCAAGGGCATGCACAATGGGTTTACAATGGCTGCTGACATGCTGGCTTCCATCTGTGGGACTTTTGTATAGGCATACATTAGTAAAAGTCAGTTTTAATTACAGTCAATGGCGTCTACTCTTACCAGCCCTTTGGCCTGTCAAAAGTCAATGCAGCCATGGTCTCCCATTGAATTCCATTGGGTCACCCATAGAGACTTCCATTGGGTCTCTCATGAGGTCTCCCATCCAGCCTGTGACCAAGGATCTCACTGCTTAGCTTCAAGAGTCTGTCAAGGGCATGCACAAGGGTTTACAATGGCTGCTGACATGCTGGCTTCCCATCTGTGGGACTTTTGTATAGGCATACATTAGTAAAAGTCAGTTTTAATTACAGTCAATGGCGTCTACTCTTACCAGCCCTTTGGCCTGTCAAAAGTCAATGCAGCCATGGTCTCCCATTGAGATTCCATTGGGTCACCCATAGAGACTTCCATTGGGTTCTTCATGAGGTCTCCCATCAGCCGTGACCAATGGCTCTCACTGCTTAGCTTCAAGAGTCTGTCAAGGGCATGCACAATGGGTTTACAATGGCTGCTGACATGCTGGCTTCCCATCTGTGGGACTTTTGTATAGGCATACATTAGTAAAAGTCAGTTTTAATTACAGTCAATGGCGTCTACTCTTACCAGCCCTTTGGCCTGTCAAAAGTCAATGCAGCCATGGTCTCATTGGATTCCCATTGGGTCACCCATAGAGACTTCCATTGGGTCTTCATGAGGTCTCCCATCAGCCCGTGAACAAGGCTCTCACTGCTTAGCTTCAAGAGTCTGTCAAGGGCATGCACAATGGGTTTACAATGGCTGCTGACATGCTGGCTTCCCATCTGTGGGACTTTTGTATAGGCATACATTAGTAAAAGTCAGTTTTAATTACAGTCAATGGCGTCTACTCTTACCAGCCCTTTGGCCTGTCAAAAGTCAATGCAAGCTCATTGGTCTCCCATTGGGTCACCCATAGAGACTTCCATTGGGTCTTCATGGTCCATCCAGCCCGTGACCAAGGCTCTCACTGCTTAGCTTAAGAGTCTGTCAAGGGCATGCACAATGGGTTTACAATGGCTGCTGACATGCTGCCTTCCTTTGGGACTTTTGTATAGGCATACATAGTAAAAGTCAGTTTAATTACATCAATGGCGTCTACTCTTACCAGCCCTTTGGCCTGTCAAAAGTCAATCAGCCATGGTCTCGCATGGATTCCCATTGGGTCACCATAGAGACTTCCATTGGGTCTCTCATGAGGTCTCTATCCAGCCCGTGACCAAGGCTCTCACTGTTAGCTTCAAGAGTCTGTCAAGGGCATGCACAATGGGTTTACAATGGCTGCTGACATGCTGGCTTCCCATCTGTGGGACTTTTGTATAGGCATACATTAGTAAAAGTCAGTTTTAATTACAGTCAATGGCGTCTACTTTATCAGCCCTTTGGCCTGTCAAAAGTCAATGCAGCCATGGTCTCCCATTGGGTCCCCATAGAGACTTCCATTGGGTCTCTCATGAGGTCTCCCATCCAGCCCGTGACCAAGCTCTCACTGCTTAGCTTCAAGAACCTGTCAAGGGATACAAAGGTTTACAATGGCTGCTGACATGCTGCTTCCCATCTGTGGGACTTTTGTATAGGCATACATTAGTAAAAGTCAGTTTTAATTACAGTCAATGGCGTCTACTCTTACCAGCCCTTTGGCTGTCAAAAGTCAATGCAGCATGGTCTCCCATTGGGTCACCATAGAGACTCCATTGGGTCTCTCATGAGGTCTCCCATCCAGCCGTGACCAAGCTCTCACTGCTTAGCTTCAAGAGTCTGTCAAGGGCATGCACAATGGGTTTACAATGGCTGCAGACACGCTGGCTTCCCATCTGTGGGACTTTTGTATAGGCATACATTAGTAAAAGTCAGTTTTAATTACAGTCAATGGCGTCTACTCTTACCAGCCCTAGGGCTGTCAAAAGGCATTGCAGCCATGGTCTCCCATTGAGATTCCCATTGGGTCACCCATAAAGACTTCCATAGGGTCTCTCATGAGGTCTCCCATCCAGCCCGAGACCACGGCTCTCCCTGCTTAGCTTCAAGAGTCTGTCAAGGGCATGCACAATGGGTTTACAATGGCTGTTGACATGCTTGCTTCCCATCTGTGGGACTTTTGTATAGGCATACATTAGTAAAAGTCAGTTTTAATTACAGTCAATGGCGTCTACTCTTACCAGTCCTTAGGCCTGTCAAAAGTCAATGCAGCCATGGTCTCCCATTGAGATTCCCATTGGGTCACCCATAGAGACTTCCATTAGGTCTTTCATGAGGTCTCCCATCCAGCCCGTGACCAAGGCTCTCACTGCTTAGCTTCAAGAGTCTGTTAAGGGCATGCACAAAGGGTTTACAATGGCTGCTGACATGCTGGCTTCCCATCTGTGGGACTTTTGTATAGGCATACATTAGTAAAAGTCAGTTTTAATTACAGTCAATGGCGTCTACTTTTACCAGCCCTTTGGCCTGTCAATATTCAATGCAGCCATGGTCTCCTATTGAGAATCTCATTGGGTCTCCCATTGGGTCTCTCATTGGGTCTCCCATCCAGCCCGTGACCAAGGCTCTCACTGCTTAGCTTCTAGAGTCTGTCAAGGGCATGCACAATGGGTTTACAATGGTTGTTGACATGCTTGCTTCCCATCTGTGGGACTTTTGTATAGGCATACATTAGTAAAAGTCAGTTTTAATTACAGTCAATGGTGTCTACTCTTACCAGCCCTTTGGCCTGTCAAAAGTTGATGCAGCCATGGTCTTCCATTGAGATTCCCATTGGGTCACCCATAGAGACTTCCATTGGGTCTCTCATAATGTCTCCCATCCAGCCCGTGACCAAGGCTCTCACTGCTTAGCTTCAAGAGTCTGTCAAGTGCATGCACAAAGGGTTTACAATGGCTGCTGACATGCTGACTTCCCATCTGTGGGACTTTTGTATAGGCATACATTAGTAAAAGTCAGTTTTAATTACAGTCAATGGCGTCTACTTTTACCAGCCCTTTGGCCTGTCAAAAGTCAATGCAGCCATGGTCTCCCATTGATATTCTCATTGGGTCACCCATAGAGACTTCCATTGGGTCTCTCATGAGGCCTCCCATCCAGCCCGTGACCAAGGATCTCACTGCTTAGCTTCAAGTGTCTGTCAAGGGCATGCACAAAGGGTTTACAATGGCTGCTGACATGCTGACTTCCCATCTGTGGGACTTTTGTATAGGCATACATTAGTAAAAGTCAGTTTTAATTAGAGTCAATGGCGTCTACTCTTACCAGCCCTTTGGGCTGTCAAAAGTCAATGCAGCCATGGTCTCCCATTGGGTCACCCATAGAGACTTCCCTTAGGTCTCTCATGAGGTCTCCCATCCAGCCCGCAACCAAGGCTCTCACTGCTTAGCTTCAAGAGTCTGTCAAGGGCATGCACAATGGGTTTACAATGGCTGCTGACATGCTGGCTTCCCATCTGTGGGACTTTTGTATAGGCATACATTAGTAAAAGTCAGTTTTAATTACAGTCAATGGCGTCTACTCTTACAAGCCCTTTGGCCTGTAAAAAGTCAATGCAGCTATGGTCTCCCATTGGGTCACCTATAGAGACTTCCATTGGGTCTCTCATGAGGTCTCCCATCCAGCCCGTGACCAGGGCTCTCACTGCTTAGCTTCAAGCGTCTGTCAAGGGCATGCACAATGGGTTTACAATGGTTGTTGACATGCTTGCTTCCCATCTGTGGGACTTTTGTATAGGCATACATTAGTAAAAGTCAGTTTTAATTACAGTCAATGGTGTCTACTCTTACCAGCCCTTTGGCCTGTCAAAAGTTGATGCAGCCATGGTCTTCCATTGAGATTCCCATTGGGTCACCCATAGAGACTTCCATTGGGTCTCTCATAATGTCTCCCATCCAGCCCGTGACCAAGGCTCTCACTGCTTAGCTTCAAGAGTCTGTCAAGTGCATGCACAAAGGGTTTACAATGGCTGCTGACATGCTGACTTCCCATCTGTGGGACTTTTGTATAGGCATACATTAGTAAAAGTCAGTTTTAATTACAGTCAATGGCGTCTACTTTTACCAGCCCTTTGGCCTGTCAAAAGTCAATGCAGCCATGGTCTCCCATTGATATTCTCATTGGGTCACCCATAGAGACTTCCATTGGGTCTCTCATGAGGCCTCCCATCCAGCCCGTGACCAAGGATCTCACTGCTTAGCTTCAAGAGTCTGTCAAGGGCATGCACAAAGGGTTTACAATGGCTGCTGACATGCTGACTTCCCATCTGTGGGACTTTTGTATAGGCATACATTAGTAAAAGTCAGTTTTAATTAGAGTCAATGGCGTCTACTCTTACCAGCCCTTTGGGCTGTCAAAAGTCAATGCAGCCATGGTCTCCCATTGGGTCACCCATAGAGACTTCCCTTAGGTCTCTCATGAGGTCTCCCATCCAGCCCGCAACCAAGGCTCTCACTGCTTAGCTTCAAGAGTCTGTCAAGGGCATGCACAATGGGTTTACAATGGCTGCTGACATGCTGGCTTCCCATCTGTGGGACTTTTGTATAGGCATACATTAGTAAAAGTCAGTTTTAATTACAGTCAATGGCGTCTACTCTTACAAGCCCTTTGGCCTGTAAAAAGTCAATGCAGCTATGGTCTCCCATTGGGTCACCTATAGAGACTTCCATTGGGTCTCCCATCCAGCCCATGACCAAGGATCTCACTGCTTAGCTTCAAGAGTCTGTCAAGGGCATGCACAATGCGTTTACAATGGCTGCTGACATGCTGGCTTCTCATCTGTGGGACTTTTGAATAGGCATACATTAGTAAAAGTCAGTTTTAATTACAGTCAATGGCGTCTACTCTTACAAGCCCTTTGGCCTGTCAAAAGTCAATGCAGCCATGGCCTCCCTTTGAGATTCCCATTGGGTCACCCATAGAGACTTCCATTGGGTCTCTCATGAGGTCTCCCATCCAGCCCATGACCAAGGCTCTCACTGCTTAGCTTTAAGAGTCTGTCAAGGGCATGCACAATGGGTTTACAATGGCTGCTGACATGCTGGCTTCCCATCTGTGGGACTTTTGTATAGGCATACATTAGTAAAAGTCAGTTTTAATTACAGTCAATGGCGTCTACTCTTACCAGCCCTTTGGCCTGTCAAAAGTCAATGCAGCCATGGTCTCCCATTGAGATTCCCATTGGTTCACCCATGAGACTTCCATTCGGGCTCTCACTGCTTAGCTTCAAGAGTCGGTCAAGAGCATGCACAATGGGTTTACAATGGCTGCTGACATGCTGGCTTCCAATCTGTGGGACTTTTTTATAGGCATACATTAGTAAAAGTCAGTTTTAATTACAGTCAATGGCGTCTACTCTTACCAGCCCTTTGGCCTGTCAAAAGTCAATGCAACCATGGTCTACCAATGAGATCCCCATTGGGTCATGCATAGAGACTTCCATTGGGTCTCTCATGAGGTCTCCCATCCAGCCTGTGACCAAGGCTCTCACTGCTTAGCTTCAAGAGTCTGTCAAGGGCATGCACAATGGGTTTACAATGGCTGCTGACATGCTGGCTTCCCATCTGTGGGACTTTGGTATAGGCATACATTAGTAAAATTCAGTTTTAATTACAGTCAATGCTGTCTACTCTTACCAGCCCTTTGGCCTGTCAAAAGTCAATGCAGCCATGGTTTCCCATTGAGTCACCCATAGAGACTTCCATTGGGTCTCTCATGAGGTCTCCCATCCAGCCCGTGACCAAGCTCTCACTGCTTAGCTTCAAGAGGCTGTCAAGGGAACACACAATGGATTTACAATGGCTGCTGACATGCTGGCTTCCCATCTGTGGGACTTTTGTATAGGCATATATTAGTAAAAGTCAGTTTTAATTACAGTCAATGGCGTCTACTCTTACCAGCCCTTTGGCCGGTCAAAAGTCAATGCAGCCATGGTCTCCCATTGAGATTCCTATTGGGTCTCCCATTGGGTCTCTCATGAGGTCCCCCATCCAGCGCATGACCAAGGCTCTCACTGCTTAGCTTTAAGAGTCTGTCAAGGGCATGCACAATGGGTTTACAATGTCTGCTGACATGCTGGCTTCCCATCTGTGGGACTTTTGTATAGGCATACATTAGTAAAAGTCAGTTTTAATTACAGTCAATGGCGTCTACTTTTACCAGCCCTTTGGCCTGTCAAAGGCAATGCAGCAATGGTCTCCCATTGAGATTCCCATTGGGTCACAAATAGAGAGTTCCATTGGGTCTCTCATGAGGTCTCCCATCCAGCCCATGACCAAGGCTCTCACTGCCTAGCTTCAAGAGTCTGTCAAAGGCATGCACAATGGGTTTAAAATGGCTGCTGACATGCTGGCTTCCCATCTGTGGGACTTTTGTATAGGCATACATTAGTAAAAGTCAGTTTTAATTACAGTCAATGGCGTCTACTTTTACCAGCCCTTTGGCCTGTCAAAAGTCAATGCAGCCATGGTCTCTCATTGAGATTCCCATTGGGTCACCCATAGAGACTTCCATTGGGTCTCTCATGAGGTCTCTCATCCAGCCTGTGACCAAGGCTCTCACTGCTTAGCTTCAAGAGTCTGTCAAGGAAATGCACAATGGGTTTACAATGGCTGCTGATGAAATGCTGGCTTCCCATCTGTGGGACTTTTGTATAGGCATACATTAGTAAAAGCAGCAGGAGCCTCAGTCAAGGGCTGGATGAGAGACCTCATGAGAGACTCAATGGAAGTCTCTATGGATTACCCAATGGGAATCTCAGTGGGAGAGCCTATGGCAATTTCAATGGGAGACCATGGCTGAGTAGAAGCCATTGAAAGTAATTAAAACTGACTTTTATTAATATATGCCTCTTCAAAAGTCCCACAGATCAGAGGCCAGCAAGTCACCAGCCATTGTAAACCCATTGTGCATGCCCTTTACAGACTGTTAAAGCTAAGCAGGAGCCTCGGTCAAGGGCTGGAAGGGATACCCCATGAGAGACTCAATGGGAATCTCAATGTAAGGCTCTATGGGTTACCCAATGGGAACCTCAGTGGGAGAGCCTATGGCAATTTCAATGGGGAACCATGGCTGCATTGACTTTTGACAGGCCAAAGGGCTGGTAAGAGTAGAAGCCATTGAAAGTAATTAAAACTGACTTTTACTAATGTATGTCTCTTCAAAAGTCCCACAGATGGGAAGCCAGCAAGTCAGCAGCCATTGTAAACCGATTGTGCGTGCCCTTGACAGACTGTTAAAGCTAAGCAGCAAGATCCTCGGTCAAGGGCTGGATGGGAGACCTCATGAGAGACTCTATGGGAATCTCAGTGGGAGAGCCTATGGCAATTTCAATGGGAGACTATGGCTGCATTGACTTTTGACAGGCCAAAGGGCTGGTAAGAGTAGAAGCTATTGAAAGTAATTAAAACTGACTTTTACTAATGTATGCCTCTTCAAAAGTCCCACAGATGGAAAACCAGCATGTCAGCAGCCATTGTAAACCCATTGTGCACGCCCTTGGCAGACTGTAAAAGCTAAGCAGCAGGAGCCTCGGTCAAGGGCTGGATAGGAGACCTCATGAGAGACTCAATGGAAGTCTCTGTGGTTACCCAATCAGAATCTCAGTGGGAAAGCCTATGGCAATTTCAATGGGAGACCATGGCTGCATTGACTTTTGACAGGCCAAAGGGCTGTTAAAAATAGAAGCCATTGAAAGAAATTAAAACTGACTTTTACTAATGTAGCCTCTTCAAAAGTCCCACAGAGGGGAAAGCCAGCATGTCACCCAGCCATTGCCCCCCCCAAATTTTTGGAAATTCCCTTGAAAAGACTGTTAAAGTTTAAGCAGCAGGAGCCTCTAAAATGGCGGATGGGAGCCCTTTTTTTGGAGACTAAATTTGGGAACCCTCGGGGGTTCCCAAGGGGAACCCAGTGGGAGAGCCATGGAAATTTAAATTTGGAGACCATGGTGCATTGCCTTTTGACGGGGCCAAAAGGGGCGGGTTAAGAGTGAAGCCTTTGAAAGAAATTTAAAAACTGACTTTTACTAAGGTTTGCCTCTTAAAATTTCCCACAGAGGGGAAGCCAGCATGCACACCCATTGTAAACCTTTGTGCAACCCTTGACAGACTGTTAAAAGCAAAGCCGAAGGGACCCTTTGGGCAAGGGTTGGATGGGAGACCTCATGAGAGACTCAAGGGAAAATTTCAAGGGGTTTCCCAATGGGAATTTTAGGGGAGAGCCAAAGGGAATTTTCAAGGGGAAACCCAGGGCTCTTTTGACTTTTGACAGGCCAAAGGGCTGGTAAGAGTAGAAGCCATTGAAAGTAATTAAAACTGACTTTTACTAATGTATGCCTCTTCAAAAGTCCCACAGATGGGAAGCCAGCATGTCAGCAGCCATTGTAAACCCATTGTGCATGCCCTTGACAGACTGTTAAAGCTAAGCAGCAGGAGCCTCGGTCAAGGGCCTCATGGTAGACTCTATGGGTTAGCCCAATGGGAATCTCAGTGGGAGAGCCTATGGCAATTTGAATGGGAGACCATGGCTGCATTGACTTTTGACAGGCCAAAGGGCTGGTAAGAGTAGAAGCCATTGAAAGTAATTAAAACTGACTTTTACTAATGTATGGCTCTTCAAAAGTCCCACAGATGGAAAGCCAGCATGTCAGCAGCCATTGTAAACCCGTTGTGCATGCCCTTGACAGACTGTTAAAGCTAAACAGCAGGAACCTCGGTCAAGGGCTGGATGGGAGACCTCATGAGAGACTCATTTGGAATCTCAAGGGCAGTCTCTATGGGTTACCCAATGGGAATCTCAGTGGGAGAGCCTATAACAATTTCAATGGAAGACCATGGCTGCATTGACTTTTGACAGGCCGTAGGGCTGGTAAGAGTAGAAGCCATTGAAAGTAATTAAAACTGACTTTTACTAATGTGTGCATCTTCAAAAGTCCCACAGATGGGAAGCCAGCATGTCAGCAGCCATTGTAAACCCTTTGTGCATGCCCTTGCCGGACTGTTAAAGCTAAGCAGCAGGAGCCTCGGACAAGGGCTGGATGGGAGACCTCATGAGAGACTCAATGGTAATCCCAATGGAAGTCTCTGTGGGTTACTCAGTGGGAGAGCCTATGGCAATTTCAATGGGAGACCATGGCTGCATTGACTTTTGACAGGCCAAAGGGCTGGTAAGAGTAGAAGCCATTGAAAGTAATTAAAACTGACTTTTACTAATGTATGCCTCTTCAAAAGTCCCACAGATGGGAAGCCAGCATCTTAGCAGCCATTGTAAACCCATTGTGCATGCCCTCGACAGACTGTTAACGCTAAGCAGCAGAGCCTCGGTCAAGGGCTGGATGAGAGACTCAATGGGAATCTCAATGGAATTCTCTATGGGTTACCCAATGGGAATCTCAGTTGGAGAGCCTATGGCAATTTCAATTGGAGACCATGGCTGCATTGACTTTTGACAGGCCAAAGGGCTGGTAAGAGTAGAAGCCATTGAAAGTAATTAAAACTGACTTTTACTAATGTATGCCTCTTCAAAAGTCCCACACATGGGAAGCAAGCATATCAGCAGCCATTGTAAACGCATTGTGCAAGCTCTTGACGGACTGTTAAAGCTAAGCAGCAGGAGCCTTGGTCAAGGGCTGGATGGGAGACCTCATGAGAGGCTCAATGGGAATCTCAATGGAAGTCTCTATGGGTTACCCAATGGGAATCTCAGTGGAAGAGGCTATGGCAATTTCAATGGGAGACCATGGCTGCATTGACTTTTGACGGGCCAAAGGGCTGGTAAGAGTAGAAGCCATTGATTGTAATTAAAACTGACTTTTACTAATGTATGCCTATTCAAAAGTCCTACAGATGGGAAGCCAGCGTGTCAGTAGCCATTGTAAATCCATTGTGCATGCCCTTGACAAACTGTTGAAGCTAAGCAGCAGGAGCCTCGGTCACGGGCTGGATGGGAGACCTCATGAGAGACCCAATGGGAATCTCAATGGAAGCATGGTAGTCTCTATGGTTACCCAATGGGAATCTCAGTGGGAGAGCCTATGGCAATTTCAATGGGAGACCATGGCTGCATTGACTTTTGACAGGCCAAAGGGCTGGTTAAGAGTAGAAGCCATTGATGGTAATTAAAACTGACTTTTACTAATGATGCCTCTTGAAAAGTCCCACGATGGGAAGCCAGCATGTCAGCAGCCATTGTAAACCCATTGTGCATGCCCTTGACAGACTGTTGAGCTAAAGCAGCAGGAGTTGGTCACGGGCATGGATGGGGACCTCATGAGGACCCAATGAGTCTCTATGTGTACCCAATGGGAAACTCAGTGGAGAGCCTATGGCAATTTCAATGGTAGACCAATGGCTGCATTGACTTTTGACAGGCCAAAGGGCTGGTAAGAGTAGATAGCCATTGAATGGTAATTAAAGCTGACTTTTACTAATGTATGCCTCTTCAAAGTCCCACAGATGGGAAGCCAGCATGTCACAGCCATTGTAAACCCATTGTGCATGCCCTTGACAGATGTTGAAGCTAAGCAGCAGGAGGCTCAGTTCATGGCTGGATGGGAGACCTCATGAGAGACCCAATGGGAATCTCAATGGAAGTTCTATGGGTTACCCAATGGGAATCTCAGTGGGAGAGCCTATGGCAATTTCAATGGGAGACCATGGCTGCATTGACTTTTGACAGCCAAAGGGCTGGTAAGAGTAGAAGCCATTGATGGTAATTAAAGCTGACTTTTACTAATGTATGCCTATTCAAAAGTCCCACAGATGGAAGCCAGCATGTCAGCAGCCATTGTAAACCCATTGTGCATGCCCTTGACAGACTCTTGAAGCTAAGCAGGCAGAGCTTGGTCAAGGCTGGATGGGAGACCTCATGAGAGACCCAATGGGAATCTCAATGGAAGTCTCTATGGGTTACCCAATGGGAATCTCAGTGGGAGAGCCTATGGCAATTTCATATGGGAGCCATTGGTCTTCATGAGGTCCCATCCAGGCTGTGACCAAGCTTGCTGTTTAGCTTCAACAGTCTGTTTAAGGCATGCAAATGGGTTTACAATGGCTGCTGACATGCTGCCTTCCCATTGTGGGACTTTTGACATACTTTAGTAAAAGTCAGTTTTAATTCCATCAATGGCTTCTACTCTTAACCAAGACTCTTTGGCCTGTCAAAAGTCAATGCATCATGGTCTCCCATATGAAATTGCCATAGGCTCTCCACTGAATTCCATTGGGTAGAACCATGAGATTCATTGAGTTCTCTGAAGGTCTCCCATCAGCGTGACAAGGTCTGCTGCTTAGCTTCAAAGTTTTAAGGGCATGCACAATGGGTTTACAATGGCTGCTGACATCTGGCTTCCCATGTGGGGACAATTGAGAGGCTACATTAGTAAAAGCCCAGTTTTAATCCGTCAATGCTTACTTCTCTTACCAGCCCTTTGGCCTGTCAATAGTCAATGCAACCTGGTCTCCATGAAATGGCTCTCCACTGAGATTCCCATGGGTAACCATAGAGACTGCCATTGAGATTTCATTGGGTCCTCATGAGGTCTCCATCAGCTTGACGAGGCTCATGCTGCTAGCTTCAACAGTGTTCAAAGGCATGCACAATGAGTTTACAATGCTGCTGACATCTGGCTTCCCACGCTGTGGGACTTTTCAAGAGGCATGCATTAGTAAAAGTCAGCTTTAATTACCGTCAATGGCTTCTACGCTTACCAGCCCTTTGGCTGTCAAAAGTCAATGCAGCCATGGTCTCCCATTGAAATTGCCATAGGCTCTCCACTGAGATTCCCATTGGTGTAACCCATATGGACTCTCCATTGAGATTCCTATTGGATTCTCAATCCAGCAGTGACCGAGGCTCCTGCTGCTTAGCTTCAACAGTCTGTCAAGGGATCACAATGGGTTTACAATCGCTGCTGACATGCAGGACTTTTCCATCTGTGGGACTTTGAAGAGCATACATTAGTAAGTCATTTTAATTACCGTCAATGGCTTCGACTCTTACCAAGCCTTTGGCTGTCAAAAGTCAATGCAGCCATGGTCTCCCATTGAAATTGCAGGCTCTCTGCCATTGAGTTCCCATTGGGTAACCATAGAGACTTCCATTGAGATTCCATTGGGTCTCTCATGAGGTCTCCCATCCAGCCTGTGACAAGGCTCCTGCTGTTTAGCTTCAACAGTCTGTCAAGGCATGCACAATGGGTTTACATTGGCTGCTGACATGCTGGCTTTCCCATTGTGGACTTTTGAAGAGATATTTAGTAAAAGTCAGTTTTAATTTCCATCAATGGCTTCTACTCTTACCAGCCTTGGCCTGTCAAAAGTCAATGCACCATGGTCTCCAATTGAAATTGCCATAGGCTCTCCCACTGAGATTCCATTGGGTAACCCATAGAGACTTCCATTGATTTATGGTATCTCATGAGGTCTCCATCCAGCCGTGACCAGGCTCCTGCTGCTTAGCTTCAACAGTCTGTCAAGGGCATGCACAATGGGTTTACAATGGCTGCTGACATGCTGGCTTTCCATCTGTGGACATTTGAAGAGGCATACATTAGTAAAAGTCAGTTTTAATTACCGTCAATGGCTTCTACTCTTACCAGCCCTTTGGCCTGTCAAAGTCAATGCAGCCATGGTCTCCATTGAAATTGCCATAGGCTCTCCCACTGAGATTCCCATTGGGTAACCCATAGAGACTTCCATTGAGATTCCATTGGTCTCTCATGAGGTTCTCCATCCAGGCTGACCAGGCTCCTGCTGCTTAGCTTCAACAGTCTGTCAAGGCATGCACAATGGGTTTACAATGGCTGCTGACATGCTGGCTTCCCACCTGTGGGACTTTTGAAGAGCATCATTAGTAAAAGTCAGTTTTAATTACCGTCAATGGCTTCTACTCTTACCAGCCCTTTGGCCTGTCAAAAGTCAATGCAGCCATGGTCTCCATTGAAATTGCCATAGGCTCTCCCACTGAGATTCCCATTGATAACCCATAGAACTTCCATTGAGATTCCTATTGGGTCTCTCATGAGGTCTCCCATCCAGCCAGTGACCGAGGCTCCTGCTGCTTAGCTTCAACAGTCTGTCAAGGGCATGCACAATGGGTTTACAAGGCTGCTGACATGCTGGCTTCCATCTGTGGGACTTTTGAAGAGGCATACATTAGTAAAAGTCAGTTTTAATTACCGTCAATGGCTTCTACTCTTACCAGCCCTTTGGCCTGTCAAAAGTCAATGCAGCCTGGTCTCCCATTGAAATTGCCATAGGCTCTCCACTGAGATTCCCATTGGGTAACCCATAGAGACTTCCATTGAGATTCCCATTGGGTCTCTCATGAGGTCTCCCATCCAGCCCGTGACGAGGCTCCTGCTGCTTAGCTTCAACAGTCTGTCAAGTGCATGCACAATGGGTTTACAATTGGCTGCTGACATGCTGGCTTTCCATTGTGGACTTTTGAAGAGGAATACATTAGTAAAAGTCAGTTTTAATTTCATCAATGGCTTCTACTCTTACCAGCCCTTGGGCCTGTCAAAAGTCAATGCAGCCATGGTCTCCCATTGAAATTGCCATAGGCTCTTCCACTGAGATTCCATTGGGTAACCCATGACTTCAATGAGACTTTCATTGGGTTTCTCATGAGGTCTCCCATCCAGCCCGTGACCAGGCTCTCACTGCTTAGCTTCAACAGTCTGTCAAGGGCATGCAAATGGGTTTACAATAGCTGCTGACTTGCTGGCTTTCTCATCTGTGGAACTTTTAAGAGGCATACATTAGTAAAAGTCAGTTTTAATTACCGTCAAGTCTTCTACTCTTACCAGCCCTTTGGCCTGTCAAAGTCAATGCAGCCATGGTCTCCATTGAAATTGCCATAGGCTCTCCCACTGAGATTCCCATTGGGTAACCCATAGAGACTTCCATTGAGATTCCCATTGGGTCTCTCATGAGGTCTCATCCGCTGACCTAGGCTCCTGCTGCTTAGCTTCAACAGTCGTCAAGGGCATGCACAATGGATTTACAATTGGCTGCTGACATGCTGGCTTCCAATCTGTGGGACTTTTGAAGAGGCATACATTAGTAAAAGTCAGTTTTAATTTACCGTCAATGGCTTCTACTCTTACCAGCCCTTTGGCCTGTCAAAAGTCAATGCAGCCATGGTCTCCAATTGAAATTGCCATAGGCTCTCCCACTGAGATTCCCATTGGGTAACCCATAGAGACTTCCATTTAGATTCCCATTGGGTCTCTCATGTGGTCTCCCATCCAGCCCATGACCGAGGCTCCTGCTGCTTAGCTTCAACAGTCTGTCAAGGGCATGCACAATAGGTTTACAATGGCTGCTGACATGTTGGCTTCCAATCTGAGGGACTTTTGAAGAGGCATACTTTAGTAAAAGTCAGTTTTAATTGCCGTCAAAGGCTTCTACTCTTACCAGCCCTTTGGCCTGTCAAAAGTCAATGCAGCCATGGTCTCCAATTGAAATTGCCATAGGCTCTCCCACTGAGATTCCCATTGGGTAACCCATAGAGACTTCCATTGAGATTCCCATTGGGTCTCTCATGAGGTCTCCCATCCAGCCCGTGACCGAGGCTCCTGCTGCTTAGCTTCAACAATCTGTCAAGGGCATGCACAATGGGTTTACAATGGCTGCTGACATCCTGGCTTCCCATCTCTGGGACTTTTGAAGAGGCATACATTAGTAAAAGTCAGTTTTAATTACTGTCAATGGCTTTTACTCTTATCAGCCCTTTGGCCTGTCAAAAGTCAATGCAGCCATGGTCTCCCGTTGAAATTGCCATAGGCTCTCCCACTGAGATTCCATCGGGTAACCCATAGAGACTGCCATTGAGATTCTCATTGGGTCTCTCATGAGGTCTTCCATCCAGCCCATGACTGAGGCTCCTGCTGCTTAGCTTCAACACTCTGTCAAAGGCATGCACAATGAGTTTACAATTGCTGCTGACATTCTGGCTTCCCATCTGTGGGACTTTTGAAGAGGCATACATTAGTAAAAGTCAGTTTTAATTACCGTCAATGGCTTCTACGCTTACCAGCCCTTTGGCCTGTCAAAATGTCAATGCAGCCATAGTCTCCCATTGAAATTGCCATAGGCTCTCCCACTGAGATTCCCATTGATTAACCCATAGACTCTTCCATTGAGATTCCTATTGGGTCTCTCATGAGGTCTCCCATCCAGCCCGTGACCGAGGCTCCTGCTGCTTAGCGTCAACAGTCTGTCAAGGGCATGCACAATGGGTTTATAATGGCTGCTGACATGCTGGCTTCCATCTCTGGGACTTTTGAATAGGCATATATTAGAAAAAAGTCCGTTTTAATTACCATCAATGGCTTCCATTTTTACCAGCTCTTTGGCCTGTCAAAAGTCAATGCAGCCATGGTTCCCATTGAAATTGCCATAGGCTCTCCCATTGAGATTCCCATTGGGTAACCCATAGAGACTTCCATTGAGATTCCCATTGGGTCTCTCATGAGGTCTCCCATCTCAGCCTGTGACCAAGGCTCCTGCTGCTTAGCTTAAACAGTCTGTCAAGGGCATGCAGAATGGGTTTACAATTGGCTGCTGACATGTTGGCTTCCCATCTGTGGGACTTTTGAAGAAGCATACATTAGTAAAAGTCAGTTTTAATTTCCGTCAATGGCTTCTACTCTTACCAGCCCTTGGGCCTGTGAAAAGTCGGTGCAGCCATGGTCTCCCATTGAATTTGCCATAGGTTTTCCCACTAAGATTTTCATTGAGTCACCCTTAGAGACTTCCATTGAGTCTCTCATAAGGTCTTCCATCCAGCCCATGACCGAGGCTCCTGCTGCTTACCTTCAACAGTTTGCCAAGGGAATGCACATTGGGTTTACAATAGCTGCTGACATGCTGGCTTCCCATCTGTGGGACTTTTGAAGAGGCATACTTTAGTAAAAGTCAGTTTTAATTTCCATCAATGGCTTCTACTCTTACCAGCCCTTTGACCTGTCAAAAGTCAATGCAGCCATAGTCTCCCATTGAAATTGCCATAGGCTCTCCCACTGAGAATCCCATTGGGTCTCTCATGAGATCTCCTACCCCGCCCCTGACCGAGGCTCCTGTTGCTTAGTTTCAACAGTCTGTCAAGGGCATACACAATAGGTTTACAATGGCTGCTGACATGCTGGCTTCCCATCTGTGGGACTTTTGAAGAGGCATACATTAGTAAAAGTCAGTCTTAATTACTGTCAATGGCTTCTACTCTTACCAGCCCTTTGGCCTGTCAAAAGTCAATGCAGCCATGGTCTCCCATTGAAATTGCCATACGCTTTCCCACTGAGGTTCCCATTGGGTCACCCATAGAGACTTCCATTGAGATTCCCATTGGGTCTCTCACAAGGTTTCCCATCCAGCCCGTGACTGAGGCTCCCGCTGTTTAGCTTCAACAGTCTGTCAAGTGCATGCACAATGGGTTTACATTGGCTGCTGACATGCTGGCTTTTCATATGTGGGTCTTTTGAAGAGGAATACATTAGTAAAAGTCAGTTTTAATTTCTATCAATGGCTTCTACTCTTACCAGCCCTTGGGCCTGTCAAAAGTCAGTGCAGCCATGGTCTCCCATTGAAATTGCCATAGGCTTTCCCACTGAGATTCCGATTGGGTAACCCACAGAGACTTTAATTGAGATTTTCATTGGGTCTCTTATGAGTTTTGCCATCCAGCCTGTGACCAAGGCTCCTGCTGCTTAGCTTCAACAGTCTGTCAAGGGCATGCACAACGGGTTTACAATGGCTGCTGACATGCTTGCTTCCCATCTGTGGGACTTTTGAAGAGGCATACGTTAGTAAAAGTCAGTTTTAATTACTGTCAATGGCTTTTACTCTTACAAGCCCTTTGGCCTGACCAAAGTCAATGCAGCCATGGTCTCCCATTGAAATTGCCATAGGCTTTCCCACTGAGATTCCCATTGAGTCACTCATAGTGACTTCCATTGAGTCTCTCATGAGGTCTCTCATCCAGCCTGTGACTGAGACTCCTGCTGCTTAGCTTCAACAGTCTGTCAAGGGCATGCATAAAGGGTTTACAATAGCTTCTGACTTGCTGGCTTTCTATCTGTGGAACTTTTTAAGAGGCATACATTAGTAAAAGCCAGTTTTAATTACCGTCAAAGTCTTCTACTCTTACCAGCCCTTTGGACTGTCAAAAGTCAATGCAGCCATGGTCTCCCATTGAAATTGTCATAGTCTTTCCCACTGAGATTCCCATTGAGTCACCCTTATGGTACCTTTACACGCCGCCACCGAAAGGTAGAAACCGGCAGGTGTTGGACACAATTGTACCTTTTACCTTCAAAACACCGCGAAGTGGTGGCGTGTAATTCAGGTTGTTCCTTCCTGTCTCTTTGGATACCTGTCTTTCATCTTAAACACAAGCATGCATAACCCCTATGGTGGCGGCGTGTAATCGGGGCACAGGCAAGGTATTTTCGACACCTAGTGATATTCACATTGGGGCCCATCAGCGTTTACGAGATTGGCTCTCCCTTCACAGGGCGCCATCTTGGATGAGCTGTCACTTCAGCACTAGACATTCACGCTGTCTGCACGATCAGATACATTAGTACAATTACACGGCCACACAATTGTGCGAGGCCAAAGTATAGTGCGGTATGGTCCTATATAGTGTGCACATTCTCATACCACATACAAAGGAATAGTGCTGTACACAGCGCACATGCATGCCGTACGTAGCGGCCTGGGTAATTTTTTTTATAGTTAACGCAGAAGTGTTTTTGCCGTGCCGCACTGCGCGCACTATATAATGTGCACATTTTCATACCACATACAAAGGAATAGTGCTGTACACAGCGCACATGGTTGCGTACGCAACGCCCTTGGGGTATTGTTCTGTAGGTGCCGCAGAAGTGTTTCTGCCGTGTCACACTGCGCGTACGGCGACTTTGAATGTTGTTGCGCCCCGCAAGCGGCCGTACTGACGTCATGATGTTTGTTTCACTTTCACTCTGCCTGCAAGGTGGCAGCCCCTCCCCTGCACATAGCAGCATAGTCATGGCCGCCACACTGTACGCTGCAACGTGGGGACTTTTGATCCTGATCGATCTGTGTGACCGATATGACTACTGGGCCCACCATCACCACCGGCACCCCAGGCTGCGCAATCGCAGCACCCTGATGCGGATCCAGCGGGCCCTGCTCCACAAACTGGGTGTTCAGAGGACCTGCAAACAGATCCAGAAGAAGATCACAGATCTGAAGCAGAAGTGCCCAGGCCGCATAGTGGACATCCGTGCCAGGATTGCCACGCTACGTGGTGAGTAATTGTTGGCACCAAACACACACCAGCACATGTACATGTACCAAACTACACAGCAATTCTACAAACATATTAAAGGAAAGTGTGTGCCACGGCGTGGCCACTGCAATGTGGTAACATATATTCAGCCTAAATTTGGAGGTGGTGCCTACACTTCGGCCTAAAAATATTCATTAGTAAAGAATTTACTCAGTAGAAAAATGAGCGTCAGTCATCAGTCTGCTTCTTTAATTTTATTAAAGGCAGGTTACAGGCAGCATGGCAAGGGGAGGTACTGTGGAGTACAGGTGACTGTACACTCCCTTCCCTTGCCATGCTGCCTGTAACTTGCCTTTAATAAAATTACAGATGCAGACTGATGATTGACGCTGAGTTTTCTAAGGAACAATAACATAAATGTATGTTAATTGGCCAACATTTTACAAATGTGTATTGACCCACCATTTGGATGTGTCAACAATGTGCATTGCCTGGTTGTTGACACCCAAACAGGAATATGGGCAAAGCAGTCATGTGCAGCACAAATGCTGACACCTGCACTCAGCCATAACCTCACTATATTTGTGTCCAACCTGACTCCACATTGAAAATGTGATCTCGTAAAATCAGTACCATCTTCAACACACACATGACACACTGTCCCACAGATGTTGCCCCCTACACAGGGGACAATATAGACACACCATAATGTTAGAAGTGAACTAACAAGAGTACCTGAACAATAGGTGTACGCAGAAATGGGGCAAACACCAGTGGCTTCTGGCCCTGCATAAAATAACACACATACACCTACCATGTGTAGGTGTGTTTTGCCACAACCAAACATATCTTGCCAGTGTAGTGGCCCTCCTGTCACTAAACATACTGTGTCCTACCCACAGTACATGCATCCTACATGAGTATATGCATCCAACATGACCTGCTACCCTATTGGTAATGCTGGAACTACATAGGCACACAATCTAAATGTTGGGCAACAATGTGTTTACCCTTTGTACTAAAAGCTCTGTTATTGTGCTTTCAAATACAGATGGAGAGGATTCTTCCTCGGAAGATGGGCACAATGCACCACCCGCAGGTTGGCCAGCAACACCACCGCCACATAAGGCTGCCATGAGACCCTCGCCCCCTCGGAATCCTCGGTCCCCAGGGCCTGAGGCTGTGGCCCTCCCATCACCTGCAGGCCGGAGGCCCCAGAGAGCCGACCATCATCTGCAGAGCCGGAGGACCTCAAGGACCTGGCATCTCCTGCAGGGACAGAGGACTTTGCCGAGCTGTCCTCACGTGGGTGGATGTCGGAGGATGGCAACCTTCCATCACCACCATGGGCACCACCTGCTGGGCTGGAGGATGGTGCACCCTCGAGCCCCAGACCCCAATTGCCACCCAACCACATCATGTGGCCACAGAGCCCCAGCCCAGGAGTGACACCACCTCCCAGTGTGTCCAGCTCAGTGGCGAGCACAGGGGTGGCCATGTTCCCAGAGCCTGCTATAGAGGCACCCATGGATGACTATGGTGGTAAGTGTATTTTTTTTGCCCATACCCCATGCACACTGTAATCAGTGTTGTGTTTTACATCACTCATGATTGTCTGTGATTTGTTTTAAGTTATGTTCTACTGTTTGTGCAGATGGCAAACGTGCTGGGGCTGCCGGGTGGAGTCTGAGCGCATCCCCATCACCCCCTGATAGTCCGGATTATGGCGAGGCAGAGGGTAAGGAGCATATTTTTATGTTAACTACCTAAACCTTCCAATGTACTGTCATAAACTAAATGTGATTTAATTTCCAATACAGGTGTCCCTACTATGGAGGACGTCATCCGGGCCCACCACGAGGTCTCACAAACCGTACACCGGGCACATCAACGTGCCCTCCAAGAACTGTCCCAGTTGGGTGCCATGCTGGCTGCCCTCCAGCGAGGACATGGTGGCGTCCCCTGATATGGACGCACCCACACACATAAATGGGCAAACCTGCCCTGAAGGACTGTTGTCCATGTTGGACCATATTTCAGCACTGTTGCCATGTTGGCATTTGTTTTTTTGTTTTTTTGCCCCTGTTGGGCTCTTGTCTTATAGTGTCCCACATTGGGACCATGGGGAGTGTGTTGTGGCTACCCCGTTGGCCTCTTTTCTTATAGTGTCCCACATTGGGACCATGGGGAGTGTGTTGTTGGTACTCCTACACTCATTCAGCATTGTGTCCTTTGTGTGCACGGTGTGCCACACATTATGTGCCTAATAACATTTTTTTGCAAATTTAGTTGGTGTTCCTTGATGGCAACACACACATGTTGGCCTGTCAATCATCAAAAGTGGCTAACTGTGTGACCCAGATTTGTAGACCTCTTTGATGTATTAATAGATGTAACCAGCCCACATCGTGTTCCACCACTCCCGCCATTGGCCAGAATGTGTGGATAATGTCCCCTATATGTTGCCCACAAACATACACCCAGTCAACACAGTTGTGTTGGTAGAGGTCAAATTATGGAGCTGCATGGTTTCATATATATTTCTTTATTTTGGAAAAAAAAACCACAAAGGAAAAAAAAACCAAACAAACATGTCCGCCCAAATTGGGCACAATGTGGACTCAAATTCAGGGCAAACATAACATCCAATTCTGGCAAAAAAATGGGTGACAGTCCAGACGGCCAATTCAGTGCATTGGCTAGTAGTGTTCCATCTCCTCATCATCCTCTGTTGGATCCGACAATGCCTCCCCCCCATCCTCTCATGGTAGACCCACCCTGCCTGAGAGGGTGCTGATCTTCGGCCACTTCATCTTGGGGGAGTTGGGGTACGTGGACGTGGGGATCTCCTCACCCTGTGTTGGTGTTGGGCGGGCGCAGTGGGCCAAGGGGTGTGCTTGTGGGGGACAGGGCCCCATCTACGCCCGCCTCAAGGACACGATTCATGGCCCGCTGAGCGATGGTCCTCTGCTCTGGCTCCATCTGGTTGAGCATGTCGCTGGCATGGAGGGCGAAACTAGAAATGTGGGTCCGTTGCTCATCCAAGCTCAGTGTTCGGTGGGGCTGGCAATCTCCTTCGCCGAATGGCCGAGCTGGGCCCTGGGCCCGGGCCCACACCACTAGTTTCGGCCACCGGCTCGCCCGGTGATGTTGTTGGGCGAGCCTCACCAGCTTCATGCTCGTCCTCAATGGAGCCAGGAAGCTCAGGGGCCTGTGGAAAGAAAAACAAAAAAGGAAAATCAATACCAGTAAGCAGCATCATTGATGGCAATTGCTCACAGCCCAACACTATCCCGTACACCACACAACACACCAGCACCCAACCGAGAACTCAAAGGATCAAGGTTCTAATGGCTAAGAAATGCACGTCTGATGTATAATCACCTGCACCATCAAACTGAATTGGCCAGAAACATAAATAGGTTTACTTAACAAGGGGTTAACCAAAAAATGGGTATGTGACCACAGGAGATTTCAGCTGCCTTTAACCAGCTGCTAGGCCATGTGCCTCAGCATTACCTTCTGAACTAATTTAAAGGATGTTGTTCATGATTTAAACATACACTACATGGGGCAAAGGCCAGACACATGTCTGCCAGACACATGTCTCAACATATATGTTGTTGGGACTAAGATAAACGTCACATAATCAGCATTGGGGATATTGTGACAGGCGAAAACAAAATCAGGCCTGGTAGTTTATTGTGAAGGACAGGGAGAAGCTCTCTTTTGGTTGAGTTTACAAATTGAGAGCAAAGCCCCTGAGGCCACAAACCCAATACAAACATGCTTACAAAGGAAATTCCTCATAATATAGAAGTGTGGTTTGGAAATGCATGCAAACAAGCACACCTGGGGAGCAAACATGGTGGACCACCACCAAAACACAATTACCCACCTCCTGCGGCACAGACGGATCTTGGGCAGGGCCTACAGGGGACGTGGGGGGGTCCAGGCTGCTCCGTGATCCACGCGAGCTCTCTTGGCAGAGGGTGAAGGTGAGGAGGTCATAATACCATAATTGTGGCTTAGCTTACTCCTCACCTCCAGCCCCCGACCGACGATCGAGATATTTATTGTGAGCTCGCATGAATGCAGAGCGCAGGTTTTTAATTTTTTCGTAAATCAACCCCGCGTCTCACCTCTTCTTTTTGGGATCCATCCTGTTAGCCAGCTCAACTAGAGGCTTGTAGGCCTCTGCACGTGCTGCCGAGTCGTGGTAAGCTGGCAGCGCTGTGGCCACAGGCACTCGTGTCCTTGATACATGGTGAGCAGCTGGGTCATGAACTCCACATACCCCTGAGGCATCTGTTTGTGTAAGAAAAAACTTCTCAGCAAGCAGTGCAAAAATAAGGCATGCATGCTAAATACACACTATGTTGAGTGTATATATTCAGGTGTTTTGGCCCTGCCAACATGTGTTGAACATGTATGTTTGCATGTGGGACACCCTTTGTCCAGGAGCAATGTATCAGCTACGGTTGGCATGTATGGAAGGATAGGTTTGAGTACACATGTTCACAAAGGCAAAAGGTGCACGATGATTAAACCCAAAAAGTCAATGTAACCCACAAAAAAAACCAGGGGCCATGGTGGCAGGGGGCCAATTGGCACCTGGCCTGGTGGTACACCCCTCATCTAGGTCCGTCGTCTCATCTAAAATGTTTGCCCAGCGGCAAGTTATGGCTGTCTGTCTGAAGCAACAGCAGACGCAGAGCCTTGCGCCCACCAACAGCCTCCACTCCCCCTTCCACCCCTGGTCCACACAACACTATGACATGTGCACCCCCCCCCCCTCGGCTCTCCATTTAAGGCGTTGTGGGCCGAAAATGAAACCCGACTTACAGTGGCCAAGCAACCTCTGACACATGCCATAACAAAAACACTACAATGTATGGAATACTTCACCATGTGAAATTAACGAATTGGCTATGCATACTGACTATAGGTAGCAAGGCTTAACAGTATTATTAACACATTATATACATTAGCACATGGCACTACCTGCTGCCACACACACAGCATAAGCGGCATGTAGCAGACGCATCAGCGTTACCTAACAATGAATGGCCATGAGAAAGCATGTGAGTAAACTTACCGTCGGAACAACAGAGAACGGATTACTGGACACCACTAGCTCAATGCACATGGATGTCTGGACAGGGGCTGGTCGACATGGCAGGGAATTTATACTCAACTACACCAATCAGCACACACCAATTAGGCACATTAGCAGCCAACACCTGTGAACACCCCTAGCGGTAGCTGATTAAGTATCGTTGAAGAGCCCTGATTGGTTTGGCCTCATTGAAAAGCAGTTCATGCCGGAAGGGCGTTACGCTTGCTGCCCAGAGTCATTAGGTAAGTATTTGTGTGCAGACATGGATGTAGCGGCGTGGCGGGCTGAGGCGCATGATTGACTTGGGTAACGCAATAGGCTACTGTATCGGACGCACATGTGATGTCAGTTTGGTCACTACAATAGCGTAGCACGCTGGTGTATTTTTCACAACTGTTGCCCATACATTCGCATATTGTAGTTACAAAAGTATTGTGTTTGTTTCCATTTGCCATACAGGATCATGGCTGCTGGAATCTAAAGTGTAATGTGGTACAGCTGGGCTATTGAACTGTAAATATTATCCAGCTTGTGGAGAACACACACTGGGACCAACATGGCTAGGAACAGACATGGATTTGAGGCGTGAGGCAGCAGAGAATATTTAGCTGTGGAGCTCCCCCTTGCAAACACATGTGGCCCGGCATCACTACAGGATGAGTCATGTATAATCTTTTTCGTGTCATCTGTGATTACTCACCCAGCAAGGCTGTGGTACGTTGATACTTACAGACTGTAGAAGTGTTAATATATGTGATCCAAACTTGTTTGTGTGACATGTATAAGCGTTCATTGTGGTGATCCATGTCCCTTTTTAACACAGATATGGCCAGATGTGATACTTTCAGCAATGCAAGAAAGTGTAGAAGGATGGACGGCCTGATCAGTGAGTATGTTTAGCGCCCACTTGTGGGTGATGGCCTTGCAATGTTCCCAAGGATGTGTGCTGTGCACACACGAGCGATTAAATCTGCTTTTCCCTAGTGTGTAATCTAAGTATTGTGTGGCTTTCTTTACATGCAAACATGTTTCTCTATGTACTGATGATTTTGTTTATCATTACAGGTGCTGATACACAAGATGCAGAATCAACGTGATCGACATGTTATTGTGGCTCTTGCGTTGGTGGAAGAGCAACTGTGGATGGAGGATCGATATGAAGGCTGATGCATCGCAGAAGACGGCGTGTGCGGAGCCGGGATTGGCTTCTCCTCCGGGGGACCCGGGGCCACATGCAGCTGTTGCGTGAGCTGGAGGATAACAATCCGCATGATTACCGAAACTACCTCCATATATCCGAGGACTCTTTCAACTTCCTTTTGGAGCTCATGGGGCCACTGATAGCCCATCAGGACTCTGTCATGCGTCGATCTGTATCAGCTGAGGAGCAGTTGGCTATTACTTTGCAGTTCCTGGCTGCAGGGCGGACAAGGACCGACCTCACATACACGTTACGTGTATCACTATCCCTGCTGAGCCGCCTGATCCCTGAGACGTGTGAGGCCATGTGGAGTGCTCTGCTGCCATCCTACATAAAGTTGCCACGAACACCCGCAGAATGGATGCAAGTAGCCCGAGGCTTTGAAAGCCGGTGGAACTTTCCAAACTGCGGGGGCGCTTTGGATGGTAAGCACGTGAGGATTACTAAACCCCCTAAATCGGGCTCTTTGTATTATAATTACAAAGGGTATTTTAGTATAGTCCTCATGGCCCTGGTGGATACGAACTATGAGTTCCTCTACGTGGATGTTGGAATGAATGTGCGAATCTCAGATAGGGGTGTGTTTGCACACTGCTCCTTGGCACAACAACTAAGGACCGGTGGGCTGAACTTACCCTCAAATGAAGAGATGAGCCATCATCTCAACTTTGCGTTTGTGGCGGATGAAGCATTCCCACTTCAGGCACACCTACTGCGGCCATATCCCCAGAGGACCATTACTTCTGAGCGGCGCATTTTCAATTACCGGCTATCCCGGGCCCGCCGTTTGGTTGAAAATGCGTTTGGGATCATGGCGAATACATTCCGGGTTTTTCATACGCCTATGCATATGAAACTCGAGTCTATTGACGCGGTAGTGCTGGCCTGCTGTGTGCTGCATAACTTCCTGTGTCGTAGGGATCGAGCATCATACACGCCGGGAAGTTATGTAGATTCTGCGGACCCCACAACAGGGGAGGTCCGTCCAGGGGCTTGGCGTGATGTTGACCATAGCGTGGCGCCACCCAAGCCGCTGAGCCATGGTCGCACTCAGCAGGAGGCCAGGGACAGTAGAGATGCATACTGCTCCTACTTTAATGGCCCTGGGGCAGTGGGCTGGCAGAACCAGCACGTCTAGTGTGGTTTGTTCTGGTTGTTCCGAAAATGGTGGCCATGGTGCAAACAGCAGGGTGGCTGCACCATGGTGTTTTCTTTTGGTTATTTAATTGTGTGCACAGGTTTTAGTTAGTTAGTTAGTTAGTTTAGGTTTTATTTGTGTTTTTTTTTTTTTATAAATTTTTTATCAAATTGTGTGTTTACAATGATACATGATGTTTCAATGTCCATTGTCTTTCCTTTCTGTATCTGTGTTTTTTTTTTTTTTCAATTTCATGTGTTTTAAAAAAAATACATTTTTTGTCTTGGATCCAAATTACTCTGTGTGAGCCTGATTACTTGGGGATGGAGGTCAGCGTGATTAAGGTTTGGGCTGTGGCCAGTGCTGTGACACACATTGGCACCTATGGCTAGGTATGAGACACAATATTTGTGGGTGGGCATGAGCTATGTGAAGGTATTTGGTCAACAGTCTATGTGACAAATGTCTGTACATAACCCTTGTGGTTTGGTGTAGGCAGAGGGTCACCTGCACACAACACATTGATGCAGCACATATTATTGTCTGTCACGTGGGTTTAAGTAAGTAGTGCAGCACGTGCAGACACACACATCATGTACATGTGGCATGTGAGCTGCTCAAGACCATTTACATCTGTTACCACATATGCGATCTGCATTGGGGCTCTATTCACACATTTCTATCCAGACGCACACATAGGCCAACACTTACTTTAAAAAACGCACTGACTGTATGCTGTAACCCGCTCCTGTGTGTCGCCTAAGCATCCCCTAGCTGAATAACGGCACAGTCCGACATGTCACAAGCGCGTAATTCCCTGTGACAATGCAAACACTTCTACTATGCACACATAGCCCAACACTTAGTTTTTAATACGCATGGAGTGTGTGACTGTAAACCGCTCCTGTGTGACGCATAAGCAACCCTACCTGAATATCGGCACAGTCCGCCATGTCACAAGTGCTTATTCCGTGTGACAATCCAAACACTACTACGTCACGTGTCCGCCATCCGCCCTTCGCACCGTGCCCAATCAGAACACTATTGTGTTGGCCAATGGTTGTCGTTTGGGCGCGGCGTGACGGACTGTGGCATGCCTATGTGTTGTCCCTGCTGCCTCAGGTCTACCCATATTCCCTTGTTGTAGCGGCGTGTAAATCAGGGAAGGTGCTCCACAGAAGGTAATCTGCAGCACCCGTCAGCACTTCCGGGGAACGAAAATACCGTCTGTGGAGCACCTTGTGGCGGCGTGTATTTGCAGCATCAGGTACCGTTAGCAACTGTTGAAAATGCGCACGTGCGGTGCCTACCTGTTGCTACCCTCGGTGGCGGCGTGTAAAGGTACCATTAGAGATTTCCATTGAGTCACTCATGAGGTCTCCCATCCAGCCCGTGACCGAGGCTCCTGCTGCTTACCTTCAACATTCTGCCAAGGGAATGCACAATGGATTTACAATGGCTGCTGACATGCTGGCTTTCCATCTGTGGGACTTTTGAAGAGGCATACATTAGTAAAAGTCAGTTTTAATTACCATCAATGTCTTCTACTCTTACCAGCCCTTTGGCCTGTCAAAAGGCAATGCAGCCATGGTCTCCATTGAAATTGCCATAGGCTCTCCCACTGAGACTCCCATTGGGTCTCCCATAGAGACTTCAACTGAGAAATCCATTGGGTCTCTCACGAGGTCTCCCATCTAGCCCGTGACTGAGGCTCCTGCTGCTTAGCTTCAACAGTCTGTCAAGGGAATGCACAATGGATTTACAATGGCTGCTGACATGCTGGCTTCCCATATGTGGGACTTTTGAAGAGGCATGCATTAGTAAAAGTCAGTTTTACTTACTGTCAATGGTTTCTATTCTTACCAGCCTTTTGGCCTGTCAAAAGTCAATGGAGTCATGGTCTCCCATTGAAATTGCCATAGGCTTTCCTATTGAGAGTCCCATTGAGTCACCCATAGAGACTTCCATTGAGTCTCTCATGAGGTCTCCCACCCAGCCTGTGACCAAGGATCCTGCTGCTTAGCTTCAACAGTCTGTCAAGAGCATGCACAATGGGTTTACAATGGCTGCTGATATGCTGGCTTCCCATCTGTGCGACTTTTGAAGAGGCATACATTAGTAAAAGTCAGTTTTAATTACTGTCAATAGCTTCTACTCTTACCAGCCCTTCGGCCTGTCAAAAGTCAATGCAGCCATGGTATCCCATAGAAATTGCCATAGGCTTTCCCACTGAGATTCCCATTGGGTCACCCATAGAGACTTCCATTGAGATTCCCATTGGGTCACCCTTAGAGATTTCCATTGAGTCACTCATGAGGTCTCCCACCCAGCCTGTGACCAAGGATCCTGCTGCTTAGCTTCAACAGTCTGTCAAGAGCATGCACAATGGGTTTACAATGGCTGCTGACTTGCTGGCTTCCCATGTGTGGGACTTTTGAAGAGGCATACATTAGTAAAAGTCAGTTTTAATTACTTTCAATGGCTTCTACTCTTACCAGCCTATTGGCCTGTCAAAAGTCAATGCAGCCATGCTCTCCCATTGAAATTGCCATAGGCTTTCCCACTGAGAATCCCATTGGGTCACCCGTAGAGACTTCCATTGAGATATCATTTGGGTCTCTCATGAGGTCTCCCATCCGGCCTGTGAGCGAGGCTCCTGCTGCTTAGCTTCAACAATCTCTCAAGGGCATGCACAATTGGTTTACAATGGCTGCTGACATTCTGGCTTCCCATCTGTGGGATTTCTGAAGAGGCATACATTAGTAAAAGTCAGTTTTAATTACCGTCAATGGCTTCTACTGTTACCAGCCCTTTGGGCTGTCAAAAGTCAATGCAGCCATAGTCTCCCATTGAAATTGCCATAGGCACTCCCACTGAGAATCCCATTGGGTCACCCATAGAGATTCCCATTGCGTCTCTCATGAAGTCTCCTGCTACTTAGCTTCAACAGTCTGTCAAGGGCATGCACCATGAGTTTACTATGGGTGCTGATGTGCTAGCTTCCCATCTGTGGGACTTTTGAAGAGGCATACATTTGTAAAAGTCAGTTTTAATTACTATCAATGGTTCTACTCTTACCAGCCCTTTGGCTGGTCAAATGTCAATGGAGCCATAGTCTCCCTTTGAAATTGCCATATGCTTTCCCACTGATATTCCCATTGGGGTCACCCATAGAATCTATAATGAGGTCTCCCATCCAGCCTGTGACCAAGGCTCCTGTTGCTTAGCTTCAACAGTCTGTCTAGGGAATGCACAATGGGTTTACAATGGCTGCTGCCATGCTGGCTTCCCATCTGTGGGACTTTTGAAGAGGTATACATTAGTAAAAGTCAGTTTTCATTACTGTCAATGGCTTCTACTCTTACATGCCCTTTGGCCTGTCAAAATTCAATGCGGCTGTGGTCTCCCAGTAAAATTGCCATAGGATCTCCCAGTGAGAAACCCATTGGGTCACCCATAGAGACCTCCATTGAGATTCCAAGTGGGTCACTCATGAGATCTCCCATCCAGCCCGTGACCAAAGCTCCTGCTACTTAGCTTCAACCATCTGTCAAGGGCATGCACAATGAGTTTACAATGGCTGCTGACATACTCACTTCTCATCTGTGGGACATTTGAAGGGGCATACATTAGTAAAAGTCAGTTTTAATTACTGTCAATGGCTTCTACTCTTATCAGCCCTTTGGCCTGTCAAAAGTCAATGCAGCCATGGTCTCCCATTGAAATTGCCATAGGCTTTCCCACTGAGATTCCCATTGAGTCACCCATAGAGACTTTCATTGAGTCTCTCATGAGGTCTCCATCCAGCCCGTGACTGAGGCTCCTGCTGCTTAGCTTTAAAAGTCTGTCAAGGGCATGCACAATGGGTTTACAATGGCTGCTGACATGCTGGCTTCCCATCTGTGGGACTTTTGAAGAGTCATACATTAGTAAATGTCAGTTTTAATTACTGTCAATGGCTTCTACTCTTACCAGCCCTTTGGCCTGTCAAAATTCAATGCAGCCATGGTCTCCCATGGAAATTGCCATAGGTTTTCCCACTGAGATTCCCATTGCGTCTCCAATAGAGACTTCCATTGAGATTCCCATTAGATCTCTCATGAGGTCTCCCATCCAGCCCGTGACAGAGGCTCCTGCTGCTTAGCTTTAACAGTCTGTCAAGGGCATGCACAATGGGTTTAGAATGGCTGCTGACATGCTGGCTTCCCATCTGCGGGACTTTTGAAGAGGCATACATTAGTAAAAGTCAGTTTTAATTACTGTCAATGGCTTCTACTCTTACCAGCGCTTTGGCCTGTCAAAAGTCGATGCAGCCATGGTCTCCCATTGAAATTGCCATAGGTTTTCCCACTGAGATTCCCATTGGGTCACTCATAGACACTTCCATTGAGTCTCTTATGATGTTTCCCATCCTGCCCGTGACCGAGCCTGCTGCTGCTTAGCTTCAACAGTCTGTCAAGGGCACGCACAATGGGTTTACAATGGCTGCTGACATGATGGCTTCCCATCTATGGGACTTTTGAAGAGGCATACATTAGTAAAAGTCAGTTTTAATTATTGTCAATGGCTTCTAGTCTTACCAGCACTTTGGCCTGTCAAAAGGCAATGCGGCCATTGTCTCCCATTGGAATTGCCATACGCTCTCCCACTGAGAATCCCACTGGGTCACCCATAGACACTTCCATTGAGTCTCTCATTAAGTCTCCCATCCAGCCCGTGACTGAGGCTCCTGCTGCTTAGCTTCAACAGTCTGTCAAGGGCATGCACAATGGGTTTACAATAGCTGCTGACATGCTGGCTTCCCATCTGTGACCAAAGAGAAGAGGTAAGGTGAAAAAAAGTTTTGTTTTTTTTTTAACATTTTGATTGCGCTTTATGGTTCATTAAAATGATGGCCACTGGACTCTACTTTGCTGAATATGCAGGGAAGCAAACAAAAAACACATTTTAGCGAATGGGAAATTTTGTGATATTTACCCATAACTAAATTCCACTCTAATATATTGGCTGATGTCCAAATGTTTGCCCCTGCTTGATGCAGAACAGATACACGTTCTCTAATAATCTAAAAGATTGCTTCTTTCTATTCTGTACTAGATTTGGGCCCGAAGCTATTCCATCGGGAGGCCGGGGATGTCACAATTGGGGCAAGCTCTGTAGCGTTGGGCAAGGCGGTTTTCTCTCCCCCCCCTGCACTCTTACCCGTCTATTCTCTCTCTCCACCCTGTGCTGTATTTTCCCCACTGTGCTCTCTCTCCTCCATGCGCTCTCCCCCTGCGCGCTGTCTTCTCTACCCTGTGCTGTCTTCTCCCATCATGTGCTCTTGACTCGCCCCAGGGCTGTGGGGCACTCAAAACCGGGCTTTGGTGCTTCTGGGGAAGTCACAGGGGCCAAGACCTGGCTCCATGACCCTGGGGATCAGTCTTTAAAAGTTCTGGGGGATAGAATTTAGGGTATAGGTGTCATGACGCCACCCGTGGTGTCTGGCTATGGACGCCGGTGCTGCGGTTCAGGACCTCCGGGGATTATGAATGGGCAGGTGTGGTGATATTGCTCCCCATGGGTGGAGTGGTTCACCGGGGCAACCGGTAACGTCTGTGGCGATGGTAGGCCATCGAGGATGCAGGACTCAGGGCGCCGAAATAACCGACAGACACACAGGTGTTGTTTCCTTTACCTTTCCTGTAGCGGCAGGAGCCAGGGTACAGTCCACAGGTGTTGTAGGGAACCTGGGTGTCCTGGAAGCAAGTTAAGGATCTCCTCACCCAGCGAGTTCTGAGGCCTCCCTGCTGCACTCCTTTCTGCTGGTCTTGGCTGCCTGTAGCTAAGCTGCAACCCTGTTCTACTGCTGGAAAGTCTATCACCAGTATGGCAGGCAGCTTGAGCCCTTCCCGGTTATCTCTCCTCTGGCTAATGTCCCTGAGCTCTTCACGCTGGTGTGCCTCCAGATGCTTTTGTGGCTGGGAGACGTGGAATCTCGCACCCTCTTGTTTTGGCTGCTGGGCTTAAAGCACGCTTGCAACCTTGGACTCCGGTGTCCGGTTCTGGTGCTACGCTCTGGGGTGAACCATTACCAGGCTCCCCTCCCCAGGCCTACTCCTTCCCCTCCTCAGACCCTCTCCTATGGGTCCCTCATGCTGGCTAGTGAGTATCCTTGGACAAGCCTGATACCGCTACAGTCCGCAGGATGTCTTTCACAGTCCTCCTAGGAACTGAACTAACTAACCCTGCCTGCGGGACAGAATTTTTAGGGGAATTCCACTGAACTCGGGTTTCAGGGATACCCCTTCTGGTCTGGAGTCAGGAAGGTGTTGTGTGCTGTGGGCTTACCTTGTGTGGATACCCTATCTTGCTTCCAAGCATGACCCTACCCCCCGATGGAGGCAAGGCCATTGTGGAAACCGGACTGTGGGGTGCCACATTCGCCCCTAGTGATATTCAGTACTCCTGGAAACACTTGGCAAAACACAAGAAATAACAATAACAGTAGATAAGTTGCACAAAGTCTCAAAAATGAAAAATTACAAAAACCTAGTAAATTTAAAAACACAGTCACTACGGTGCTTAGTCCGTCCATCATTGACCGATGATAAATTATATACAAGATTGTCTTTACCACAACCAGTCCTGTGGCTTATTGGTCCATATTTTAAAGTTAATATTCAAGAATATGCAAATATTCATACAGTAAATCCTGTAGGCATGGTACGCTTGGTGGTTGCATATTTACTTAGTTGCATGAAAACAAAACATATTTCCATTTTAGACTGGTTGAAATGTCTTTAGTTAGCTTTGCTAATGTCGCACCCCAGGGCTGTGGGGTACTCGGAACTGGGCTATACTGTGTCTGAGGAGTCACAGGGGTCGAGACCCGGCTTCCTTGACCCTGGGTTCGGTGTAAAAGGGGAGTTTTTGACTATTAAAGGAAAACTTATTTGTGGCACCACCCATGATTTGTGGCTATGAGTGGCCACCGCTGCAGCAGAACCTCCGGGGACGATGGATGGGCAGCTGGGGTGTAGTGGCTCCCCATGGGTGAAGCGGATACCAAGGGCAG
The DNA here is from genome assembly GCA_033576535.1 of Allobates femoralis. Taxonomy (NCBI): domain Eukaryota; kingdom Metazoa; phylum Chordata; class Amphibia; order Anura; family Aromobatidae; genus Allobates; species Allobates femoralis. The sequence goes on along the minus strand of JARQOC010000002.1, from coordinate 337,964,587 downwards.
TGGATGTTGGAAGGGTGTAGGGTGCAGGATGGAGAGTGCGCATTAACAGACAGACTCACGTTTGGTTGGTTCCTCAAATCCTTTACTGAGAAGACCGGTTCCCACAGATGCTGTTCTACAAGTCTGTGTAATCTGGGAGCACTTTGGGGTCCTCCACGCCTGGTAAGTTCTGAGGCCTCCCTGCTGCACTTTCTCCTGTGGGTCCCTGCTGCTGCTTGAAGCTGAGCTGAGGTCCTCTCTCTCCTGCACGTGCCGGTATGACAGGCAGCTTGAGTCCTTTATTAGCCCCAGTTCAAGGGTGGCTACTCCTGGGTTCTTCACGCTGCTTTGCCTCCGGGCACTTGGTGTGGATGGGCAACTTTGAATTCCCCACCTTCTGGTATTAGCTGCTGAGTCCTTAGGCCCTGCACAGCCTTGGACTCCGGTGTCTGTTTCCTGCCGCTTACTCTTCTGGGGTGAGCTTGACACTGCTCCACTCCCCAGGCTCTCCTCTCCTTCCTCAGACCCTTGCCGTAGGTCCCTCAGCTAGGCTTAGCTTTCCTGGGGCAATCTTAGCACTGCACTAGCCCTCAGTATGTCTTCCTCAGCCTTCCTAGGAACTGAACTGACTAACCCTGCCCCAGACCAGAATTTATAGGGGAGCTCACCCTGAACCTGGGTTTAGGTCTTCCCCTTCAGACCTGGAGGCAGAAAGGTGTTGTGTGCTTTGGTTTTGCTTGGTGTGAATTCCCTCCGTTGTTCTCAGGTATGATACTACTGTTATGAACCATATAAGAATCTCCATATACCTTCAGAGGACCCCCTAGAAAAAAGTTTAGGCAGGACCACTAGAGACTAGTCAATTCAGAATAAACTTAAGCGGAAAGGAGAGCAGATACTCAAATAATGGTGCTTTTAAGGTGAAATTTATTTTCACACCTCTTGGAAAAGGACACTGGTGAGGGAGGCAACGCGGGCGCCTATCCACACACCACCACAATGAACAGCAATCTTTCCAAATTGCATCCATTCACTATAAAAGTACATTATTGCACCCATTAACATAAGAAAGAGAGATTACTACAACTGCATTAAATATTTAACATTAGTCCAAGCTTGATATTCCAAGGTCATCACTGACTCATAATTACAGACATATCATATAAGCGAGGTTACAATCAACATTATAACAAACAGTTAACACGGTTACTCTCCCATTACATGTACAAAAATTATATGGCATCACATTACACATGCTGCATATGGTTATGCTGATACAATTACCGGTGGTGTGTGTGCGGCACCTGGTTACAAGGGAACACTAGGAGGACAGAGCCCCGACGCCGTTTCGTGGCTATGCGGACAGCATTAGCCACTTCATCATGGGAACAACCATGTGTTGCCTGGGGCCCCATTTTAAAGTGTTTGCCCACACTAACACGTCACCGCGGACCGGAAGTGACGTCGCGGCTTGATCACGTTACCGGAATTGACACTCCGGATCCTCCCTGTGTCATCACTGGGAAGATCCGGAACACCCACCACGGATCACGTGACCGCTGGCGTCACATCACAGCGGCAACCAGCCCTGCCCACCCACCAGCCCATCAAGCAGCCCAGTGTCTCAAGGGCTATCTGCGTTGTGACCTTGTTACTACAGGGGTGTCTGTTACAGGTGTAGTAGGTGTAATGAGCACTATGCTATGTGTAGGTCTGTACAGTGCTGGTGTCTCTGGTTCTGGTCTTAGTCTTACCATGGGACTAACAAGCTCTCTGTTATCAGGGGGTTCGATTTCCTGTTCTTCTACAGGTGCTTCTGATACCTCAGCTGGCTGTTCTTCTTGTCTTGCTGGTTCAGGTACCACTATTTGGGGAAAGGCTAACATAGGAACGACAATTCCTCCATTGTACTACATCCATTTCTAAGGAAAGTTTTCTTTTTCTTTTGGTTTTACAAGTGGAGGTAGGTCTGGCACTTTTTCTTGGTACTTCAGTGTATCAGGACATACCTTAAGATGGTCTATGGAAACTGCTACTGATTTCTTTCCATTGTCTTTACTGATAAGGCACACTTTGGTATTGTTGAAGTTTGATGGTAACACTGTATACGGCACTGCTTCCCGTTGATCATCCAGTTTACTGGTGCGTCTCGTTCTCTTAAGTACTTGCTCACCTGGCTTCAAGGAAGTTGCAGGAGCATGTTTGTTATAGGATTTCTCTTGTCTCTCTCTGGCTTAGGAAAAACTTCTTTCCACACTCTCTTGTACTTTATGGTATTGCTGTTGGCGTTCAGAATCCCAATCTGAATCTGGCAAGTTTATGTCTGGTTTTACTATTCCCATATCCAGGTCAATGGGTAATTTACCAGGTGGTCTTGCTCTCAAGAGATATGCTTGAGTACAATTGGTAGAATGCACTGGGACATGATTGTATAAATTCACTATATCTGGTAACTTTTCTGGTCACATGTTTCTTTCTTCCAATGGCAATGTTTTCAGCAGGTCTATGACTACCTGTCACGGGTGGCGCGGGTGACAGGGTGGAGGCCACGCGCAGACGATCTCAGCGTTTGGCCCACCAGCCATAATGGTGGAGGATGGTCCGTCTCTTTCAGGGGCATTTACCTTCTGTTTAGATGAAGAGAAGGTGTGATGAGATCTCTCTATTTTGGGGAGACGGCTGTGGAGGTCTTGTGCTCGGTCTGGTTGTATCCACCTGTATTGTAGGTCTCTAGGACCCAGCAGATTCCTTCTACCTTTATAAGGAGGTTCATTACCCTTCCTCAGTGCAGGTGATATTTCCTTGTGGACTCTTTATCCTTGCTCCAGCAGAAGCTGAGGTTGTGAGCTCGCTGTGGTCTGCTGAAAGATAAGTGTTTCTTTTCCCCAAATGTCTGTCTTCCCTGGTGTTTGTCTTTAGTTGTTAGTGGAGGGGTCTAGTGCACCTCTCCATCTGATCCTTAGATAAGATAGTGCTAGGATCAGAGAGGGACGAGGTTCGTGGTCGGCGACAGTTGAGGAGACTGTATAGGGACGTTAGGGCAGACAGGGTCAGCTCTAGTAAGTCTAGGGGTCACCGTCTCCTTCTTGTGCCCTTAGCAGTAGGGACCCCTTATTCCCCCCCCCCCGTCGTTATCCTACGCTGGGTGTCTTCCCCACTCCCAGCGTGACACTACCTAGTTCATTTTTCCCACATTCCATTGGTTTGTGGGTGGTATGGACTAGTTCTTATCTTCTTACAATCATACATGTTACAAAGTTCTTTAAATATCTCCACTTCAAATGCTGGTCCTTAATCTGTCAATACTTGTTCAGGGTAATCATGGGGTCTGCAGAAATGAGCTTGGCATGCTTTAGCCGCTGTTTTGGCTGTGAGGTCCTTCACAGGGATGACTACAAGAAAACGAGAGTAGTGGTCAACTATGGTGAGGATTAGTGATGAGCGAGTACTAACATGCTCGGGTGCTTGAAGCTCGGGCCGAACATCCCGAGATACTCGTGTACTCGGCCCGAGTACCGAGCCCAATGTGTCACATCGCCATTGGACTCGGTGGCTGGTGTTCCTGCCTCGGCCGCTGGGAGGAGCCGGATTCCTTCGGCGGATGGCGCCGGTGATAGGAGGGCCTTGTCCTCATATGGATCTGCTCCTGCGACGTCTGCCTCTGTCGCTGAGCGCCGACGTGTTTCTCCTTTGGGTGGTGTTGGTCGCAGAGGAGCGGGCCCTGCAGAGGTGTCTGTAAGGCGCAGCCTTCGTTCTTCTGTCAGAAGTGGGATGGGTGGAGCCAGTCGTGCATCACCATCTGGCCTGGTTCTAGGGGTGGTCCGGATGAGATCATCAGGCTGTGAGCTCCAGCCTATGGGAGGTGACCGCGCCCTTCAAATACATTGGAGCCTGTCTTGCAGGCCGCCAGATATAGTTTTGGTTCCCCAGTGATATAGTGTGTGTTTAGTTTTGTCTCTGACCTTGGCCTGGATTTCTGACTCTGCTTCTTCCTGACGATTTTGTACCTCAGCTGCCCTCTTGGTTTTGCCCTTGACCCTTGCCTGGATTTTCGACTCTGCTACTGCCTGATGATTTTGTACCTTCGCTGCCCTCTCGGTTTTGACTCGGACTTCTGAGTTTGTTTTTCGGGTCTTGATTTTTTCCCCTGGCGACCTTCCCTGCTCTGTTGCTCATAATAGGCAGCTACCCCCTGGGCTCCACTATAATTCCAGATCCCTGTATAGGGGATAAGGGTCTCGGGGTTTCTCGGGGTGCTGCCTTACCAGCAGCTCAGCTTCACAGCGGATGGTCGTCACACAATGCTATCCTATGGGAGACCCGAGTATTTTTATGAAATGACTGCCGGCAGCATGTAGAAACCCTAAAAATGTCACAAAAGTCTCAGAAGAGTGCTCAAATGACATGGCAACACCATGGGGAAGACCCCTGGAAGCATTTCTCACTCAAAAGTCACAGCTGTGAACAATCTTGTCCGAGTTTCACGCCAATTTTACGGAGGCACCAGAAAACCTTCCAAAATGACACCAAAATGAATATTTAGGGTGGAAATGTAAAGGGCACATACCCAATAGTGAGATACAGCTGGTGTATGTTACTTTTTGTGATTACATGAAAGATTTTACGTGAAAACATTGTGCGGCACTCCGATGACCCTGAGAAGAGACGGACATGAAGCCCTGTCTTGACATAATGTGCCCATTTTGAGGAACTGGGTCTATTGTAGTATTTTCCTTTGCCAGGGCAGTCCAAAATTGGGAGGTTCACCAATGCCCCTGGATAGAGACGTGCATGAGGGCCTGTAAACCTGAAGTGGGTGTATTGTAGTATAACCCTTTGGCAGGGCAGCCAAAAATTGGGAGGCTCCACATTGTCCCAGGATAGAGACGTGCAGGAGGGCCTGTAAACCTGAGGTGGGTGTATTGTAGTATAGCCCTATGGCAGGGCAGCCAAAAATTGGGAGGTTCAACAATGACCCATGCATACAGACATGCAGTAGGGCCTGTAAACCTCAAGTGGGTGTATTGTAGTATATCCCTTTGGCAGGGCAGCCAAAATTGGGAGGTTCAACAATGACCCATGCATACAGACATGCAGTAGGGCCTGTAAACCTCAAGTGGATGTATTGTAGTATAGCCCTTTGGCAGGGCAGCCAAAAATTGGGAGGCTCCACATTGTCCCTGGATAGAGACGTGCATGAGGGCCTCAAAACATTTTTCCCATTGAAAAGGAGCGGGTCTCCTGTCGTTCTAATGCCCATTCTAAAAGAATGGGCGAAAAAAATAACCACTGGGGGTATACCTGAAACAACAGCCTAACTATTGTAATGGTCATCATGGTGGCACATGAGGAGAAGGAGGATCAGTCCAGCAATTAGCCAAAGTCCAGAAGTGTGTACCCATGGGTGAGTGGAGGTACATGGCAAAATCCCATAACAAAATTTAAATTCAGTTGTCATTTGTTGGTGGTGTGGTGAAGTCTGGCCCAATCCAACCCTTGTTCATCTTGATCAGAGTCAGCCTGTCAGCATTTTCAGTTGACAGGCGGGTGCATTTATCAGTAATGATTCCACCTGCGGCACTGAAAACATGCTCTGACAAAACGCTAGCGGCAGGGCAGGCCAGGACTTCCAAGGCGTAGAGAGCCAATTCATGCCACTTGTCCAGCTTGGAGACCCAATAATTGTAAGGCACAGAGGAGTCTCGCAGTACAGTTGTTCGATCTGCAAGGTACTCCTTCAGCATCTGGCCAAACTTAGCATTTCTTTTGGCACTACCCCGCACCTCAGGGGCTGTGGTACGTGAGGGGCTGAGAAAACTGTCCCACATCGTAAAGACTGTTCCCCTACCTCTGGCGGATTGGACTTGTGCCCCTCTCGGCCGTACGCCTTGGTTGTCCACCGATTCCTGACCTATGCCGATACCGTTTTGTGAGGGGAACGATTTGCCTACTTCCGTGACTATGGCCTTCTGGAACTGCTGCATTTTGGCTGACCTCTCCGCCTCAGGAATGAGAGACATAAAGTTCTCCTTGTAGCGTGGGTCTAACAGTGTTGCCAACCAGTACTGATTGTCGGCCAAGATGTTCTGAACGCGAGGGTCACGAGCCAGGCAGCTTACCATAAAGTCAGCCATGTGCGCCAGACTCTTAACAGCCATCACTTCAGTATCCAGACCAACACTATGACTGAACATGCTGTCCTCCTCCTCCTCATCTCCCCTGTCCTCTGGCCAGCCACGCTGAATCAAGGGTATGACTGGTGTGCATGTCATATCCTCAATTTGGCCAGAGAGTTGCTCCATGTCTTCATCCTCCTCCTCCTCGTCATAGTCCTCCCCTGCACGTTGTGATGAGATGAGGCTGGACTGTGTGTTATCACCCACACCCACTACTGTTTCTTGCTCCAAGTCATCGCGCTCGGCCTGCAAAGCATCCTCTTTCTTTTTCAGCAGAGACCGTTTTAGAAGGCAGAGTAGTGGTATGGTGATGCTAATAATGGCGTCATCGCCGCTCACCATCTTGGTGGAGTCCTCAAAGTTTTGGAGGACGGTACATAGGTCGGACATCCATCTCCACTCCTCAGGTGTTATGTGTGGAGTTTGACCCATTTCCCGACGGCTTAGGTGATGCAGGTAGTCAACAACTGCCCTCTTCTGCTCACATATCCTGACCAACATGTGCAGAGTTGAATTCCAACGCGTGGGGACATCACACACCAGTCTGTGGGCCGGAAGACGCAAACGGCGCTGAAAGCCGGCAAGGCCGGCTGAAGCAGCAGGTGACTTGCGAAAATGTGCAGACAGATGGCGAACTTTTACCAGCAGTTCAGACAGCTCTGGGTATGACTTTATAAACCTCTGAACCACCAGGTTGAGCACATGGGCCACGCATGGAACATGCGTTAGCTGGCCTCGCCTCAAAGCTGCCACCAGGTTCCGGCCATTGTCACACATGACCCTTTCCTGGCTTTAGGTTCAGAGGTGTGAGCCAGTGATCTGCCTGCTGTTTCAGAGCTGTCCACACCTTTTCTGCATTGTGGGGTTTGTCACCTGTGCAGACTAGCTTCAGCACAGCCTGTTGCCGCTTCGCAGAGGCAGTGCTGCAGTGCTTCCAGCTTGGGACTGGTGTGGAGGGTACAGTGGATGAGGATGCGCAGGAGGAGGAGGAGGCTGAGGAGCATGACATTCCGGAGCTGTAGAGTGTCGGTGGAACCCTGACAGAGGTAGGGCCTGCTATCCTTGGTGTGGGAAGGACGTGTTCCGTCCCTCGCTCAGACTGGGTCCCAGCCTCCACAATATTAACCCAGTGTACAAGGAGATGTAGAGGCCTTGCCCACAACACTTGTCCACGTGTCTGTTGTTAGGTGGACTTTGGCTGAAACAGCGTTGTTCAGGGCACGTGTGATGCTGTTGGACACGTGGTTATGCAATGCAGGGACGGCACATCTGGAGAAATAGTGGCGTCTGGGGACCGAGTAACGTGGGACAGCAGCGGCCATCAGGTCGCGGAATGCTTCCGTCTCCACCAGCCGGAAAGGCAACATTTCTAGCGCTATTAGTCGCGAAATGTGAGAATTTAGGACTGTGGCATGTGGGGCGTTGGCAGCGTATTTGCGCCTGCGTTCAAAGGTTTGCTGAATGGATAATTGAACGCTGCGCTGGGACAAGGACGTGCTTGATGGTGGTGTTTGTGCGTGGGCAACTTCAGGTGCAGGGCCGGAGGCTTGTTCGCGGCCAGCATGGACAGGGGATTGGCTTGCACGCACAACACGCGAAGACGTAGCAGTGACATTAGCAAGCACCGCTCCTCGACTCTGTTCTACTTCCCACAAAGTCGGGTGCTTGGCTGACATGTGCCTGATCATGCTGGTGGTGGTCAGGCTGCTAGTTTTCGTACCCCTGCTGATAATGGCATGGCAGGTGTTGCAAATGGCCTTTTTAGAGTCATCTGGAGCCAACTTGAAAAACTACCAGACTCGGGAAGACCTAACATTTGCACAGGCACCTTGAGTCGTGTTGTTGTTCCGGGGAACGGTTGCCTGCCTTCTGCCTGCGGAAACGACCCTGCTTCGTACTGCCTGTTGGAATGCTACACCTCCCTCCCCCTGTGCACTGCTGGCCTCGCTCTGCATATCCTCCTGCCAGGTTGGGTCAGCTACTGGATCATCCACCACGTCGTCTTCCTCTTCCGCACCCTGATCCTCCTCCTGACTTCCTGGCAATTGTGTCTCATCATCGTCCACCCCTTGTTGAGACACGTTGCCAACGTTCCGTTCGTGAGAACGTGGCTGCTCAAATATTTGGGCATCTGTACATACCATCTCCTCATCACCCACTTCAACAGGAGCTATCGAGAGGCTAGATTCTGCGAATGGATACGTGAACAGCTCTTCCGAGTGTCCCGCTGTGGGATCAGTAATGTCCGTGGACGTGTACTCGGCCTGGTGGTAGGAAGGAGGATCAGGTTGGGAAATGTGCGGTGCAGTATCACGGCTACTGACACTTGACCGTGTGGAAGACAGGGTGTTTGTGGAGGTGCCCATCTGACTTGAAGCATTATCCGCTATCCAAGTAACAACCTGTTGACACTGGTCTTGGTTCAAGAGCGGTGTACTGCTGCGGGCCCCAAGAATTTGGGACAGGACGTGCGAGCGAGTAGATGTGCCACTTTGTTGTTGCGAAATTAGTGCTTGCACACGACCTCGGCCTCTGCCTGCACCACCATCACGTCCACTTCCTTGTTCCTTGCCAACGCCCTTGCCAACGCCCTTGCGCATTTTGCCTGTATACAGCGACAATAGTCTGGTGACTGTTCAGGTCACAGGATAGTAGGATTTTAGTCCCTAACCTGTATCAAGGTAGTAAGTACAACAGTCTGGTGACTGTTATGGTCACAGGAGAGAAGGATTTTAGTCCCTAACCTGTATCAAGGTAGTAAGTACAACAGTCTGGTGACTGTTATGGTCACAGGAGAGAAGGATTTTAGTCCCTAACCTGTATCAAGGTAGTAAGTACAACAGTCTGGTGACTGTAATGGTCACAGGAGAGAAGGATTTTAGTCCCTAACCTGTATCAAGGTAGTAAATACAACAGTCTGGTGACTGTTCAGGTCACAGGAGAGTAGGATTTTAGTCCCTAACCTGTATCAAGGTAGTAAGTACAACAGTCTGGTGACTGTTCAGGTCACAGGAGAGTAGGATTTTAGTGCCTAACCTGTATCAAGGTAGTAAGTACAACAGTCTGGTGACTGTTATGGTCACAGCAGAGAAGGATTTTAGTCCCTAACCTGTATCAAGATAGTAAGTACAACAGTCTGGTGACTGTTCAGGTCACAAGAGAGAAGGGTTTTAGTCCCTTACCTGTATCAAGGTAGTAAGTACAACAGTCTGGTGACTGTTATGGTCACAGGACAGTAGGATTTTACTCCCTAACCTGTATCAAGGTAGTAAGTACAACAGTCTGGTGACTGTTCAGGTCAAAGGAGAGAAGGATTTTAGTCCCTAACATGTATCAAGGTAGTAAGTACAACAGTCTGGTGACTGTTATGGTCATAGGAGAGTAGGATTTTAGTCCCTAACCTGTATCAAGGTAGTAAGTACAACAGTCTGGTGACTGTTCAGGTCACAAGAGAGGAGGATTTTAGTCCCTAACCTGTATCAAGGTAGTAAGTACAACAGTCTGGTGACTGTTATGGTCACAGGAGAGAAGGATTTTAGTCCCTAACCTGTATCAAGGTAGTAAGTACAACAGTCTGGTGACTGTAATGGTCACAGGAGAGTAGAATTTTAGTCCCTAACCTGTATCAAGGTAGTAAGTACAACAGTCTGGAGACTGTTCAGGTCACAGGAGAGTAGGATTTTAGTCCCTAACCTGTATCAAGGTAGTAAGTACAACAGTCTGGTGACTGTTATGGTCACAGGAGAGAAGGATTTTAGTCCCTAACCTGTATCAAGGTAGTAAGTACAACAGTCGGGTGACTGTAATGGTCACAGGAGAGTAGGATTTTACTCCCTAACCTGTATCAAGGTAGTAAGTACAACAGTCTGGTGACTGTTATGGTCACAGGAGAGAAGGATTTTAGTCCCTAACCTGTATGAAGGTAGTAAGTACAACAGTCTGGTGACTGTTCAGGTCACAGGAGAGAAGGATTTTAGTCCCTAACCTGTATCAAGGTAGTAAGTACAACAGTCTGGTGACTGTTATGGTCACAGGAGAGAAGGATTTTAGTCCCTAACCTGTATGAAGGTAGTAAGTACAACAGTCTGGTGACTGTTCAGGTCACAGGAGAGTAGGATTTTAGTCCCTAACCTGTATCAAGGTAGTAAGTACAACAGTCTGGTGACTGTTATGGTCACAGGAGAGAAGGATTTTAGTCCCTAACCTGTATCAAGGTAGTAAGTACAACAGTCTGGTGACTGTTCAGGTCACAGGAGAGTAGGATTTTAGTCCCTAACCTGTATCAAGGTAGTAAGTACAACAGTCTGGTGACTGTTATGGTCACAGCAGAGAAGGATTTTAGTCCCTAACCTGTATCAAGGTAGTAAGTACAACAGTCTGGTGACTGTAATGGTCACAGGAAAGTCGGATTTTAGTCCCTAACCTGTATCAAGGTAGTAAATACAATAGTCTGGTGACTGTTCAGGTCACAGGAGAGAAGGATTTTAGTCCCTAACCTGTATCAAGGTAGTAAGTACAACAGTCTGGTGACTGTTCAGGTCACAGGAAAGAAGGATTTTAGTCCCTAACCTGTATCAAGGTAGTAAGTACAACAGTCTGGTGACTGTTCAGGTCACAGGAGAGTAGGAGTTTAGTCCCTAACCTGTATCAAGGTAGTAAGTACAACAGTCTGGTGACTGTTCAGGTCACAGGAGAGAAGGATTTTAGTCCCTAACCTGTATCAAGGTAGTAAGTACAACAGTCTGGTGACTGTTATGGTCACAGGAGAGTAGGATTTTAGTCCCTAACCTGTATCAAGGTAGTAAGTACAACAGTCTGGTGACTGTTCAGGTCACAGGAGAGAAGGATTTTAGTCCCTAACCTGTATCAAGGTAGTAAGTACAACAGTCTGGTGACTGTTATGGTCACAGAAAAGCTTGGACTCCGATCTGGATCACCCTGTCTATATCCTCCTAGATTAGTCCTGAGAAGGACTGTTGTGGTCAGCAGCAGTTTGCAGCCCTGCTCCAGATCTACCTATGAGGGCCGCAAATCTGTCCCTAAGCAGCAGCAGACACTCTTCCTACACTCACTGTCTGGATGGCTGTGTGCAGAGCACAGCGCGGCCGGGTCTTATAAAGGCTCGGTCACGCTGTGCAGGCCGGCCAATCACTGCAATGCCACAACTAACAGGGCTGTGGCATTGCAGTGGTCTGCCAGCCAATCCCTGCATGTGGGCTGGCTCTCTAAAGAGCGCCAACATGCAGGGATGAGGACCACGAGCACAGCACAAGTATCGCGAGATTACTCGGTGCTCGCCGAGTAGCCCGAGTACAGTGATACTCGTGCGAGTACCGAGCAGCGCAGAGCATGCTCGCTCATCACTAGTGAGGACGTAGACATGGCCTGTCCCACTTGGACTCAACTTCACATGATCCAAGGCCAAAAGTTCCAGCGGATATTTGGTGATGATTGGCTATAACGGAGCTCTCTGGGTATCTCAATCCTCTCTTCTTAGATTGCATGGTCCACAGTCTCGGCACCAGTTTTCAATAGCTCTCCTCATGTCAACCCAGTAGAATGTTTCTCTCAGCAGAACCTCCAATTTCTTCCACCTGAAATGTCCTGCGCCATCATGGTAGGCCTCTGAACTATCTGTACATCTTTTTTGGGCATCACTATTTGCCAAACAAGATTGAGAGTTCTGAGATTAGTATAATTTCTGGACAATTTACCTCCGTAGATGAATAGTCTGCTCTTCTCTTTCCACAATTGTTGAGCTTCCTGCGGAGCATAGCTGGATCACTGTCTTGAGTTTCTGCCAAACCATGGTTGGGTAACTGGTTCAATGTGGCTTCTTCACATTAATCTTTTACACAGCTCTTACATTACGTCACATGAGGACAGTGAAATGCCGGTACCTCTATCTCTTCCAGCTCCAACGGATCTTCTCCCACATCCTGCAAATGGGGCATCCTTGACAGCGCATCAGCGTTGGCGTTCTTGAGGCCTGCTTGGTACTTGATGGCAAAGTTGTAATTTGACAACGGGCAATCCACCGCTGCTCCAGTGCACCTAGCTTCGCTGTCTGCAGATGGGTCAATGGATTGTTTTCTGTGAAGATAGTAAATCTTGCTGTAGCTAGGTAATGCTTGAAACTAAACTGCCCAGACTACAGCTAGGAACTCTAGCTTGAACGAGCTGTACTTCTCTGGGTTCCTGTGTGTGGGACGGAGCTTCCTGCTGGCATAGGCTATTACTCTCTCTCTACCATTTTGCACTTGGTATATCACTGCTCCCAATCCCAAATTACTGGCATCAGTGTACAACATGAATGGCTAGCTGTAATCAGGATAGGCTAGGATCTCATCCCGTGTCAGGGCCCACTTAATTTGCTTGAAGGAGTCTTCTTCTTTACTGCCCCACTCGAATGGAGGACTCTGGTTCTTAGCCTTCTTGGATTGGCCTACCAGGAGGTCTTGCAGTGGAGCTGCCATCTTTGCAAACCCCTTGATGAATCTCCTGTAGTATCCTACCAGTCCCAGGAACTGCCTCACCTCTTTGACTGTGGTTGGTCTTGGCCAGTCCTTAATGACAGTGACTTTTTCTGGATATGATGCTACACCGTCAGCACTGACAATGTGACCGAGGTACTCAACCTTTGGCTTCAACAGGTGACACTGGGACAGCTTAACTTTCATGCCATAGCTGGACAATGCTTCAAACACTTCAGCCAAGTGCTCCAGATGGTCTTCATACATCTTGGAGTAGACTATAACATCATCCAGGTACAGTAAGATGGTTTCAAAGTTCCTGTGTCCCAAGCTGAACTCCAACAACCTCTGGAATGTTCCCGATGCAATACAGAGTCCAAACGGCATACAGTTGAACTCACAGAGGCCCATCGGCGTGGCAAATGCTGTCTTCTCTCGATCTGCTTCTGCTACAGGAACCTGCAAATACCCACTGGTAAGATCTAAGGTGGAAAAGTAGTAGTAGTAGTTAGCAGTTCTTAATGCAGCTAGTGATTCTTCAGTTCTAGGGCATGCATCCTTATGTGTAACGCGGTTAATCTGCCTGTAATCTACACACATTCTCATTGTACCATCCCTCTTTTTCACCAGAACTAGAGGAGCTGCCCAGGGGCTAAAACTATCTCTTAATACCCAAACCTCCTTCATCTCCCGTAACATCTCTTTGGCACATTGATAGTGAGCTGGCGGTACAGGCCTGTATCTCTCTTTAATGGGTGGATGGTCACCTGTGGGGATATGATGTTGAACCCCTTTTACCTGCCCAAAGTATAATGGATGTTTACTAAAGACTTGTTCATATTCCCGCACTGCCCGGTAAACTCCATGCTTTTGGTGCGAAGTAGTGAAGTCTGTGCTGATATATGTAACTTCTAGCACCAATCCTCCAGCTTTCCCTCAGAACCATTGTCTTCCGCCTGATCAGACGGGTTCAATGGCTCTACTGCCTGGATGGAGTTGTTGTTGACAGTATACAACTTAGCAATGGTAGCATAGCTAAGCAGTTTAACTTCCTCTTTTCCACAGTTTAATACATGTACTGGTACCCTCCTCTTACGGACATCAACTACCCCTCTGGCTGTCAGGACAGTGGGCCTACTGTCTGCATACACGGGTTCTACCAGGGCTTGGTAATCTTGTCCGTTAAGGCCTATTGCTGCACTACATCAAATGAACATTTCACTTCTTGGGGGTATTACAATGGGTACCGGATCACTTAGGCTGCTTTCACACTGCAAGTTTTTCTTGATCAGGATACATCAGGTTTTGTGTGCCAAAACCAGGAGTGAAACTTGCAGAGAAAAACTATATTGAAAGATTGACACATGTGCTGATTTTTGGAGGCACTTTGGGTTTTGGCACACAAACCCTAATGAATTCTGGTCAGGAAAAAACTGCAGTGTGAAATCAGCCTTACTCTTACACTGCTGACTTCTCTTCCAGACAACTCCACTCTCTCTGCAGGAGTCATTGCTGGCTGAGGTTGGCAGTTTCAGCAACCTGTTGTAACAACACAATAACCTCCCCAAGACAATTTTCAATCACATTAGTGTCTAAGGTTATTATTGGGTTAATTTCTCGTCGATCAACATCAACAATTATCAATCCCTGGGCTTTCAATTCTGCCCACCCCACCTCTATGGTGACTTCTTTAAACCCAATCTGTGGTACAGGTTTACCATTACTAGCATAAATAACAAAATTGTTATCTGGGCAGTGTTTAATGTCAGAGTCTGCCCAGTAACTTTTGTAAAAGATATACGGTATTGATGTCACTTGCGAGCCAGTGCCCAACAAAGCATACATAGGAATGCCATCTAGCACGACAGGCAGGACCGGGCGACCTCCCACGTACCTGTTACGCCAGTTCAGAGGGCCTGATGATCTTATTCCTGAGGGGTGGCCCGCTGCCCCAGAGAATCCTCGTTTAAAGTACAAAATCTTGCAACATGGATTGGTTTGTCACAGCGGCGGCAGATGGGCTTTACTTCTGGGTCATAGCGACCTGGGTCGTCCTCTGGTCGGTGGGCTCCTCCTCTGTCGCATCCACGGGTCGTAATCCCTGCTGGAAGCCAACTCGATCCTTTCTGCTGGCTTGGATCCTTGCATTGCTTGCATAGCTTTGGCTATTTCTGCTACGCTCTTAGTCAGTGCCTCAACCTTGAAATGGGGAACCCCAGTAGTGATAGGCTCAAGAGTCTGTGCCCTGGTCCCTGCTGTGATTTGTGGGTTCCGTGCCCCCTGTTGGTGGCATGTTATATCCGGGCGTCGTGCAGGTTTTGGGCCTCTCTGGCTGTTTCTCCTTGCAGTATGCTGATGGCCCTGTCTTTAAATTGTGCAAAGTCTAGATCAAGATTCTTAATGGCCATCATACGCAGTTGTACTCTGTGGGCAGGGGACAAGAGCCCCTCAATAAACTGTTCAATAAGCAACTTGTTCTCTTCTGGACCACCAGCAGGATCTGTCTGTTTCATTGCCCTCAGCACCTCCTGGAGGTTTAAAGCAAAGTCTCTGATGTTATCCTGCACCCTCTGTTTACACCCAAAGAATCATATTTTTAACTTTGCAGCAGTACAGGTATCAAAGGTGACTTTCAGTCTGGCCATTAAATGTTCAACAGTGTCTTTATCAGCATCTGGCCAAAACTTTACCTCCCACTAAGCTGCACCAGTTAGTTGCCCAATCAATACGCTGACTCACTGGTCTTCCGTCAGGGGATACACTTTATAATAACTGTCCAGTCCCACCCTGAAGTCGGTCAGGGTATCTGGTTTCCCTGAGTATTGCGGCAGCCACACCGCCCCCAGTGTGTATGGCATCAGGAATGGCATTATCTGGGCTACAGGTGGCACTGCGACGACGGCTGGGGCTTCAGCTGGTACAGGCTCCCAGAGCTGCGGGCTGGGCTGTGGCCGCCCCCTCGTTAACTCTTCTCCACTCGGCTCCGACATCTTCCTCCCTCCTAGTGAACTTTAGACCTTCGGGTTCTTCACTTCCGTGGAGATGATCAGCTTTAGTTCCACCAGTGGGACAGGGCTTCTCTTCCCCACCGGATATCATCAGAGCGCAGGTTGGGCCTACTTTTGCGCTCTTGGCAGGGTGCCGCCGACAATAACATGCCCCCTTGGCTGCCCGCATGCCTCGTGTCTCAACAATGGCGACAGTCAAAAACACAGTTCAATAAAGTTTGTGGCACACAGTACCCATATACGTTGGGCACGACATCTTGTCCGTGACGCCAATGACCTCTGTCGCAGAACCTCTAGGGACAATGGATGGGCAGCTGGGATGTAGTGGCTCTCCGCGGGTGGAGCAGATCCCCAGGGTAGTGGATGTTGGAAGTGTGTAGGGTGCAAGATGGATAGTGCGCATTAACAGACAGACTCACGTTTGGTTGGTTCCTCAAATCCTTTACTGGAAAGATTGGTTCCACACAGATGCTACTCTACGAGTCCTTATAATCTGGGATCACCTCTGGATCCTCCACATCGACAAGTTCTGAGGCCTCCCTGCTGCGCTTTCTCCTATGGCTCCCTGCTGCTTGAAGATGAGCTGCGGTCCGCTCTCTTCCTCTCTCCTGCACGTGCCGGTATGACAGACAGCTGGAGTCCTTTATTAGCCCCAGTTTACGGGCGGATACTCCTGGGCTCTTCATGCTGCTTTGCCTTTGGGCACTTGGTGTGGATGGGGAACTTGGAATCCCCCACCCCCCAGTATTAGCTGCCGGGTCGTTAGGCTCTGCACAGCCTCAGACGCCAGTGTCCGTTTCCTTGCGCTTACTCTTCTGGGGTGAGCTTGACACTGCTCCGCTCCCCAGGCTCTCCTCTCCTTCCTCAGACCCTTGCCTTAGGTCTCTCAGCTAGGCTTAGCTTTCCTGGGGCGAGCTTAGCACTGCTCTAGCCCTCAGGATGTCTTCCTCATCCCTCCTAGGAACTGAACTGACTAACTCTGCCCCAGACCAGAATTTATAGGGGAACTCACCCTGAACCTGGGTTTAGGTCTCCCCCTTCTGTCCTGGAGGCAGAAAGGTGTTGTGTGCTTTGGCTTTGCCTGGTGTGAATTCCCTCCATTGCTCTCAGGTATGACACTACCCCTGAGGGAGATAATGACATAGTGGCATTTGGACTATGAGGTGACCACTAACATTCCCTGTAATTGGCTGGGATCTGATATAGGTTACTACGAGTGGATCTACGCAGTACAGGTATCTCTGTGTCTGGACTGGTTGTGAGTGTCTACTGCTGATGTTGTGGGTGTACTGTCCACTATTTTACGTGTAGATCTACATAGCACAAGTATACCAGAGTTTTGTCTTAGACTCACCTTGGGTCTGACAGTTTCACCGCTAGCAGGAGGTTGATTTTCCGGTTCTTATGCAGCTGATGGTTCTACTGGTCTTCTAGGTGGATCTTGAGTCTCAAATGGTTCAGGAAAAGTGGTTGGGGAAAATTCACTATAGGGACGACTATGGCTCCATTGATCTGGGTCCATGTTATGGGGAGGTCTCCGAGAACTGTATGGATCATCTGTTTTTTATGTTTTATGGGTTTAAGTAGATTTTTGACTTCTCTTTTGCTTATTAATTGCTCAGGACATTTCTTTAGGTGATCTCTTGAAACTGCTGCTGAGGTCTCCAATCCATCTTTACTGATTAAGCAGACTTTGGTGTTGTCAAAGTTTGAGTGCAATATGGTGTATGGCTCTGCCTCCCACTGGTCATTCAGTTTGTTGGTTCTCCACTTTTTCTTTAAGACTTGCTCTCTTGTTGTTAAGGGAACTGTTACATCCGTGTCTTCTAGGTTTGACATAGATGCAACCCCGCTTGTGAGCTGCATGCACATGACATGGGCGAACTTCTTGACAAAAGGAGAACGTAGTTCTGTTCATATTTCCGCAAACAGTAATAAATATGTTGCTGTAGTACGGACTTTACAACTTGGGAACTCGATCACACTGGCCCTACACCAGCAATGAGGTTTATATTGGTGTGGAGGTAACCCTGCACCTCCATTTGTGTGTACGTTGATAGACTCCGTTTATAGCGGCAGACACCCAAATTCTGGACATCTGCCACCAAGAACACTTGAGTATGCACAACCATATTTGTGCCATAGTGTGGGCTTCACCCAGCACATGGCCCTTGATATTTTATTCATTGGCGGTTTGAACAAGCCTTTCATACAGGGGCCTATCCCCACATTGCCTTGTAATTTTCACGTCATCACTCATGTAAACATGCGCTCTCTTTGACTGCATACCGAAAATAGGGTTGTTCCTGGTGTGGTTTCCAGCACATGAGCCCCTTAACATCTGTCCATGATAACAGCATGGACTGATTGGCCCGCCTTATTGTACATATAAATTTTTGATGATCTTAGTTTATTTCCCCTGCAAATCTGGAATGTATCTTTTTGATCATGGATAGTGCTGTCCCACAATTTGGTACTGACGCACATCACAAAACTCTTATCAGAGCCAATTGGGTTCATGGTGTTCAATCGACACATGTGTTTTTTTTACATTTCATTAACTAAACCGATCATGACATTGGTACTTCTGCGCGGTCTCGACTATGGGATACTGTGGTGTAATGATTTATGCACCAATAACCTATGCATTTAGATAAGGCCCAAGTTTGGAGGAAAAATCCATTCCCCCCAGAGTGAGGACCTACAGTCAACAGTTAGTGTCCATAGTATGTACAATATGTTTAGTGTGGAAATTTGTATTAACTAGGACATTTATTGTGGCATCTGATGGGATTTGAAGCAGGGAATGTATCACTCATGTGTGACCTTGCAAAACACTGTTTGAAAAACAAGCGTTCTCACTTCTATACATCTATTCTGTCTGATCTGGCTATTCTTTGTTCTGATTCACGTGTACTGGACCACCTAATTGTGGCTCCTTTTCATTATATGCACTCTCTTTATGCTTGCTTACTTTATTTTGGTCATGACCTTTTCACTCTCTAACCATGTCTGCCTTGACTGAACCTTTTTAATTTGGTCCCTTTTATCTTAAACTACATATGAGTGTTTACATTCTTCATCCGGGCTGCACTCTCTTTGTACCTCCTACACTGGCATCTAAACAGATACGTAACAGGGGCGCACACGCTGTGGAGGTTTTCAACAGCCCTTTTCACGGACCGAGTTATACCCCTTCATCTGTGTGCTCTGCTTAACAACCACTGTGACACCAGCATATCTCGTGGGTCTTCACGGTTTCCATGAGATCTCACATGACCATCATAACATCCCGCGGGACGTTGCGGTTCCCGCAGCAATAGGCAAAATCTTATGGCAGACGGTGAGTTAATAATATAATAAACACCCACAATATCGTCTGATATCGTGGGATTTGGGGAGGAAGCACCAGCTCCTTTGTAGGAACCTCCCCCTTTATCCACCATGTTGCCAGGACACCGGCACCAAACTCCCCACACAATTTCAGCTCAGAGTCACTATTCATTTTCCCCTGAGGAAGCCACACGTGCAGCAGTGATACGTGTGGGGTCCTCCCACATACCCCCTCTCCTTGCTCCAAATGCCGACCATCTAGCAGCTCTACACCTTGGGTCACTTCTCCATGTAGGCTAGGTAACACTAGGTTAGCTCTTGCTATTTGATTTCTATAACTCAGTACCCAGATGGGACTTATTTAAATGTGTTAAGTGCTATCAGCATTTGGGCTTTCTGTGTTACACGTATGAGTCCAGCTTTTGGGCTACCTGGAGCACATCAGTGTGTTCCATAGGGTCTATTTTAACCTCTATTATTGCTGTATATTCATTTGCTAAGATTATGGAGAATTGCAATCTGCACTATAATTGGTTTTGAAAAGGTCTTCTAACCACTGCATGCACTTTAATCGGCTTTGGTGGCTTGTGAATTTCTGGGGTTGTGTCTGCATATTATTGCACTTTATGCATTTTAATTGTTTTTACTTATTGTTTGCTGTGATGTGTCATAATAAAATTTTCTTTAAGCTTTGACCTGATTTTGGGTGATCCCGTTTCTTTATCCACACCACTTTCCTCTTCACTTTTATAGTAAAGTTTTGGTGTGGTATGGAGATCCCCTAAGCAAGGACTGTGGTGCCCTTCACTATTACTATCATGGGATTGGGATAGGTAGCATATTAAAAAGGTAGAGAAATTTCAGTAAGACAAGACTTTTCAGTAAGTTTTTTCTCCCCATCCAAGAGATGAAAGGATCTCTCCAAGAGCTGGTGTATTTTTGCGTAGAAGCTAAGAGGGGTTTAAAATTTAAGGCGAATAGGTCGTTGCCTGATTTGCTTATTTTAACCCCCAAATAGGTTATGTGTCGTGAGGGCCATATGAAGAGGTAAGAAGATTGGAATCCTTCTACTGTTCCTGTATGGAGTCTCGGCCCCAATGAGTCAGATTTACTGGAGTTTATTCTGAAATTAGAGAGGCTCCTATATCTGTCAAAAATTTTCAATAGAGTCGGAATACCTCTATCAGGGCGGGTCAGCAGGACCAGGAGGTTATCAACAAAAGCTGCGGTTTTATAATGTGTTTCATTTATTTGTGCGCCCACAATCCCTGGGTCCCGCTGGATGGCCTGGAGAAGGGATTCCATCACTAATATAACCAGGAGAGGTGACAGAGGGCAACCCTGTCTCGTGCCGTTGTAAATTTGGAAGGAGTTGGTAAGTAAACCATTGAGTCTGATCCTCGCCAAGGGGACTGTATACATCTCCATAATGGCTTGTATTATTGTTGGGGGAAAAATCAAAGTTGGCCATAGTCTCCCTGAGGAATAACCAGTCCACCGTATCACAAGCCTTTTCAGGATCCGTTCCTAGAAACACCAGATTATTATTACAAGATCTGGTATATTGCAGTAGGCGTAATACTTTATGTGCATTGTCTTTCCCCTCTCTCCCCTTTACAAATCCGGTTTTCCTTCCAGAAATAATTGTGGGAAGAAAGTCTGTGATCCCATTGGCCAGCATCCTTGCATATAGTTTCAAGTGTACATTGAGCAGTGATATCGGTCTATAACTGCCGCACTGCTCTGGGTCTTTACCCTTTTTGTATATAAGTGAGATGCTGGTCTCCAGCATCTGGCATGGAAATTTCTCACCCATCAATATCGCATTACACATGTCTAGTAATATAAGTGAGAGGACAGAGGTGAATGCTTTATAGAAATCTACGTCGGACGGAAAGAGGATTTTTGGAATAAAGATGGAGTCCCTAATGTCTTTTTTGTTTTATTTTTAATAAAAAAAATTTCTCTGTGTTGTGTTTTTTTTTTTAACAGACTTTACTAGAAATTCATGGTGGTCATGTCTAATATTGGCGTAACCGCCATAAATTTCGGGCTTAGGGCTAGCTGATAATACAAAGCTGGCCCTAACCTCTTTATTACCCAGTGAGCCACCCGGCACCAGAAATTTTTTTCTGAAAAAACCATAAAACAATATAAAGAAAAGTGACTGCATCTTTCTTAACCCCTGGACCATAGTTGAGTGGTTAATAAAGATGCAGTCCCTTTTTTAGGATTGTTTTATTGATTTTTCAAAAAAAAAAAATGACATGGCCTTCGCCATATTTCTGTAACCAGCCGGATCCAGCAGGCAGCGACGGGCTGCCCCCAACCCCCAGGTGCCTATTTTTACCTGGACGGACACAAGAATATAGGATAGCCGCCTTTTTTTATTATTTCATGAATTTCATGAAATAATTAAAAAAAATGCGTGGGGCGCCGCGCAATTTCTATGTCCAGCCAGGTACAGCTAAGCAGCTGGGGGCTGGAATCCGCAGCGCAGGGAGGCCCAAGCTTTCTGGGCACACCCGCTGCAAATTGCAGCCCGCAGCCACCCCAGAAGATGGCGCGTTCATTGAAGCGCCATCTTCTGGCGCTGAACCCTGCTCATCCAGTGGCCCTGGTGCCGGGTGGCTCACTTTGAAATAAAGGGGTTAGGGCCAGCTTTGTATTATCAGCTGGCCCTAAGCCCGAAATATATGGCGGTCACGCCAATATTAGACATGACCGCCATGAATTTCCAGTAATCAATAGAAAAAAAAACGCAACACCGAGAAATATAATTTTATTAGAAATAAAACAGAATTAGTGACTCCATCTTTATTTAAAAAATCCTCTTCCGTCCGACGTAGTCCAAAACGCAATCTCAGCTCTGATACATCCCTGTGCTTAGACACACAGGGATGTAGCAGAGCTGAGAACTGACTAGGGATGGGCGAATCTACTCGCTAGGACTCGTTACTCGGCGAGTAGTAAGGGACTCGCAGGACTCGGTACTCGGCGAGTTTCCCAGTGATGACTCGCACGAGTCCAATGCAAATCAATATCAATCCTAGTTTTGTCAGAAACGCTGACAAAACTAGGATTGCCATTGTTTGCATTGGACTCGTGCGAGTCATCACTGGCTACTGTGCCAGTGATAGCAGGGAGACTCGCAAACTAACTGCTGTTTCTTTGCGAGCCGAGTCCAGCTGTCTTCTCTGTGCAGCTCCAGGGTCCTAGAACCTGCCTGCTCACAGAGATGATGTAGCAGTGCTGAGATTATTCTCAGTCTGCTCATTCCCTGTGCATGTAGCAGAGAGAACATCGCGTTTTGGACTACGTCGGACGGAAGAGGATTTTTTTAATTAAAGATGGAGTCCCTAATGGCTTTTTTTTTTATTTCAAATAAAAAATTTTCTCTGTGTTTTTTTAACCCTTTATTGGAGATTCTTAGTGGCTGGGTCAAACGTGGCCTGACATTAAGAATCTCGGGCTTAATACCAGCTTGTATAACAAAGCTGGTATTAACCCCTTTATTACCCAGCGTGCTACCGCCACCAGGGCCGCTGGAAGAGCGGGGTTCAGCGCCAGAGGATGGCGCTTCAATGAACGCGCCATCTTCTGGGGCGGCTGCGGGCTGCAATTTGCAGCGGGGGGTGCCCAGAAAGCTTGGGCATCCCTGCACTGCGGATTCCAGCCCCCAGCTGCTTAGCTGTACCTGGCTAGACATAGAAATTGCGCGGAGCCCCACGCATTTTTTTTAAATTATTTAATGAATTTCAGAGTCAGAGTCTCAGAGTCAGAATCTCAGAATTTCATGAAATAATTTAAAAAAAATGCGTGGGGCTCCACGCAATTTCTATGTCTAGCCAGGTACAGCTAAGCAGCTGGGGGCTGGAATCCGCAGCGCAGGGATGCCCAAGCTTTCTGGGCACCCCCCGCTGCAAATTGCAGCCCGCAGCCGCCCCAGAAGATGGCGCGTTCATTGAAGCGCCATCCTCTGACGCTGAACCCCGCTCTTCCAGCGGCCCTGGTAGCGGTGGCACGCTGGGTAATAAAGAGGTTAGGGCCAGCTTTGTATTATCAGCTGGCCCTAAGCCCGAAATTTATGGTGGTCACGCCAATATTAGACATGACCGCCATGAATTTCTATTAAATTGTTTTAAAAAAAACACAACACAAAGAAAATTTTTTATTAGAAATAAAAAAAAAAGCCATTAGGGACTCCATCTTTAATTAAAAAAATCCTCTTCCGTCCGACGCAGTCCAAAACGCGATGTCCTCTCTGCTACATCCCCTGTGTATAGATATAGATCTCTATGCACAGGGAATGAGCAGACTGAGTACAATCTCAGCTCTGCTACATCATCTCTGTGCACAGACATTCATGTCTGTACACAGTGAATGAGCTGACTGAGAACAATCTCAGCACTGCTACATCAGGCAGCAGGCAGGCTCTAGGACCCTGGAGCTGGCAGCCAGCACAGAGGAGACAGGACTCTTATCTGTGCGAGTCAGCGATTACTTACAAAGTAAACGAGCAATGCAAATAAATGACAAAACTAGGATTGCTTCAGGCTGAAGCTTCCGACACACATCTGCGAGTTGTAAATCTCACACTACTCGCTATTACTCGCTTCCCCATTCATTAACATTGGACTCGCTAGACTCGCAACGAGTAGCGAGTCCTGGGCTCGGACTCGCTAGAGTCAAGCGATTCCGAGTAATTTAGGATTCGCCCATCACTAGAACTGACTAAACAGTCAGGGTTCAGCTCAGGTCATTATGACCTGAGCTGAACCCTGCTGTCAGCTCGACTCTCTCTGCCTCCGGAGATTCCCGAGCGGTGACGGAAGTTAATTTATTCACTGCTTCTTACACCACTCGGGAATCTCTGGAGGCAGCAGCAGAGAGACTCGGGGAGCGAGTCTGCGGCCGGCGCTGGCGGAGGCAGCGGTAAGTAGCCGGCCGGTCCGGTGCACTCACCCCCCCCAAGCCCCCCTGGGGAAGCGGCAGTGAGCAAATTTCACCGCCAACTTCCCCGCCTGAGTCCTGCCTCCCTGCTCCTGCTCCCCCTGCCCGGTCCTAACTTACGATCGGGTGGGGAGGCTGCGGGGGTGGGCGGAGGGATGATGGACTCGTTACTGTGCGAGCAACAGCTTGGAAACTCGCAGAGTACCGAGTCCTGAGATTCCACTATTACTCGCAGAGTAACAAGTAGATTCGCCCATCCGTACTGGAGACTTCTAAGGTGGCCAGCAATGAGTCCAGACCTGACTCCCATAGAACACCTGTGGAGAGATCTAAAAATGGCAGTTTGGAGAAGGCACCCTTCAAATATCAGGGACCTGAAGCAGTTTGCCAAAGAAGAATGGTCTAAAATTCCAGCAGAGCATTGTAAGAAACTCATTGATGGTTACCAGAAGCGGTTGATCGCAGTTCTTTTGGCTATTAGGCTGAGGGTACCGTCACACCTGGAGATATCGTCGGCGATTTCTATGGCGACGCTAAGGTGTGGCCTGTTGCCGGCGACATCGCCAAAGCGTCGCCTAATGTGACTGGGCGAGGGCGACACATCTGAGTGGTTGCCTGGTTTCACATCACAGCTCTGAAACCAGGCGAGTATTCTGGGGCGATGTGTGCTGATCGCCGTGTGTGCTGATCGCCGTGTGTAACGTGTCAAGAGCGATGTCAAGAGCGACAGCACACATGACTAAACATGTCCGGTAGGCGTTTCAGGGCGTATTTACTACCTCTGCCGGTCTGCGTGGATTGGTGGCAGCTCGAGCGTTCCGATTGGTCGTCTTGTTCCTCGGCGCCATATTTGATGATGTGTGCGTCCAAAGGTGTATTACCCAGGAGCGTACATACTATAAAGTAGCGCATTGATGTGGCCTCTGTGTTTGCGGCTGTGTTCAAAAGTGCAGAGATGTGCGACGGGGAAAAATGTGTGTTAACATCAACACAATTGTCATTACATGTTAACTAATGTCTGCATCAGAGCACTGTCGTGGCAGCCTTCCTGTTTAAAGTATATGATGCAAAAGCATACAGTGTATACTGTGGCTTTTGCGCCTCTGGGCCCCCGTCAAGATGTGACATCTCTCTCATGCGTTCATACGCCATAACGTTGTCACTCTTTTGGCGCCGCCTTCCTGGTGCTTTCCCTTCCCCTGCAGAATAGTAAAATGGCGGCACCCAGGCGAGTTGCAATGTGGGGGGAGCCTGAGCTCCTTATCCTGGTTGATGTATTTGACACCAGGGATTACTGGTGTCACGAGCAGCACACCCATCCATGTCTCCACAAGCAGGCTGTCCTGATGAGGGTGAGGAGGCGGCTGGAGAGGAGGTTGGGTGTTTTGCGCAGCCCAAAGCAGATCTGCAAAACAATTACAAATCTGAAATATAAGACGTGTAAAAAAATACATATGAAGGCCAGCACATGCCACTGTACACCCCAACATATATAGTGGCAATGTATGTGAGAGCTTCTTCATGACTCTGCAGTTGCAGGTTCATCTACCTGCAATAGCCACATACACAATACACTTCTGTGGGTCATGTGTCACAACACACTTGTATGCACACACAATAACCACAGGCCTACAGTATGTGTGTAAATATGCATAAAGCACCGTCAGCATGTAGGCCATTATGTCACACCACTCATGTCACACGCTGTAACCCTGTGTATTTGAGTTTTCCTTTTGGATTTTGCAGACATCAAACATGCTCATCTTCACATACACAATATGTTGCCTTCACACAACCTGACAACATTGTGCCACATTGGCCAATAAGGCCTGGCACATGTCAGCCATTGTGTAGGCTGATTTGTTTATGTCAGGCTACTAATGGATTATTTGTGAGATAAATAGTTAATTGTTTAGGCTACTTTCACATAACGATTTTTGTAAAATCTGATGCTGTCCGATATAAATCGGACAGCATCGGATTCTTCTGATGTCTGGAATTGGATGCCAAATAGGCATCCGATTCCGACATTTTATCTGATGCCCGCCCTCCTGCCACCTCGCTCCCTGAGCTGTCACTGTCTCTCCCCTGGTCATCTCCTCTTATCCCCTGAGTCTCCTCTCTGCACCCCCGGTCCTCCCCTCTTGCCCCCGGTCCTCTCCTCTTATCCCCTGTGTCTCCTCTCTGCACCCCCAGTCCTCCCCTCTTGCCCCCGGTCATCTCCTCTTATCCCCTGTGTCTCCTCTCTGCACCCCCGGTCCTCCCCTCTTGGCCCCCGGTCCTCCTATGTGTCCTCCCCCGGTCCTTCAATGTGTGCCCCCATGTGTCCTCCGGTCCCCCCATGTGTCCTCCCCCTGTCCTACAACCTTTTCTCACCTGTCCACGACTCCTGCACGGTCCCGCGCATCTCCGGTCTCTTCCGGTGTCTTGCTGTTCTGTGCTGCCAGGACCTCTCGTGACGTCACAATCACATGACTGCCAGTTATTGGTTACTGGTGGTCATGTGATTGTGACATCATGGCAGGTCCTGTCAGCACAGACCGCAAGACACCGGGAGACGCCGAGGGCCTCGTGGACAGGTGAGTATTTATTTTGTTTTAACCCCTTACTTCACTTTTATGAGCTATTTTAGTGTACTGAGGATACTAAGTACACTAAAATCGGGTCCGAGGAGACATCAGATGTTTCCTCTGACCCTTCTCCATAGGGCCCCATGTTAAATTGATCGGGTCGGATGTGCACTAAATGGCATCCTATTCGGTCCGATCCGATTCTGTCAGATTTTATTTTCGGTGCAAAAATCGGAGCATTTTTGCACCGATAAAAAAATCGGACAGAATCGGATCGGACCAAATCGGATAGCATTTAGTGCACATCCGATTCGGTCTGATGCCCATAGGGCTGCATGGGGCCAAATTCGGATCCGATGCTGTCCGATTTTTATCGGACAGCATCGGATTAGCAAAATCCGTAATGTGAAACCAGCCTTACATGTGTACAAAATGACACGATGCAAGAAACAACTGTATGTACCACAGCTCACACTCACTTATATAATAGCCCATATTTTAGCAACAAAAACTTTTGCGACACAACTCCTGAATACTTCTTTTACAATTCAGCTTTTTTAAAGTGCAAGATAAGATGCAACAGTGCATTTACAGTCACGGTTCTACAGGGTTAATAGGACTGTACACAATTATATTACAAAGGTCACATTGTTGTATAAACATATACATGTCATATACATCAAATCATTATATCTGTGAAATCTGTCAACTTATATATGATAACGGTCTTTCATATAAAGAGGTTACACAGTACAGTGACCATAACAGTCCTAGATTGTACTGGACTCTCCGTTTATTTATTTACCACCCTCCATTATCACAATATTTTAACCCCTTAGTGACAGAGCCAATTTCCACCTTAATGACCAGACCGTTTTTTGTAATTCTGACCACTCTCCCTTTATGAGGTTATATCTCCGGAACGCTTCAACGGATCCTAGCGATTCTGAGATTGTTTTTTCGTGACATATTGGGCTTCACGTTAGTATTAAATTTTGGTCGATAATTTTTGTGTTTATTTGTGAAAATATAAAATAATTTGCAAAAATTTTGAAAATTTGACAATTTTTAAATTTGTAATTTTTATTCTGTTGAACCAGAGCGTTATGTGACACA
The DNA here is from genome assembly GCA_033576535.1 of Allobates femoralis. Classification (NCBI taxonomy): domain Eukaryota; kingdom Metazoa; phylum Chordata; class Amphibia; order Anura; family Aromobatidae; genus Allobates; species Allobates femoralis. The sequence goes on along the minus strand of JARQOC010000002.1, from coordinate 337,936,979 downwards.
AAATAGTTTTAATAAATAACATTTCCCACATGTCTACTTTACATCAGCACAATTTTGGAAAAAAAAATTTTTTGGTTAGGACGTTATAAGGGTTCAAAGTTCATCAGCAATTTTTCATTTTTCCAGGAAAATTTACATAACCTTTTTTTTTAGTGACCACATCACATTTGAAGTCTCTTTGAGGGGTGCACATGACAGAAAACACCCAAAAGTGACACCAATCCGAAAACTACACCCCTCAAGCTACTCAAAACTACATTCAAGAAAATGATTAACCCTTCAGGTGCTTCACAGGAACTAAAGCAACGTGGAAACAAAAAATGGCCATTTTAATTTTTCCAACAAAAATGTTCTTTTAGCCTCAATTTTTTCATTTTCACATGGGCAACAGGATAGAATGCATCCTAAAATTTGTTGGCCAATTTCTCCTGAGTACACCGATACCTCATATGTGGTAATAAACCACTGTTTGGGCGCACGGCAGGGCTCAGAAGGGAAGAAGCGCAATTTGACTTTTGGAGCTAATTTACCATTCAAAAAGTGAAATGGCGCTCCTTCTCTTCTGAGCCCTACCGTGCGCCCAAACAGTGGTTTATGACCACATATGAGGTATCGTGATGGAAATCGAGTGTACTCATGTGAAAATGAAAAAATTGAGGACAAAAGAAAATTTTTGTGAAAAAAAAGTACTTTTTCATTTTTACGGATCCATTTGTAAAGCCCCAGAGGGTTCAAAGTGCTCACTATGCATCTAGATAAGTTCCTTGGGGGGTCTAGTTTACAAAATGTGGTCACTTGTGGGGGAGCTCCAATGTTTAGGCACACAGGGGCTCTCCATACGCGACATGGTGTCCGCTAACAATTTGAATGGAAAATTAGCTCCAATTGTTAGCGGACACCATGTCACGTATGGAGAGCCCCTGTGTGCCTAAACATTGTAGCGCCCCCACAAGTGACCCCATTTTGGAAACGAGACCTCCCAAGGAACTTATCTAGATTGGTGGTGAGCACTTTGAACCCCCAGGTGCTTCACAAATGAATCCGTAAAAATGAAAAAAGAAAATTTTTGTGGAAAAGAAAGTACTTATTCATTTTTACGGATCAATTTGTGAAGCACCTGGGGGTTCAAAGTGCTCTCTATGCATCTAGATAAGTTCCTTTGGGGGTCTAGTTTCCAAAATGGGGTCACTTGTGGGGGAGCTCCAATGTTTAGGCACACAGGGGCTCGCCATACACGACATGGTATCCACTTACAATTCAAATTGTTAGCGGACACCATGTTACGTATGGAGAGCCCTTATGTGCCCAAACATTGGAGCTCCCCCACAAGTGACCCAATTTTGGAAACTAGACACCCCAAGGAACTTATTTAGATGCATAGTGAGCACTTTGAACCCCCAAGTGCTTCACAAACTGATCCGTAAAAATGAAAAAGTACTTTTTTTCACATTTTCTTTTTTCCTTTTTACAGACTAATTTGTGAAGCACCTGGGGGTTGAAAGTGCTCACTATGCATCAAGATCTGTTCCTTGGGGGGTCTAGTTTCCAAAATGTGGTCACTTGTGGGGGAGCTCCAATGTTTAGGCACACAGGGGCTCTCCATATGCGACATGGTGTCCGCTAACAATTTGAATGGAAAATTAGCTCCAATAGTTAGCGGACACCATGTCGCATATGGGAGCCCCTATGTGCCTAAACATTGGAGCTCCCACACAAGTCACCCCATTTTGGAAACTAGACACCTCAAGGATTATATCTAGAGGTATAGTAAGCATTTGGAACCTACAGCTACTTCACAGAACTTGATAATGTCATATTGAACATTTTCTTTTTTTCACACAATTTCTCACTTTTAGAGCATGTGCACAAGATACGGAGACACTGTGTCCTGGTTGTCTCCTCCCCTGCATTTTTTTTTAGTATTTCTTTATTAAATTTAAAAAAAAAACGACGTGGGGCTTCGCCATATTTTTGGTCCAGCCAGGTACAGCAGGCAGCTACGGGCTGCCACCAACCCCTTCTGCCTAGTTTTACCTGGCTGGAAACCAAAAATATAGGGAAGTCCCTTATTTTTTAAAATTATTTCATGAAATAATTTTAAAAAAAAATGGCGTGGGCTTCGCCATATTTTTGGGCCAGCCAGGTACAACTAGGCAGCTGGGGGCTGGAATCCTCAGCGTAGGGAGGCCCAAGCTTTCTGGGCCCCCCCCCGCTGTGAATTGCAGCCCGCAGCCGCTCCAGAAAATGGCGCATTCATAGAAGCACCATTTTCTGGCGCTGTATCCAGCTTTACCAGCTGCCGTGTAGCGGTGGCAGACTGGGTAATAAGGGGTTAATGCCAGCTTTTTCTCAGCTGGTACTAAGCCCGAGATTCATAACGTCTGGCCAATATTAGACCGGACCATTAGGAATCTCTAGTAATTTGTAAAAAAGACACAAGACAGAGAAAAATATTTTTATTAGAAAAAAAACACAAACACTACTTGGACTCCATCTTTATTATTCATTCTTCGTCCGACGTAGTCCAGTGGGAAGGTCCGACGTAGTCCAGTGGGAGGTCCCGCGACGATTCTCAGTTTTATAGCATATGGGGCATCCCCCATATGCTATAAAAGCAGGTTCATTGTCAGGAGGATGACAGGTCATGAACTCAGTGAGTTCTTCACCTATCAGAATCCTCGGGTCACAAGGGGTTAACTGTGCTCTTCATGGCGGTCTCCACATCAGATTACCATCAGTGGTGATCTATCAGGATCCTGGGATCCCACAGGGATCCTGGGATCACCACTGATGGTGATCTGATGTGGAGATCACCATGAAGAGCACAGTTAACAAGGGGTTAACTGTGCTGTTCATGGTGGTCTCCACATCAGATCACCATCAGTGGTGATCTATCAGGATCCTGGGATCCCATAGGGATCCTGGGATCACCACTGATGGTGATCTGATGTGGAGATCACCATGAAGAGCACAGTTAACAAGGGGTTAACTGTGCTGTTCATGGTGGTCTCCACATCAGATCACCATCAGTGGTGATCCCAGGATCCCAGGATCCCTATGGGATCCCAGGATCCTGATAGATCACCACTGATGGTGATCTGATGTGGAGACCACCATGAACAGCACAGTTATCCCCCTGTGACCCGAGGATTCTGATAGGTCATGAACTCACTGAGTTCATGACCTGTCATTCCCTGGGCCGCACAGCAGGGGTTAACAGCAGCGCGCGTGTGCGCGCACACCAGGGTGCGCACACAGAAGACAGCAGCAGGAGCCGCCGGCAGGAGAAGCACCCAGGACCGGAGGACCCTGGGACCGGAATCAGGATCGTTGGTAGGTAAGAGTGGTGAGGGGGAGGTGGGGGGGACTTTACTGAGGAACGGGGGTCTGCAAACTCCATCCGATGTGATGTTTGATCACATCGGATGGAGTTTGGAGGCAGCGGGGCCGGCATATGGGCTATGAGAAAGGGGACACTGGACACCGGGCACCGGGGGAGGGAGCGGGGGGTGTCCAGTGGCTGGGGGACCCAGAGGGGGACTAAGGAGCACCGGGGGAGGACATTCCCATGCAGCCTGACATGTGTGACATGTCAGGCTGCATGGAGATGCAGGGGAGGCAGCGCACCGCCGCCATTTTTGATTGGTACGGGGGGGGGGGGTGGATGGAGGTGTGGGGGGCCCGGGGGGGCTCGAGGGGTCTTAGGGGCCTTAGGGGTTAATGGATCACTTTGATCCGACATGTGTTTTCATGTCGGATCAAAGTGAAAGCATTTTTTACAAAGCACTTTCACTTTTGTAATGTGATGATCGGTAAACGGTGTTTACCGGTCATCACATTACAGGTGCGGGTACAAAAACAGCTAATTACTAATCTCTAGGGTGTCAGCTACAATCGGTATGCTGACACCCTAGAGGTATTAGCTCCAGGGGCGGCGCTATAGAGCTTTTTCCTGCCAACGTCTACAGACGTCGGCTAGGCTTTAGTACCCTTTTTTTCCGACGTATGTAGACGTAAGGCTGTCGTCTAGAGGTTAACCCTCTACATACTCATATCATTTCACTTATAATGTGGTAAGGATTACTTGCTCCTTGTATGTTATAAACAAGGGCTACCTTAGTAATAGGTTAAAGTGTCAGTGCATTGGCTTATTTACCTTGGAGGTGGATGGAAAGATACCAGTGTCCAAATTCTAGCACCCTTGGCCGTGCCTTGGCTGTGTAGGTAACTCCTACAACCTTGCATGTGCAGGAGGATAAACCCTTTTTTTGCCATGTAAACTATATGTCTACTTTACCTAGCCATATATTGTCATATGTTTACCCAGTGCTTTTTTTGTATAATAATATTTGCCAGTACTGAGGAGAGGAGCAAGGGGGTGCTGTCAGGCGCCATGCGGCTTGAGGAGTGGGGGGGGTTAATTCTGTCAGGCGCCGGCGGCTAGAAGAGCGTGGGGGTTATGAGGCGTCTGCGGCCGTAATTAAGAAAAGGAGGGGCGGGGGTGCTGTCTTTCAGCCGGGAGATCCAGTGGGCAGCATGCAGTGGACGGCAATCCCCATATAGCTCCGCCCCCTCTGTATATTTTCCGGTACGCCGTACCACCATGTACCCCCACAAAAAAAGCACTGTGTTTACCCATCCCACATATGACATAATGTTGGCCTATCCTGGCCTTCTTTCTATCGCACTCAACCTGACCTAATGAACTTCAAACAGCACTGTTTATTAAGTCCCCACATATCTGGCCATGTTGTTATTGTGATTAAGTATGTTGTTGCCTCAACAGGTAGGGACAGAAGGCGTGACCATCCCCCATCACCAGATGTAGGAGCACCACACAGCCAACCAGGCTCGCCGGTCCAACCGCCAGCAGGAACGCCAGCTGCCTCACCTACACAAGCATTGCCAGCAATGCCATCCCCAGAGAATAATGGGCAAACACCCCCCGACACCACCACATCTCCAAGGGCCCACATCACCACACAGTCCAATACCATCAGCCTCGGAAGGGACACCAAGGGCTGCACCAACCCCACCCTTGGAAGGAGATACCCAGTGGTGGGAATTCTGCACAGTGGTCCCCTGAGGACCCCACAAACGTGCAAGAAGGTGTGTGTAATGTCAATATTACTCATATATACTGTGCACTATATCTGTCTTTCTGGTTTTTTTTGGTGTAAATTTGTATGTAGGGACATTTGTTATGGCCAAAAGAAATACACATATGGTGATCTCATTACAGATGACACAATCAATGCGGTAGACAGGGTAATAAGCCCCCCAACATCACCCCCCCCCCCAATGGTGGGTCCCCAGCCCACTGGTAAGTGCAAACACTTCTATGAAAACACACCTGCTATGTGTTCAAAGCATGTTGCTGATGTTGATGTTATTTATACTCAGTAGGTGGCCCATCCCTGCAGGACCTTGTGGTGGCCCATGAAGAAGCTGCTATGAAGCTGACCCAATTAGGCCATCTGATTGGCGAATACACACGTGCCCATCCTAGCTTTGCCCCTCAAGAAGGGCAGCCTCTTCCTCGCCTTTGAAGTGTGTTTCAAATTGGACCCTAGTTTATGGGTTTATCTAGTGACTTATTGAATTAATGGACCCTGTTGCTCAAGTGTTTTATTAAAAAACTACTGTGTTTTTAAGCATGGACCCTTGATAAGTGTTTTTGTGAATGTATGGATATGTTTAATATTTGTTACCCCTGTAACGGGGTTTTACCCCATACCATTATTATGTAAGAAAGGTTGAGACGATACCACAAGTACATATTTGTATCCTCAAATGTGTTTATTTGTCACAAGCATTTGGGACACAAAAAATCAGGCTCCATACAAAAACACATCCCACACATGGGAATGCCATTGACCAAATATGTTTTTGGTTAGAGAAAAAAACATAATAAATCCGAAATAAATCGCTGACGCCCCAAGCGGAACACAGCAAAGAAATTATAAGCAAAACAAACAAAAACAGCCATATGGCTGAGTGGTAACGCCACATACATAGATCATTTAGTGGTACCGGGGCCCAGTACTATGTCTAAAAGTGGCTCCTGAAATGTGAGGGCCCTGCCTCCTCCTCCTCCGACGACGATCGGTGGTGATGTTGGCACCGGTGTCTGTAGGGACTCCCTCGAACCCTTTCGCGCTCATGGCTGTGAGACGCCCTATATCTCCCATTCCTTCGGGAGGGGGAGCCTCCAGTCTGCAGGGAAAGAAGAGGAGGCAGGTCCCATGACCGCATTGTCCCATCCTCGGCGGCATCCAGGGCATGGTGGATCACCCTCTCCACAGCTAACCGCGTGTCCCTGTCCATCCGAGCCAGGCGCTCACTGACCAGATGGCCAATGGCACTGCTCGGTTGATTTTCCAGATGGCTCAGGACCTTGGCCGCCCAAGTGCCCAGCTCGGATTGGCTTTGAGCAGGTTGAAGCCTTCTGCGCCTGACCACAGTGGGTGCCGTGTTGGGCTGATTCCTACTGGTAGCTGCCGTAACATCCTCTGCCACTGTCGAGGGCTGTGTGTCCTCAATGGGGGCCTCCGGCTGCCTCTGTTCCGGGTCAGGAGTGTCCTGTAAAGTCATAATACAACATGTGTCACAAGTAGCAGACCTAGCCCTCAAATTGCCTACACTACATCATCATGTGTTGTGCAACATGTTTTAAGGCTTCAAAAAGAAGTGTGTTCTGCTTTATCCAGCACTATTTTAAATGTGTCTGCCCCAACGATTTACACTGTCCTCACATAATTTTTCTGTGTTGTGGGCCATATGTGTTTCCCAAACTTACTACATGATAATGGCCAACTCCCCTGGCCCCTACAGTTAATACCCATTGTGTAGTTAAAGATGGGTCACCCCAAGCTTCTTTGCTATATGTTAACACAAATACACCCCTAATTAATCACAACATTGTTGTAGTCATCTCAACTTGACAATTGCAACGTACCTCTTGAGGCGGATCCGTGCCTTGGGGAGTGGCCGAGGAGAGTCATGCACTTCGCCTACTGGACAGTGTTCGCAGGGTGAACAGGAGGAGGTCATAGTACCACAGCTGTGGTCGTCTGGCCTCTTCCGTGCCCATCTCTGCCTGACTGTCCAGCAGTTTTTCGTGCTCCTTTTTGAATACTGTCCGCAGGCTTTTAATTTTCATTTTAACAAATTTCATGTCTACATCCAAATTTGGCAGCATACGCTGCGATAATGCCAGCAACTCTCCATAGGCCACCCTCTTCACCGTCCGGTTTCTATATTCCGGTATTGTGGTCCGCCACAGACACTCCTTCTCCTCGTACAGCACAATAAAAGCCCGGACGAACTCCTGTTCATCAGCCATCTGAAACAGCAACAAACACTATGTCACCTACACAGACAGATGTTTGATCATGTACAGCCAGCAGCAATTACACATTTCATTGATGATGAAAGCCATATCAAAACCACCTGGACTCCACAACACTCCCATATTTAAACATACCCTCCAGCTATACGTGTCTCCAGGCTTTGGAGTCCAGGAAAACAATATTCACTATGTCCTACAACATTTTGGATGTTTATTGCTACACTATAAAGCACACTATATAAAGGTCAGCTGGCCAAACACTGGCAAGCCACAATTGCATCCACACAGATTTGGCTGGGTTCAGATTGTGGACCACAGTGCTGCAGACACAATCTGAAACGCTCAATAAATTGCCAATGCTGGAGGTCAGGCACATCCCAACAGATTCTCACTGTGGCTTGGAACATTACTTTTTTATGAGCATTATTACACATATTAATGATTGGGCAACACATGTATGAGACCCTTTATGAAAGCCATTTTAAACTACAAGGCCAAAAAGAAGCATGCACACATATATTTTGCTATGACATGAGCACATGATGTAAATCTTCCCCCAATGCAACAGAGTAAAGTTTGCCCACAATAACAATCCTAAAAAACCTACCGTAATACTGGCCAGACACTGAAGAGGTGTTCACAGTGCAGAGGTATCAGTGCAGAGGTATCACTGGCGCTGTGTCCTATACTGCACTTGGAAACACAGTGAAGGAGTTTCAGGCAGGTGTTTATTAAGCATCCATAATCAGAACGTAGGTGTGATCAGAAGACTCATCATTGTGTGACGCCATCGAGGAGGCTGATTGTGCACATGGGTAAGGTGCGCCATGATTGGCTGTGTGAGTCTTAACAATCATCGATGCACCTGCGTCATGTGTGTTCCCAGCGCACACACTGTGGAGGTAGGTATGGCCACAACGTCACACTTCTGTAGCGCCATCTAGCATGAATTACTGCAATTATGTCTTTCTGAGCTGTTGCGTTGTGAAACATAGCGGAATTGACTGGCTTTTTTTGACGCACATGCGTTTACTAACGCAGCAACACATTGTGATCTTAGCTAATGTATTGACAAAGTTTGTGTGTCCTGTTCACAGTGCAAATACACTGACCAACACTGTTGCCTTCAGCATAGGAGGGGTTGTTGTCTGTAGTAGTGCCATCAACACATCACCATACACCAAAACAGTATGTATACATGTGCTGCAGTTCCTTATTCTGGCAAACAACTCAAGGTGTACACGTGTTTGTATCCTGTTTGGCCAAATAATCTGCCTTGTCCCCCCACAGCCTCGGCTGGTTGTCACGATCTCAGTGGTCAAGAACACAGTGACCGTGTGCTGTCGAGGCTACAGGGTGTGGCTGCTACGACACTGCAGGTTAGTAATGTATTACAATGTCTTTGTTGGTATAAACACATGTAATGCAATGCTGAATTCAATAATGCATGTGAGCAAAGGACCACAGAATGTAGACATGTCATGGTGTCCTGTGGACTGGCTGAACACATGAATAAATATAAGCATTATATATAGCTTGAATGTATGTAACAATTTGAAAAGTAATCAATGTGCTGAATCCATGTGTCAGCTGCTTCACAGGGCTCTTGGCACAGAGGTCTCTGGTATGGTGTAGTGTTTAATGTGTGAGCTAGAAACGTCATAATACGGCCAGTCCATCCCTTGATCGTGGCAGATAGAACAGCTTCTCAACACTGTACCCAAACTGGTAGCCCCACACACAATGATAATTGGCACGTTTGTAAATGGAGAACTGCATGATTAAGATGGCTCATATATGTGACATTTATAGTGGTTAATTACACAGCCACAAGGTAGTTAGTGGCCCTAACTCCAGTTGCAGGTGTATTGTGTTTGGACACATGACAGACAGGTGTCACCTAATCTTATACCTAAATTCAAAATCTTGACGTATGTGGCTGCCATACTGCATGTAATTGTGTGTCTGCATTTGTAGAAGTGCTTACATCAATGTTTGTTTGTCTGTTTAGATATCTTGAGACGTTGGAGCCTACGGATCAGAGGATGGATTTGCACCACATGCTTGTTGTGGGGGCCGCATTGTGGGAGGAGGCCTTGATAAGGGATGAGAGGGCTGAGAGACTGCGGAGGCGTAGATGACGGCGTGTGTGGTCTTGGGATTGGTTCCTGCAAAGGGACAACCTGACCCACATGCGCCTAGTCCGTCAGCTGGAGGACCGGAATCCACATGATTTCCAGAACTATCTCCGTAGGTCTGAGGACTGCTTCAAATACCTGTTGGAATTGGTGCGCAAACATATTTTGTATGAGGACACTGTGATGCGTCAAGCTGTGCCACCAGAGGACTGGTTAGCTGTGACTCTGCGTTTCTTGGCTTCAGGGCACTCGATGACTGACCTGCAGTATGCTGCTGCTGTCTCACGCCCACTGCTGAGCCGCCTAATCCCCGAGACGTGTGGGGCCATTGTGAGGTGTCTCTTGCCAACCTATCTGTTTTCCAGAAACCCCTGCGGAATGGTTGCAAGTTGCCACTGGCTTCCAGGAGAGGTGGCAATTCCCAAACTGGGGGGGGCATTGGATGGCAAGCATGTGAGGATCACACAACCCCACAACAGCGGGTCTTTTCATTATAATTATAAAGGGTTCTTCAGTGTGGTCCTCATGGCCCTCGTTAATGCCAACTATGAGTTCCTCTACGTGGATGTTGGGATGAACAGGCGTGTGTCTGATGGGGGTGTCTTGGCCAACATCTCCTTTGGTAAAGACCTTAGGAGGGGACACCTCAATTTACCCACAAATGATGTCACCACTGAGCATCTCAACTTTGCGTTTCTGGGTGATGAGGGCTTTCCACTTCAGGCCAACCTCCTACGGCCATATCCCCAGAGGACTCTGACCCCTGAGCAACGCCTTTTCAATTACCGGCTATCCTGGGCCCGACGTGTGGTTGAAAACGCGTTCGGGATCATGGCCAAAAGATTCCGTGTGTTTCATACTCCTTTAAATATGAAACAGAAATCTGTCCAATTGGTAGTGATGGCGTGTTGTGTGCTACATAACTTCTTGCGTCGTAGGGATACTCAATCATACACGCCTGGAGTTTATGTGGATTCAGTGGACCCTGCAATTCGGGAACTCAGGCCGGGTGAGTGGCGTGCTGATGGACACAGTAATTGGTGTTTGTTTGCAACCAATCACACTTCTTCGAGGCGTCACACAATATAATGTGTAACACCTACCTCTGAGACGCGGCGTCAAAATTACGCCCACATCGCTAATATGGTTGCTCTGTGTGACGCGGAAGCGTCCACCACCGACTTGATCCCCCGTGGACGACGCACGGGCGAACTTCCGGTCAGGCTCATCGCCGATTCGTCGGCTGAGTTGTCAACACGTGTAAAGAGGCGACGGCGACATTGGGCGACTGGCAAAAACGTGCGTGCGCACATGTGTCGCCATAGAAATCACCGAGATATCTCCAGGTGTGACGGTACCCTGAGGGTGCCAATACTTTTGTCTAGCCCATTTTTGGAGTTTTGTGTGAAATGATCAATGTTTTGCTTTTTGCTTCATTCTCTTTTGTGTTTTTTCATTTAAGACAAATTGCCGTATATACTCGTGTTTAAGCCGACCCGTGTATAAGCCGACCCCCCTACTTTTGCCCCCAAAACCTGGGAAAATCTATTGACTCATGTATAAGTCGAGGGTGGACCCCAGCACAGGTATACAGCCCCCAGCAGTGTGGTATACAGCAGCCTCCCCAGTGGTATATACAGCAGCAGCCCCAGTGGTAGTATACAGCAGCCCCAGAGGTATATACAGCAGCCCCAGTGGTAGTATACAGCAGCAGCCCCAGTGGTATATACAGCAGCAGCCCCAGTGGTATATACAGCAGCAGCCCCAGTGGTAGTATACAGCAGCCCCAGAGGTATATACAGCCCCAGAGGTATATACAGCGCCAGAGGTATATACAGCAGCCCCAGTGGTAGTATACAGCAGCCCTTAGGTAGTATACAGCAGCCCCAGAGGTATATACAGCCCCAGAGGTATATACAGCCCAGAGGTATATACAGCCCCAGAGGTATACAGCAGCCCCAGAGGTATATATAGCAGCCCCAGTGGTAGTATACAGCAGCCCTTAGGTAGTATACAGCAGCCCCAGAGGTATATACAGCCCCAGAGGTATATACAGCCCCAGAGGTATATACAGCCCCAGAGGTATATACAGCAGCCCCAGTGGTAGTATACAGCAGCCCTTAGGTAGTATACAGCAGGCCCAGAGGTATATACAGGCCCAGAGGTATATACAGCAGTCCCAGTGGTAGTATACAGCAGCCCTTAGGTAGTATCCAGCAGCCCCAGAGGTATACAGCAGCCCCAGGGGTATATACAGCAGCCCCAGTGGTAGTATACAGCAGCCCCAGAGGTATATACAGCAGCCCCAGTGGTAGTATACAGCAGCCCTTAGGTAGTATACAGCAGCCCCAGAGGTATATACAGCCCCAGAGGTATATACAGGCCCAGTGGTAGTATACAGCAGCCCCAGTGGTAGTATACAGCAGCAGCCCCAGTGGTAGTATACAGCAGCAGCCCAGTGGTAGTATACAGCAGCAGCCCCAGTGGTATATACAGAAGCAGCCCCAGTGGTATATACAGCAGCAGCCCCAGTGGTATATACAGCAGCAGCCCCAGTGGTAGTATACAGCAGCCCCAGAGGTATATACAGCTCCAGAGGTATATACAGCCCCAGAGGTATATACAGCAGCCCCAGTGGTAGTATACAGCAGCCCTTAGGTAGTATACAGCAGCCCCAGAGGTATATACAGCCCCAGAGGTATACAGCAGCAGCCCCAGTGGTAGTATACAGCAGCAGCCCCAGTGGTAGTATACAGCAGCAGCCCCAGTGGTATATACAGCAGCAGCCCCAGTGGTATATACAGCAGCAGCCCCAGTGGTAGTATACAGCAGCACCCAGAGGTATATACAGCCCCAGAGGTATATACAGCCCCAGAGGTATATACAGCAGCCCCAGTGGTAGTATACAGCAGCCCTTAGGTAGTATACAGCAGCCCCAGAGGTATATACAGCCCCAGAGGTATATACAGCCCCAGAGGTATACAGCAGCCCCAGAGGTATATACAGCAGCCCCAGTGGTAGTATACAGCAGCCCTTAGGTAGTATACAGCAGCCCCAGAGGTATATACAGCCCCAGAGGTATATACAGCCCCAGAGGTATACAGCAGCCCCAGAGGTATATACTGCAGCCCTTAGGTAGTATACAGCAGCCCTTATGTAGTATACAGCAGCCCCAGAGGTATATACAGCAGCCCTTAGGTAGTATACAGCAGCCCCAGAGGTATATACAGCCCCAGAGGTATATACAGCCCCAGAGGTATACAGCAGCCCCAGAGGTATATACTGCAGCCCTTAGGTAGTATACAGCAGCCCTTAGGTAGTATACAGCAGGCCCAGAGGTATATACAGCCCCAGAGGTATATACAGCCCCAGAGGTATATACAGCAGCCCCAGTGGTAGTATACAGCAGCCCTTAGGTAGTATACAGCAGCAGCCCTAGAGGTATACAGCAGCCCCAGGGGTATATACAGCAGCCCCAGTGGTAGTATACAGCAGCCCTTAGGTAGTATACAGCAGCCCCAGAGGTATATACAGCAGCTTCAGTGGTAGTATACAGCAGCCCTTAGGTAGTATACAGCAGCCCCAGAGGTATATACAGCCCCAGAGGTATATACAGCCCCAGAGGTATATACAGCAGCCCCAGTGGTAGTATACAGCAGCCCTTAGGTAGTAAACAGCAGCCCCAGAGGTATATACAGCCCCAGAGGTATATACAGCAGGCCCAGTGATATATACAGCAGCCCCAGTGGTAGTATACAGCAGCCCTTAGGTAGTATACAGCATCCCCAGAGGTATACAGCAGCCCTAGAGGTATATACAGCAGCCCCAGTGGTAGTATACTGCAGCCCCAGAGGTATATACAGCCCCAGAGGTATATACAGCAGCCCCAGTGGTAGTATACAGCAGCCCTTAGGTAAGTATACATCAGCCCCAGAGGTATACAGCAGCCCAAGAGGTATATACAGCAGCCCCAGTGGTAGTATACTGCAGCCCCAGAGGTATATACAGCCCCAGAGGTATATACAGCAGCCCCAGAGGTATATACAGCAGCCCCAGTGGTAGTATACAGCAGCCCTTAGGTAGTATACAGCAGCCCCAGAGGTATATACAGCCCCAGAGGTATATACAGCCCCAGAGGTATATACAGCAGCCCCCCATATCTGTATACAGGCCCCCCTTGGGTAGTAATCCTGTAAAGGAAGAGATTAGTATACTTATCCCTCCGCTGTCCCGCTGCCGCTGTCCCGCCGCAATCGCGCTCTTCTGTCTTCATCCAGCGTCTTCCGTCTTCTTCTGGCTTCCTCCTCTGGCGCGCAGACAATGACGTCATTGCCTGTGCCCACCGGAGGAAGCCGGAAGAAGCCAGAGGACGCTGGATGAAGACGGAAGGGCGCGATGGCGGCGGCGGGACAGCGGAGGGATAAGTATACTAATCTCTTCCTTTACAGGATTACTACCCAAGGGGGGGCCTGTATACTGATATGGGGGGGCACTGTATACTGTATACAATGTATACAGTATACAGTGACTCGCGTATAAGCCAAGGGGGGGACTTTTCAGCCCAATTTTTGGGCTGAAAAACTCGGTTTATACGCGAGTATATACGGTAAATGAAGATAATAATACCAAAGAATTTGTGATTGCAATCATTTTCAGGAAGAAACTGAGTATTATCTGACAGAATTGCAGGGGTGTCAATACTTTTTGCCACAACTGTATATATAAAGTCACAGAGGTTACCTCTCTTATATTGTCTCCCAGTTTTTTATAGCAGAGTGGGGGACTGGTGTTATGGAGGCACCAAGCATGTGCAGTTTCCTTTCTGTATGGGGTCCTCCCGCTTTTTTCACCGGCAGGTCTGTCAGGGCAGGGAGCACGGCCTCCACTTGTATCAGAGGCTGGTGGTCCGCCTGGAAATGCAGGCCTCAGATGGAAAGCAGATGGATCACGCAGCATCACCCTCCGGTGACGTCGGGCAAAGTGTAGACCGGGTTCGCCGAGGTCAGGGTCAGGCACCGTAAGGAGGAGGGCTTAGGAGCACCTAACCACCCAGGAGAGTGGTTAGCAGTTGCTCGATTCTGCAGAGCAGCCCGGTGGGAAGCAAGGGGAGGGGATAGAAACATTAGTCTCTGTGGAGGATTTTGTAGCTCCGGGCTATTCCAAATTTGTCTCAGGGTCTGCCAGTATGTGTGTCCAGTGATTAGATGTTCCAATCACTGTGATGCGATGGCCCCAGGCTGCTGGATGCGTTTGATTAAGAGCTCGTGGTGGGAGAGCTCTCACACACGTCTGTGTGGGACCGCGGCCATCTTGAATCTCCAAGAGCTGTTCTAATATAGAAATACTGGAAGAATAGTTTAATCTATCCATGCTCAAACCCCCCCTGCTTACATTATAGTGACCTAGTTCACAGAGGTTGGAGCTCTGAAAAGAGCTGTGGTATTCTAGTAATATGCAGTTGATGGAACGCTGCTTTAAACACTCTCTCCTCCACAAAATCTCCTTCCCTACAATACACTGACCTAGTATACAATTCAGGTAGCCCTGAAACGGCTTTTGTGTCATGTAGATCCCTTAAACACTTTTCCTAGCAGTTGCTTGCTCTCTCCCTATGCTAGTACTGCACTGTTGCTAGATTGACTGTATGCAAAATGGCAGCGGCATGGCTTATATAGTTCCAATGACGCTGTGTGACAAGCCAATCACAGTAATGCCACAACCAAGATGGCTGTGTCATTACTGTGATTGGTTAATAAGCCCAGCATGTTTAGTGGGTACAAATCAGGCACTTATATGCTGGGCGGGAAATTCGATATTGCAAGGTGAGTACACAAATACTCGCGATCTACCGAATAGCACGAATATCCGTGTAAGTATCGAATAGTAACGATTGCACTCTCTCATCACTAGTGATGAGCGACCTTTCCCGAACATGTTTACCAATTCCAAATTCTGCAAGAGCACTGAAGATTTTGTTCAAGATCAGTACACGAGCAATTTCATAAATAAATCGGCGAACGCGGCTTTGTTTAGTAATTGATCGGATAAAAAAAGCATTACTGGGTTTAAGTGATGCTTTTCTCTTACCTTCTGACAGTTTGAGATAGTGGGCGGCACATGTTTGATGAGGGTAGGTGCGGGTAGAGATCAGAGTAGAATCAAACTCCTTTTATTTTCCACTCATTTTCTGCGTGGATGTTCCAGTCCGGCAATTTGCCGTCGTCGCCATTTTCAAAGCGCTCCTGCTTAGGGATAGTGACTGTGCTGCTCCATCCATGTTAGTCACATAGATAGCTAGATACTGTATGGCTTTTTGGATAGAATAGGAGAGTGAGAGTGTCCATCCAAACATAGGCATTTTTGCTGAGAACATGTGTGATTCCTGAATCTGTGTGCGTTGCCAAAGCCGTGTTTTTTTGCATACAGCTTGTGATTGCCAAATCTTAAGTGTTTCTCCTAAAAAGGCCGTGTTTGGCCACTAACCAGTTATTGTCAAATCCTCCAGTTTGTACTAAAAAGGCATTTTTTTGCCTCAAACCAGTTTATTGCCAAATCAGTCAGTTTCCCCTAAAAGAGCTGTGTTTGGCCTCTAAGCAGGACAGAGACCAGACAGCCCCTCAGCTGTTATGAAATGGACACACCTGATGGCTTTGACCTATCTTAGACATCAAGCACAATACTTGTTTGTCAACCCACCATAACATCTCCACCTGCACCTCCCTCACAGTGCAGTAGCCAGTCTTGATCTAACAGTTATGGTCACGTAAAACATTATTTTCTCCTACACATCCCAAAACGAAGAGCTTAAACTTGGCCATCTCCATATTCTGTTAGCCACAGAAAGTTCTGTCTGGTGGATACAAACAGTTTCCGAAAGCTGATGGCTGTCCAGACACCCAGTATCAGTTGCCATTTTTTCTCTAAGAAAGCTGTGCTTGTGCTACACCAGCATGTCATAGAGAACATCACCTGTTCCTTGATAAAATCTGTGTGTGCCAGGGTGCATTTCCCCACTAACACCTGGACAAGCAATCATGGCCAGGCAAGTTAAATCTCCATCACTGGGCACCGGGTGACTCTGGTGGCTGTAGGCCAAGCAGGGCAGGGGCTACTCCCCAAGTCTTGAAATACCTAACATTTTTGGAACAAACTACTACCTGTATCTCTTTATCCACTGCTTCTGCCTTGTCCACTTCCTCTATGGTCTTCAGCTGCGCCCTTGACCTCCCCCTTAATGTTGCAACAGTTCAGTAAGAATCCCCTCATCTCTGTGCTGCGCTACCAGGGCTCTCAGACATCAGGCAGTGTTAAAATTGAAATGCCTTGAAGATGTGAGTCATACATTTGAAGAGTTGAGGACAGCTATGCAGGTTGAGTTTCAGCAATGGCTGTCTCTGCTAAACCTGGAGCCATGGAAGGACGTGTGCAATAATGGTGTGAAACGGGTGGTGAACATAATTACACACGTGCCTTGCATAGCTCATGTCCTCAACCTGGTTATCCAGCAATTCCTACACTGCTAACCTGGATAAACTGCTGCACAAAGCACTGTCGCTGTGTGCTCACTTACGCAGTTCTAACCCTACGTCTCATTGACTAGCATCGCTATAGCGGTCTTTCGGATAACCAGTTAATCGTGTGATCAGCATCACTATTCCACTCATGTACATGTTGGAGCAAACATTGAAAAGTATCTAAGATGAGGAAATGGTGCCACAGGAAGAGGAAGAGAAAAAAGAGTGGGATGAGGAAAGGATCATTATCTCAAAGGTCCAGAGTCATCACACAGCCGAGCATGGCAGGGTGGATTAGAGAGACAAAGGGGGGCTCATTATACCCGACAAAGTAGTAGTGAAGGTGCAAGAGCTAAGGAAAAATGGTGGAGGATGAGGACAAAAAGGTAATGGGCATATAACAGTCAGGAGATGAGGAAGAAATTACTCCACTTTCTTGTGTTCAAGGTTGGCAGGCAGGAGAGGACAGAGGAAGGAAGCGCAATTTTTACACCACCAACAACACAACATGGACTTAGGCCTCAATGATGTGTAAGACACATAGTGCAGCAAGAAGGTGCTCATCTGCAACATGATGCCTGTATCATGAGGACTAGAATTACCAATGCCTACTGGGTTGCCACACTGTTGGATCCAGGATACAAGAGTAAATTTAGCCAGATGTTTCCATAAAGATGGAGTCTCCAAGTGTTGTTGATTTTTTTTCTCTAATAAAACTTTTTTTCTCTGTGGTGTGTTTTTCTTTTTACACTTTACTAGAAATTCATGGGGGTCATGTCTAATATTGGCATGGCCCCATGAATTTTGGGCTTAGGGCCAGCTGATAATACAAAGCTGGCCCTAACCCCTTTATTACTTAGTGAGCCAACGCACCAGCGCCCTGGATGAGTTGGGTACAGTGCCAGCAGATGGTGCTTCTATCAACGCGTCATCTTCTGGGGTGGCTGTGGACTGCAATTCGAATTTCTAGTAAAGTATAGAGATGAGCGATGTTCGACTCGAAATGTTCGCCAATCTCAAATTCGAGCTGTTTTGGGCAGTGTTTGAGTCATTCGACTAATGCGAACAATTAGCTGCAAATTCGGCAGTTCGAGGTTATGTTCGATAATGGTTCGATCACCAAAAGCATAACTGGCTTTTCACAGTAATAATGTTAATGAATGTTAATACCCAGTTTCAGTGTATAGTGTGCAGGGGGATGGGGGCGGGGTTTAGATCAGTGCTGCAGAAATAATGCCGATCTCCATTTTTTTTTCTCCTAACTGCTTATACACTGGGGCGGTGCAGGCTGTCAGCCAATCACACACCACACACACACACACACACACACATCAAAGTGCATTTTTTGCACACAAGCAAGGGCATGTGTCATTGGCTGTGTATGTCACATGTCCTTGCCCTATAAGACCTGGCCATTTTCCTGATCGCCACCATTTCCTAAGTGCTGCAGTTGTGTGTCAGTCAGGCACCGCTACTACTGCTGTGGGCGCTATAAAGTGTTAGTTAGATAGATAGTGAGTGAATCTCACATTAGATAGACAGATAGGTTTAGGGAGTAGGGACTAGTTAGAATCTCAGCCCTTTTGAGGGCTACTTCAAGCAAGTAGGGAGTAGAGATTAGTTGTAAATATCAGCCCTTTTCAGGGCTACTTCATAGAAGTAGGGACTAGTTATAATACCAGCCCTTTTGAGGGCTAGGTTAGAGCAGTTCCTATTAGTATTTGCCAGGCAGGTGCCTTAGTTTGTGTTAGTTTGTGCCAGTGCTCTACAAGTGTTTTTCACAACATCTGGCCAAATCTAGCTCAGGCAATCTTTTAGGGCAGGTAGTGTAGCACTGCTGTGAATATAGCTGTTGAGGAGAGCCATAGGATCAAATACTTAATTAACCTTAAGACATAAGAGCAGGGGAGAAATGATCCATAGAGTGTAAAATTTTACATTGCATGACCTTAATTGTGACTTAAACATGGCTGCCATTTCCTGTTTCATCACACCATGCCATGGTGTGTAAGATGGAGCCTGGACCTATGACTCCATCCTGTTTACAATAAGGAGTTCCTGGAGGAAGCTGAATTCCATAGAAGGACTGACCAATCACAGAATGGACACATCATCTGGACATACTCGATCAAGACCACACCCCCTGATGAACCTCATGGATCCGCCCATGGACTAACCCACTGACCAATGAATACATCTGAGTAGGGCTGGTCGAGCCCCTTACTGAGGAAAAACCTCTTGCCTCTTAAAATAAAGGTCACTTGGAGCCACGCTTGGGGCCGACCAAGGAAGAGTGTACATCTGACTCTGTGCGTCTGGTGTCATACTTTTCACACCAGTACTTGGTCTATATCATTTTGGTCATGAGCAGGCAACTTGTTAATATTATTAAAATATTAACCATAACAATTTTGGCATCCCTGCGTGGGGCCATGCAGATGTGAATCCCCAAACCTTGAATGACCGGTGAAGGAGATGGCAGGACGCACTGAGTACCCCGAGCCAGGAGACTGATCACCTCCCTAACAAAAATGGTAAGTCTGTTGATTTTATTATAATCTGTTGGCTTTACCTGTTTTTTGGGTACCCTGTGCAGATTGCCTGACCGCATCCGTTTTTTTGAGGTATCTGTAGACGGCAGAGGGGTTTTCTCCGCTGCTGGCCATTTGATTGTGGAAGAACCATCATGCTAAGTTGCCTGCGGCCTGTTATGTGTTTTGTGGAGGGGAGATGACTGATAGTGGATTTTTGAGCAGTGTCTGTAGAAGTGAAGGATATTGTCTGTGGTACAGTTCACGGTTGTAGCCTGTAATACGGTTTTTCAGTTGTGAAGGATAAAATAAGCATGAAGTAAGATGACTCTGCATATATAGGCATTGAGTAAAAGACTCTGCCTAGGCCGCATGGTCTTGAGTGATTTTTGGGACTCAACCTGATATTGGCACGTAACTTAGAGTGAATTAACTCAGTACATAGCGGCCTGATAATAATTGGATAAATAGTAAATTGATTTTTGCCACATAACCTTGAGTGAGTTGACTCGGTATGTGTGGTGTGGGCCTGTAATTGATTAATACAAGATATTTTTGTATACTACGGAACATGGAAATCCGACAGGGATGGATAAGAAAAGTGTGTGCTGCAGACCGTTGTGTTTAGAATCTCAGGTTTAAGTAATCTCCCCAGTCTTATTGTTTCTTTTGTGTCTATCTAAGGGCCGCTTTACACACACAGATATCTGTGACCAACTTCTGAACAGATCTCTGGCTGCAGTGAAATCATGGACACATTGTTCCATTTTGTGGTTGTGTACAAATGGAGCAATGTGTCCATGATTTCACTGCAACCAGAGATATGTTCAGAAGTTGGACACAGAAGTTGGTGTGTAAAGCGGCCCTTAGTCTATATAGAGAAAGATGGATAAATTAATGCAGATGTGTAGTATTGGCATTAAGACTCATTCAGATGGCAAATCAGACATGTGTACATTAGTTGTGACTCGTGAAGGGAAAAGTCATGTTAAATGATGCAAATATCTTATGAAGTTGTGTGGAATGGCAGAAGTGCAGTGAAGATGGTGTTAAAGGAGAGACAAGGTGTACTGGAAGATAATGGATTGTTACATACTGCTAGGGCAGGGGAAAGAGTCTCTTAAAGTTTGTCAAACTAGATGTAATGCAGCAGAGAAAGGAGAGTTTAAATAGTGTTAAGACAGAAATACTAGAGTATAAAAGAATGTTTGGAAAAGATGGGTTAAAATTGCCTCAGATTGAGAATCTGTTAATATACTTGTGTCCATGCAAAGATGGCCACCGAGTGAAGGCCGCATGGTAAGGGACAAAGGAGTGAATTAATGTTTGGCCAATAGACTTAGACAGGAAGTGATGTGTAAGGACTAGAAGTTGTCTGACAAGTTTTGAGCAAGTTTCCCAAAACACTGCTAGTGTCACACACAAAAGAAAGGGAGGCCACACCACCCCCTCCCACATAGAGACATGTGGTGTTGCTGAAAGACTGAATGTTTAATGATTAAATGAGTATACTAATAAAAAAATATTAGAAATAGAATAAAAATAAGGCACAGATAAGTTCCCTTGTTTAGATAAGTACAGTGTGCCATCAGATATAAGTATGTGCTGAAAGCTATAAGAAATTGTTAAATAGAAAAGGAAAAAGATGTGAGTGCATATATTAATAAAGTATTAATTGAAAAAAAAGAAAAAAAAGTATATCTAATTGGCATGGGAGACTGATAACACAGGGAACAGTTTAGAATAACAATAAAAAAATACATGAACATGGAGCACACTAAAAAAAAAGTGTAAATGACCTACCTCAGAGACAGATGAGATGATAAAAATATATATCCATAAGAGTGTAGGAAACCGGGCACCGACAAGTTAATATACCCGCTGTGTGGTGCCACCTATATTCACCTCCACTTCAGCAGGCGTTGCACGCTTCAAAAGACAATCATCAATAATGTCGATATGTAGATAAAAAGAGAAGCGGCACTCACCATTTAGCTGCCAGTGTCCTTTATTTAATCTTTTATTGTGTCAACATAGATGAATACAGCGGGAAGAAGGAGAGGGTCTGGTTGGACGACGGCTTGCCGTTTAGACCTAAGAGAGACCTAAGGCCTTAAAAAGACCTCGGAGCAAAGATTAAAGACCTTCTTTTTCCCCCTAGAGGTGAATGTATTCCCTCCCGGGTAACCTCCCACCCTATACTAATGTGGGAGTGCTGGGAATGGGTCCCACCCACCTTCCTAGGGTCCACCTGTGGCATTTACACCTCTTTTACGCGTGTAATACTCCTCTGTGACGCCTGCATTTGCGGGGCGCCACATTTACCTAATTAGCAAATCAATTCCAGGAGATTTGCATTTTTATTTCATGTCTCTGGACTGAAAGAGTTTTTGTTTCGTTTCCCTTCTCCATATTTTATGTTGCTTTATTGTATAGATACATTTTTAAATACAGCAGCCTAAAGTATCTCAAGAACATGATTTACAGCAGCAGAGACCTGTACCTGGAGACGGCCCCATGAATGGGGGGTTGACAAGCCCACAGCATGGAGTACTCATTAAAGTTACACATAACATAGTATTTGGGCTTTGTACACATAGTGAGTTTTATTGTGTTTTTTTTGCAGTATAATTTTGTCACAAATATGGATGCCTATTCTGACACCAGCGAAGTTGCTGAGACTTCAGAAGTGTTGCACATGTTATCTAATTTTTTATTGTTCTTGCAGATTGGTGTGTGTTTTCTTTTTGCCAGGAAATGCAGATTTGATGCAGAAAATTTACATGCCAAATGTTCATCATGTGCACATAGTCTTATGGTATTCATAGTTAGCTATAATGTAGAAAATGTGACCTTTTCATGATCTTTTCAGGCTCCAAATATGAAATTCAGGTAACAACAGTTTTTGAATCCAGATATGCTTTGGATATTGGATTCCGAATGGGGGAAAGAGATGGAAAGTTAGGGCCTATTTTTAAAGTTTTAATAATTTACTTTTTATATCGTCTTTAAATGTAAGTGTTTTCTCTATACTTTTGTCTTAAAATAGAGCACAGAGCAAACACATACATATACCTCGGGATCGCAGGGTGTGAACATGTCCCAGATGAGCCCGTTACTAATGCAGATTTTGAGTTATTTTATAGATGGTGGATTCTATGCTGGATGTGCTGTGATTACACAACAGAAGGTAATAAAGCTGAACCACTCCCACCCATCAGCACAGGAGGTAGATGCAGATCTCAATCACTGAAATATGTAGAACATAAAGGGTAAGATGGCAGAATGTGTATATAGACTGCAGATCTTTCCTAAAGTCACATAATAACCTATAGAGACCGCAGAGTGTGTATGAGCCTGTATGGAGGCTCTCCTGTTATCAGGTAAGCCTGGCAGAGTGCAGGTGACACTCATTAAGCCAGAGGTAATGCTCGCACAGGTGCAGCTGCCAGAAGCTGTGAAGAGGCCTAGAGTTGAGAGTCTCATGGTGGGTTTACACACACCAATTTATCTGTTCAATCTCTGAACCAATCTCTGGTTGCAGTGAAATCATGGATACATTGCTCCATTTTGTGGCTGTGTACAACATGGAGCAATGTATCCATGATTTCACTGCAACCAGAGATTGGTTCAGAGATTGAACAGATAAATTGGTGTGTGTAAACCCACCATCAGACCCTGGCACCAGAGCAGGCCCAGGCACACGCAGGGAGCCAGCTGAGGAAGGTCTGTAGACACCGGGCGGTAAGCTTTCTCAGCCACAACTCTCTTCTCAATGATGGCTCAGGTAATCCAAGAACTAACTCATTTGTCATTAACTGCTACATGTGTTTTAGTGGACAAGGTTTGGGTGGCACCAGGGTTCAGTATCCAGGTGGCCAGGTACACCCAATCTTGTGTGATGTGTGCCTGATATAATGGAGAGCAATCTTTAATGACCCCACAGAAACCCGAACGTACCCCTCATCCGCTCTACCGTTCCAGTGATCTATTATATAATTGCCGTAGCGACTTCCGTCGCGTCCGGCGCTACTTCCGTGGCTTTGTTCGCGTGGCTTGGCACTTTCTCTGGCGCTCGGCCACGCCCCCGTAGCCCCGCGAACAAAGCCACCAACATGCCCCCACCTCTACCCCGCCATCCTGAGCATGGGCTGTAGTGTACACCGCTATGGTATACTACAGCCCCATGCCCAGCCGCCTGTCTGCCCCGCTCCCCTCGCCTTGCCGCCGGCATGGGGCTGTAGTGTACACCGCTATGGTATACTACAGCCCCATGCCCAGCGCCTGTCTGCCCGCTCCCCTCGCCTCGCCGCCGGCATGGGCTGTAGTGTACACCGCTATGGTATACTACAGCCCATGCCCAGCCGCCTGTCCGCCCGCTACCCTCGCCGCGCCCGCTATCCCGCTCTGCCTGCCTCAACCCCGCGACGGCGAGGGGAGGCAGCCGGGGCAGAAGAGAGGGGTTGCTCCGGAGCACTGTCACCAGGCGGTGACAGCAGCGGCTCTGGAGCAACCCCTCTCTTCTGCCCCGTCTGCCTCCCTTCGCTGACCCGCCACTTCACCGTACACTGCTCCGGAGCCACTGCTCCGGAGCCACCCCTACCGCCCCCGCCGCTACCAACCACCCTGCCACCTACTACTCTCCGCCACCCCCTAAGCCCCCGCCGCCGGGAGGCAGACGGGGCAAAAGAGAGGGGTTGCTCCGGAGCACTGTGTCACCAGGCGGTGACAGCAGCGGCTCCGGAGCAACCCGTCTCTTCTGCCCCATCTGCCTCCATTCGCCGCCCCGCCACCCCACCGTACACTGCTCCGAAGCCACTGCTCCGGAGCCACCCCTACCCCCCCGCCGCTACCAACCACCCCGCCACCTACTACCCTCCGCCACCCCCTAAGCCCCCGCCGCCCCCTAAGCCCCCGCCGCCGTCGATCACTTACATGCCTTCTTCTTCATCTGATCATCCGTCCGATCCAGGAGTCCTCCGTCCGGCCCAGGCGTCCTCTTCGTCCAGTCCGGTCCAGAAGTCCTCCGTCCGGCCAAGGCGTCCTCTTCGTCCGGCCCTGGGGGTCTTCTGTCTTCTTTCTGCCATCTCCATTATATGTCTATGGCAAGTGTGGCGCTATTCTGATTGGTCGCCGGCAGCACACAGCGACCAATCAGAATACCGCCTCACTTCCCATAGAGATATAATGGACAAAAATCGTCGATTATATCTCTATGGGAAGTGAGGCGGTATTCTGATTGGTCGCCGGCAGCACCCAGCGACCAATCAGAATAGCGCCGCACTTTCAGCGGTAAATTTAAAACACAAAGTCGTCCTTTTTATCTCTATGGGAAGTGCGGCGCTATTCTGATTGGTCGCCGGCAGCACCTAGCGACCAATCAGAATACTGCCTCACTTCCCATAGAGATATAATGGACGATTTTTCGTCCATTATATCTCTATGGGAAGTGAGGCGGTATTCTGATTGGTCGCTGTGTGCTGCCGCCGACCAACCAGAATAGCGCCGCACTTCCCATAGACATAGAATGGACGACTTTGTGTTTTAAATTTACCGCTGAAAGTGAGGCACGATTCTGATTGGTCGCCGGCAGCACACAGCGACCAATGAGAATACCGCCTCACTTCCCATAGAGATACATAGCGGTGTTTCCAACAATCCATGACCGGCCCCTTGGTTTAATTTTCGGCCACGGGGCTCGGCTGTGGTCGGTCCACGAAAATCGCAATGGACCTACGTGCCGGACTTACCGCGCCAGCAACCACTCACCTATCTATCTCTATCTCTCTATCTATCTCTCTATCTATCTATCTCTCTATCTCTCTATCTATTTATCTATCTATCTCTATATCTATCTATCTATTTATCTATGTATTGATCTATCGATCTATCTATTTATCTATCTATCTATCTATCTATCTATCGATCATTCGGTCCAACGACCGACCACAGCCGAGCCCTGTGGCCGAAAATAGAACCAGGGGCCCGGCCATAAATTCAGCGAAACACCGCTATTATTCTCTATGAGAAGTGGGGCGTTATGCTGATTGGTCGGCGCAGCACACAGGGACCAATCAGCATAGCGCCTCACTTAAGCGGGAAATTTGAAATTCAAAGTCGTCCATTCTATCTCTATGGGAAGTGCGGCGCTATTCTGATTGGTCGCCGGCAGCACCCAGCGACCAATCAGAATAGCGCCGCACTTCCCATAGAGGTAAAATGGACGACTTTGTGTTTTACATTTACCGCTGAAAGTGCGGCGCGTTTCTGATTGGTCGCCACCAGCACCCAGCGACCAATCAGAATACCGCCTCACTTCCCATAGAGATATAATGGACGATTTTTCGTCCATTATATCTCTATGGGAAGTGAGGCGGTATTCTGATTGGTCGCTGTGTGCTGCCAGCGACCAATCAGAATAGCGCCGCACTTCCCATAGACATAGAATGGACGACTTTGTGTTTTAAATTTACCGCTGAAACTGAGGCGCGATTCTGATTGGTCGCTGGCAGCACACAGCGACCAATGAGAATACCGCCTCACTTCCCATAGAGATACATAGCGGTGTTTCCAACAATCCATGGCCGGCCCCTTGGTTCGATTTTCGGCCACGGGGCTCGGCTGTGGTCGGTCCACGAAAATCGCAATGGACCTACGTGCCGGACTTACCGCGCCTGCAACCACTCACTTC
This sequence comes from Allobates femoralis, assembly GCA_033576535.1. Lineage (NCBI taxonomy): Eukaryota > Metazoa > Chordata > Amphibia > Anura > Aromobatidae > Allobates > Allobates femoralis. The sequence continues at coordinate 337,910,754 of JARQOC010000002.1, read as the reverse complement.
TATCTATCTATCTATCTATTATCTATCTATCTATCTATCTATCTATCTATCTATCTATCTATCTCTTTATCTATCTATCTCTATATCTATCTATTTATCTATGTATCGATCTATCGATCTATCTATTTATCTATCTGTCTATCTATCTATCATTCGGTCCAACGACCGACCACAGCCGAGCCCCGTGGCCGAAAATAGAACCAGGGGCCCGGCCATAAATTCAGCGAAACACCGCTATTTTTCTCTATGAGAAGTGAGGCGCTATGCTGATTGGTCGGCGCAGCACACAGCGACCAATCAACATAGCGCCTCACTTAAGCGGGAAATTTGAAATTCAAAGTCGTCCATTCTATCTCTATGGGAAGTGCGGCGCTATTCTGATTGGTCGCCGGCAGCACACAGCGACCAATCAGAATACCGCCTCACTTCCCATAGAGATATAATGGACGAAAAATCGTCCATTATATCTCTATGGGAAGTGAGGCGGTATTCTGATTGGTCGCTGGGTGCTGGTGGCGACCAATCAGAATAGCGCCGCACTTTCAGCGGTAAATTTAAAACACAAAGTTGTCCATTCTATCTGTATGGGAAGTGCGGCGCTATTGTGATTGGTCGCCGGCAGCACACAGCGACCAATCAGAATACCGCCTCACTTCTCATACAGATATAATGGACGATTTTTCGTCCATTATATCTCTATGGGAAGTGAGGCGGTATTCTGATTGGTCGCTGTGTGCTGCCGACGACCAATCACAATAGCGCCGCACTTCCCATAGAGATAGAATGGACGACTGAGTTTCAAATTTCCCGCTTAAGTGAGGTGCTATGCTGATTGGTCGCCGCCAGCACCTAGCGACCAATCAGAATCGCGCCTCACTTCCCATAGAGAATAATAGCGGTGTTTCAAGCCAAGTATAGCCGGGCCCTTGGTTCTATTTTCGGCCACGGGTCTCGGCTTTCGTCGGTCGTCGCCGGGGCGGGAGACTCGCAATGCTCGCGAAGCGGCCATTGCGAGCCGTTGCAGGGGCGCGAGCAATGGCCGCGAAGCGGCCAGTGCGAGTCTCCCGTCCCGGCGACGACCGCCGAAAGCCCAGACTCCTGGCCGAAAATAGAACCAAGGGCCCGGCTATACTTCGCTATTATTCTCTATGGGAAGTGAGGTGCGATTCTGATTGGTCGCCGCCAGCACACAGCACACAGCGACCAATCAACTCCCATTGAGAATAATAGCGGTGTTTAAAGCGAAGTATAGCCGGGCCCTTCGTTCTATTTTCGGCCACGGCGCTCGCCTGTCGCCGGGCCAAGATAATCTCAATGGACCTACCGCGCCTGCAACGACTCACCTATCTATCTATCTCTATATCTATATCTATCTATCTATCTATCTATCTATCTATCTATCTATCTATTTCTATCATTATCTATCTATCTATCTATCTATCTATCTATCTATGTATCTATTTCTATCTATCTATCTATTACCTATTTCTATCTATCCATCTATCTATGTATCTATTTCTATCTATCTATCTATCTATCTATCTATCTATCTATCTATCTATCTATCTATCTATCTATCTATTTCTATCTATCTATGTATCTATATCTATCTATCTATGTATCTATTTCTATCTATCTATCTATCTATCTATCTATGCATCTATTTCTATCTATCTATATCTATATCTATATATATCAATCTATATCTATCTATGGCGGAGCGGCCATTGCAAGCCGTTGCAGAGGCTCCCGCCCCGGCGACGACCGACAAGCACCGAGCGCCGTGCCCGAAAATAGAACCAAGGGCCCGGCCATAAATTCCTCTAAACACCGCTATGCATCCTTATGGGAAGTGAGGCGCTATGCTGATTAGTCGGCGCACCACACAGCGACCAATCAGCATAGCACCTCACTTTCAGCGGTAAATTTGAAACTCAAAGTCGTCAATTATATCTCTATAGGAAGTCAGGCGCTATTCTCATTGGTTCGCCGGCAGCACACAGCAACCAATCAGAATAGCACCTCACTTCCCATAGATATATAGTGGACGACTTTGAGTTTCAAATTTACCACTGTAAGTAAGGCGCTATACTGATTGGTCGCCATCAGCACACAGCGACCAATGAAAATAGCGCCTCACTTACAGCGGTCAATGTGAAACGCAAAATATTCCATGTATTTGAAGTATGGCGCCATACAGCACAGCGCTATTCTGATTGGTCGCCGCCTTCAGCGCGCCGAACAATCGGAATAGCAGCGGCTGCTATGCCGCCATATTTCAAATATACTGAGTAAACTATACACAGATTCTAGAATCCCGATGCAATCGCATCGGGCTCACAGCTAGTTTCAGATAATGCAAAGACAGCTGCACACTAGGTGTATGCGGGTTTATGCTTTTTGTGTTAATTTCTTTTCAGGATCCGATGCAGAAACTACATTACTTCTGAGAAACTGACGATGAAGGTGGTATGTAAAAACGAGGCTCCTGAAGGGGTAAATGGGCATATGTTATAATGGAGGTCATTAAGGGTATTTTACAGCATCTGGGAGTCAGCAGCTTTCTACAATCCTTATCATACACAAAGCAGTGGACAAGCTGAATGGGGGATTAACATTAATAACTCTGAAGGTAAAGGTAAAAGGTAGAGGAGACGGGCAAGACATAGAACAAATATTTTTCTTTAATTTTCCTCCTTAGTAAATAAGTTGATATAAGATAATTCTCGACTCAACACCTAGAACAGGATTGTATCTAATATATAAAGCTGAATGTGTGTATGTGTGTATGTATGTATATCCGGGATTGGCATCTACACCGTCGCAACTATGGCCACAAAATTTTGCACAGTCACACGTCTCGACCCCGGGAGCGTCATAGGCTATGTTGTGAGGCGAAATTTTAACCCTGCGCTTTCCAGTTCACCAAACCATTTTGGCCCTATCTACATAATGGGGAAAAAGTGAATGGAAAAATATTGGAGGAAAATCGACAGCTGTCAGCTATAGAGACAAAATTTTGCAGTCATACATCTGGACCCCGGGAGCGTCATAGTCTATGTTGTGAGGCGAAATTTTAACCCTGCGCGTTCCAGTTCACCAAGAAATTTTGCCCCTATCTACATAATGGGGACAAAGTAAATGGAAAAGAGTTGGAGGAAAATCGACAGATGTCAGCTATAGAGACAAAATTTTGCACAGTCCTACGTCTGGACCCCGAGAGCGTCATAGGCTATGTTGTGAGGCGACATTTTAACTCCGCGCATTCCAATTCACCAAACAATTTTGCCCCTATCTACATAATGGGGAAAAAGTGACAGTTACCAGTTGACAGTTGTGAATGAGAGGGGCTTAATGATAGCGCCAAAGACTAACAGCACATACCAGCATATAGTCACTAAGGTGGGGCCCCAACATGAGATATTCACCATGCACGGGGACATGTATACACAACACACGCACACAAAGAGTAACAGCAAGTGTATAGTCGCTAAGGTGCAGCCCCAACATTGGATACTCACCACGCACCCGAACAAACACACACACACACCACAAAGAGACACACACAACATAGAGACACACACACACCCCCAAGGGGACACACACACACTCTATATCGACACATGCACTCACCCCACAGGGACACACACACCACAATGAGACACACATGACACAGACACACACACCACACAGACCCCCCCACAGGGACACACACACATAGCCACCCTATAGGGACACATGCACTCACCCCACAGGGACACACACACCACAAAGAGACACACACACCACACAGACCCCCCCACAGGGACACACACACATACACACCCTATAGGGACACATGCACTCACCCCTCAGGGACACACACACCCCACAAAGAGACACACACCACACAGACACACACAACACAGAGACACACACACCCCACACAGATACCCCCCCCCCCCCACAGGGACACACACACATGCACACCCTATAGGGACACATGCACTCACCCCACAGGGACACACACCACAAAGAGACACACACAACACAGATACACACACACACCACACAGACCCCCCACAGGGACACACACACATACACACCCTATAGGGACACATGCACTCACCCCACAGGGACACACACACACACACCACAAAGAGATACACACAACAGAAACACACACCACACATACCCCCTCCCACAGGGACACACCATACACACCCCAGGGACACACACACCACACAGACAGACACAGATGTGCACAAATCACCTCACACAACTCGCCTCATACGTGTGCTATCTTTATTTTCCAAACATAAACATCTGATTAAAAACAGCCAATGTGCAACACATGTGCCATATAGGGAATTAAGGCAGATGTCAGTCACATGAGCTGTCTATTATGTGTATGTGTGAGGTAACATTAACTGCCCGGCCAGGGGGTGGGTTTACTGTTGGCTGGAGATTTATTAGGCTGCCTATAGCAATCAATCACAGCTCAGCTTCTATTTTCCTACAGGTCATTAATATGACATATTCAAATTCTATTTTGTTATAGCTAACAGCAGTTATTTATTAACCGCGGGCGTAGCCGGGTCAGCTAGTTTCTATAAGTAGTGTGGACAAGTGTTGTTATCTGATCTGAAGTAACAATGGTTCGTAGTGAGTTGTGGGGACACAAGAATTAAAGTGCAGTCTAGATTACTGCGACAGTATCAGCATGTGGGATGTGTATCCAGCAGGAAGGTAAACATGCATTGTATCTCCAAAGAACAATACATATTCGTTGCTGTGACTTATTGCACAGATACTTAGATATGGCTGAAGTTTGACCAGCAAGTACCTATATCATGTAACGCTGTGTTTCAATTCCAGATTCTAAATCAGTGTCAAGGCATCGGTTCATTAGGAGACAGGTGATCCTGAAAGATCACGGAAGAGATCGTGAGCTGATATCGCCGACAGCTTCTCCGAATACAGCAACTTCAGTGGAGTAGAGTGCAAATACCATTGGACGGGCAGCTGTTGGCTCACCAGCATGATGATGGTCTCCGATAATGATAGTACTCATACACCATAGTGTAGACTGTCATATATGGTGTATAACTCCAGATATTCTACTAGTAAAAGCGTGCATTGCTCGGACAGGTGTGAATTGTTAACAGGCGGGTGGTGGTACAGAGTATACAGGGGTCTGTGGGTGCAGAGTATACAGGCGGTCTGTTGGTAGCAGAGTATACAGCGCTCTGTAGGTGTCAGGAGAGTTATACAGGCGCTTGTGGTTCAGAGTATACCAGGCGTCTGTGGGTAGCCAGAGTATACAGGGGTCTGTGGGTAGCAGAGTATACAGGTGGGTCTGTGGGTAGCAGAGTTATACAGGCGTCTGTGGGTGCAGAGTAAGAGGGCTGTGTGGTAGCAGAGTATACAGGTGTCTGTGTGGTGCAGAGTAACAGGCGTCTGTGGGTGCAGAGTATACAGGGTCTGGTGGTGCAGAGTATACAGGGTCTGTGGGTAGCAGAGTATACAGGCGGTCTGTGGTAGCGATGCTGTGGGAGCAGGTTGCTGTCGAGGTAGCAGAGTATACAGGCGCTCTGTGGGGGAGTAGAGGGGGGGTAGCAGAGTATAGAGGCGGTCTGTGGAAGGTATACAGAGTTTACAAGGGCTCTGTGGTGCAGAGTATAAGGCGTCTGTGGTGGTGAAGAGTATACAGGCGGCTTGGTGTGGCAGAGTATACAGGCGTGTGTGGTGGCGAGAGTATAAAGGCTCTGTGTGGTGGCAGAGTATACAGGCGTCTGTGGTGGTGGCAGAGTATACAGGCTTGTGTGGTGGCAGAGTATACAGGCGTGTGTGGTGGGCAGAGTATAGAGGCGTCTGTGGTGGTGGCAGAGTATACAGGCGTCTGTGGTGGGGCAGAGTAACAGGTGTCTGTGTGGTGGCAGAGTATACGGGTGTGTGTGGGGTGCAGTCAGACAGGCGTTATGGTGTGCCAGAGTATGCAGGCGTCTGTGGTGGTTCAGAGTATACAGCGTCTTGTGGTTCAGAGTATCAGGCGTCTGTGGTGGTCAGAGTATACAGGCGTCTGGGTGGTGGCAGAGTATACAGGCGTTGTGGTGGTGGCAGAGTATAAGGTATTGTGATGTGGCAAGTTAAGGCGTGTGTGGTGGTGGCAGAGTATACAGTGTCTGTGGTGGTGGCGGCAGAGTATACAGGCGTCTGTGGTGGTGGCGGCAGAGTATACCAGGTGTCTGTGGTGGTGGCAGAGTATACAGGTGTCTGTGGTGGTGGTGGCAGAGTATAAGGCGTGTGTGGTGGTGGCAGAGTATACAGGTGTCTGTGGTGGTGGCAGAGTATACAGTGTCTGTGGCTGTGGCAGAGTATACAGGCGTCTGTGGTGTTGGCAGAGTACACAGGCGTCTGTGGTGGTGGCAGAGTATACAGGTTGTGCGAGATGTCGTGTGTGGCAGAGTATACAGGCGGGTGTGGTGGTGGGGTGGAAAGGGGTGCTGTCAGAGGCCAGCACCGCCGCCCCTTTAGTCGCTGCTGAGGACCGAGGGTGGGGTGGGGATGCTGCACGGCCACCCCTATAGTAGGCTGCGGGTGAGGAGGTATACAGAGTATACAGCGTCTTTGGTGGTTGCAGAGTATACAGGCGTCTGTGGTGGTGGCAGAGTATACAGGCGTGTGTGGTGGTGGCGGGAGAGTATAAAGGCATCTGTGTGTGGTGGCAGAGTATAGAGGCATCTGTGGTGGTGGCGGCAGAGTATACAGGCATGTGGTGGTGTGGCGGCAGAGTATACAGGCGTGTGTGTGGTGGCGGCAGAGCATACAGGTGTCTGTGGTGGTGGCGGCAGAGCATAGAGGTGTCTGTGGTGGTGGCGGCAGAGTATACAGGCGTCTTGGTGGTGGCGGCAGAGTATCACAGGTGTCTGTGGTGGTGGCAGAGTATACAGGTGTGTGTGGTGGTGGCAGAGTATACAGGCGTCTGTGGTGGTGCAGAGTATACAGGGTCTGTGGTGGTTCAGAGTATACAGGCGTCTGTGGTGGTTCCAGAGTATCAGGCGTCTGTGGTGGTTCCAGAGTATACAGGCGTCTGGGGTGGTGGCAGAGTATACAGGGGTCTGTGGTGGTGGCAGTGTATACAGGTGTGTGTGTTGGTGGCAGAGTATACAGGTGTGCTGTGGTGGCAGAGTATACAGGTGTGTGTGGTGGTGGCAGAGTATACAGGCGTGTGTGGTGGCAGAGTATACAGGTGTCTGTGGTGGGAGAGTATACAGGCGTTGTGTGTGGTGGCAGAGTATACAGGAGTCTGTGGTGGTGCCAGAGTATACAGACGTCTGTGGTGGTTCCAGAGTATACAGCGTCTGTGGTGGTTCCAGAGTATCCAGGCGTCTGTGGTGGTTCCAGAGTATACAGGCGTCTGGTGGTGGCAGAGTATACATGGTCTGTGGTGGTGGCAGAGTATACAGGCGTGTTGTGGTGGTGGCAGAGTAATACATGTGTCTGTGGTGGTGGGGCAGAGTATACAGGCGTCTGTGGTGGTGGGCAGAGTATCAGGTGTCTGTGGTGGTGGCAGAGTATACAGGTGTCTGTGGTGGTGGCGGCAGAGTATAAGGGTTGTGGTGGTGGCAGAGTATACAGGTGTCTGTGGCTGTGTGCGAATATTACAGGTGTCGTGTGTGGGTGGCAGAGTACACAGGCGTCTGTGGTGGTGGCAGAGTACAAGGGTCTGTGGTGGTGGCAGAGTACACAGGGTCTGTGGGGTGGCAGAGTACACAGGCGTCTGTGGTGGTGGCAGAGTACAGAGGCGTCTGTGGTGGTGGCAGAGTACAAAGGCATCTGTGGTGGTGGCAGAGTACACAGGCGTCTGTGGTGGCGGCAGAGTATACAGGCGTCTGTGGTGGCGGCAGAGTATACAGGTGTGTGGTGGTGGTGGCAGAGTATACAGGTGTCTGTGGTGGTGCCAGAGTATACAGGCGTCTGTGGTGGTTCCAGGAGTATACAGGCGTCTGTGGTGGTTCCAGAGTATACAGGCGTTGTGGTGGTTCCAGAGTATACAGGCGTCTGTGGTGGTTCCAGAGTATACAGGCGTCTGGGTGGTGGCAGAGTATACAGGGGTCTGTGGTGGTGGCAGAGTATACGGGTGTGTGTGGTGGTGGCAGAGTATACAGGCGTGTGTGTGGTGGCAGAGTATACAGGCGTGTGTGGTGGTGGCAGAGTATACAGGCGTCTGTGGTGGTGCCAGAGTATACAGGCGTCTGTGGTGGTTCCAGAGTATACAGGCGTCTGTGGTGGTCCAGAGTATCCAGGTGTCTGTGGTGGTTCCAGAGTATACAGGCGTCTGGGGTGGTGGCAGAATATACAGGGGTCTGGTGGTGGCAGAGAATACAGGTGTGTGTGGTGGTGGGCAGAGTATACAGGCGTGTGTGGTGGTGGCAGAGTATACATGTGTCGTGGTGGTGGCGGCAGAGTATACAGGCGTCTGTGGTGGTGGCGGCAGAGTATCCAGGTGTCTGTGGTGGTGGCAGAGTATACAGGTGTCTGTGGTGGTGGCGGCAGAGTATATAGGCGTGTGTGGTGGTGGCAGAGTATACAGGTGTCTGTGGTGGTGGCAGAGTATACAGGGTCTGTGGCTGGTGCAGAGTATACAGGGTCTGTGGGGTTGGCAGAGTACAGAGGCGTCTGTGGTGGTGGCAGAGTATACAGGCGTGTGTGGTGGTGGCAGAGTATACAGGCGTCTGTGGTGGTGCCAGAGTATACAGGACGTTTGTGGTGGGTTCAGAGTATACAGGCGTCTGTTGGTGGTCCAGAGTATCAGGTGTCTGTGGTGGTTCCAGAGTATACAGGCGTCTGTGGTGGTGGCAGAGTATACAGGTGTCTGGGGTTGGCAAGTACAGAGGCGTCTGTGGTGGCGGCAGAGTATACAGGCGTGTGTGGTGGTGGCAGAGTATACAGGCGTGTGTGGTGGTGGCAGAGTATACAGGCGTGTGTGGTGGTGGCAGAGTATACAGGCGTGTGTGGTGGCGGCAGAGTATACAGGTGTCTGTGGTGGCGGCAGAGTATACAGGCGTCTGTGGTGGTGGCGAATATACAGGTGTGTGTGGTGGCGGCAGAGTATACAGGTGTGTGTGTGGTGGTGGCAGAGTATACAGGTGTGTGTGGTGGTGGCAGAGTATACAGGTGTCTGTGGTGGTGGCAGAGTATACAGGCGTGTGTGGTGGTGGCAGAGTATACAGGCTGTGTGTGGTGGCGGCAGAGTATACAGGCGTGTGTGGTGGCGGCAGAGTATACAGGTGTCTGTGTTGGCGGCAGAGTATACAGGCGTGTGTGGTGGTGGCAGAGTATACAGGCGTGTGGTGGTGGCAGAGAATACAGGTGTGTGTGGTGGTGGCAGAGTATACAGGTGTGTGTGTTGGCGGCAGAGTATACAGGCATCTGTGGTGGTGGCAGAGTGTACAGGCGTGTGTGGTGTTGGCAGAGTAAAGAGGCGTCTGTGGTGGCGGCAGAGTATACAGGTGTATGTGGTGGCGGCAGAAGTATACAGGCTTGTGTGGTGGTGGCAGAGTATACAGGCGTGTGTTGGTGGCAGAGTATACAGGTGTGTGTGGTGGTGGCAGAGTATACAGGTGTCTGTGGTGGTGGCAGAGTATACAGGCGTGTGTGGTGGTGGCAGAGTATACAGGTGTCTGTGGTGGCGGCAGAGTATTCAGGCGTGTGTTGTTGGCGGCAGAGTATACAGGCGTGTGTGGTGGTGGCAGAGTATACAGGTGTCTGTGGTGGTGGCAGAGTATACAGGCGTCTATGGTGGTGGCAGAGTATACAGGCGTCTGTGGTGGTGGCAGAGTATACAGGCTGTGTGTGTTGGCGGCAGAGTATACAGGCGTGTGTGGTTGGCGGCAGAGTATACAGGCATCTGTGGTGGTGGCAGAGTGTACAGGCGTGTGTGGTGTTGGCAGAGTATAGAGTCGTGCGTGGTGGCGGCAGAGTATACAGGTGTATGTGGTGGCGGCAGAGTATACAGGCGTGTGTTGGTGGCAGAGTATACAGGTGTGTGTGGTGGTGGCAGAGTATACAGGTGTCTGTGGTGGTGGCAGAGTATACAGGCGTGTGTGGTGGTGGCAGAGTATACAGGCGTTGTGTGGTGGCAGAGTATACAGGTGTGTGTGGTGGTGGCAGAGTATACAGGTGTCTGTGGTGGTGGCAGAGTATACAGGCGTGTGTGTGGTGGTGGCAGGGGTATACAGGTGTCTGTGGTGTGGGCAGAGTATACAGGCGTGTGTGGTGGCGGCAGAGTATACAGGCGTTGTGGTGGTGGCAGAGTATACAGGGTCTGTGGTGGTGGCAGAGTATACAGGCGTCTTGGTGGTGGCAGAGTATACAGGCGTCTGTGGTGGTGGCAGAGTATACAGGCGTGTGTGTGTGGCGGCAGAGTATACAGGCGTGTGTGTGTGGCGCAGAGTATACAGGCATCTGTGGTGGTGGCAGAGTTACAGGCGTGTGTGGGTGTGGCAGAGTATACAGGTCGTGTGTGGTGCGGCAGAGTATACAGGTGTCTGTGGTGGGGCAGAGTATACAGGCGTGTGTTGGTGGCAGAGTATACAGGTGTCTGTGGTGGTGGCAGAGTATTCAGCGTGTGTGGTGGCGGCAGAGTATACAGGCGTGTGTGGTGGTGGCAGAGTATACAGGTGTCTGTGGTGGTGGCAGAGTATACAGGTGTGTGTGGTGGTGGCAGAGTATACAGGCGTGTGTGGTGGCGGCAGAGTATACAGGCGTGTGTGGTGGCGGCAGAGTATACAGGTGTCTGTGGTGGCGGCAGAGTATACAGGCTTGTGTGGTGGCGGCAGAGTATACAGGCGTGTGTGGTGGCGGCAGAGTATACAGGCGTGTGTGGTGGTGGCAGAGTATACAGGCGTCTGTGGTGGTGGCAGAGTATTCAGGCGTGTGTGTTGGCGGCAGAGTATACAGGTGTGTGGTGGTGGCAGAGTATACAGGTGTCTGTGGTGGTGGCAGAGTATACAGGCGTCTATGGTGGTGGCAGAGTATACAGGTGTGTGTGTTGGTGGCAGAGTATACAGGTGTGTGTGGTGGTGGCAGAGTATACAGGTGTGTGTGGTGGTGGCAGAGTATACAGGCGTATGTGGTGGCGGCAGAGTATACAGGCGTATGTGGTGGCGGCAGAGTATACAGGCGTCTGTGGTGGTGGCAGAGTATACAGGCGTCTGTGTTGGCGGCAGAGTATACAGGCGTCTGTGTTGGCGGCAGAGTATACAGGCGTGTGTGGTGGTGGCAGAGTATACAGGTGTCTGTGGTGGCGGCAGAGTATACAGGCGTGTGTGGTGGCGGCAGAGTATACAGGCGTGTGTGGTGGTGGCAGTGTATACAGGCGTGTGTGGTGGTGGCAGAGTATAGATGCACCGGTGCTCCTGCAAGGCAGGGGTTAAAAAAAATAAAAAAAGTTATGCTCACCTCACCCCGAGCCCCCGCCGTCTTCCTCCAGGCTCCCGGTGGCTCCTGCAGGCTTCCGGTGCCTGCAAAGCTCTTCTACAGCAGTTCAGGACCTGTGGTGATGTCAGAGTCACGTGACCCGCGGTTACCATTGAGTAAGCTGGTGTCACGTGACTGTGACATCACCGCAGGTCCTGAACTGCTGTAGAAGAGCTCTGCAGGCACCAGAAGCCTGCGGGAGCCACAGGGAGCCTGAAGGAATTCGGCGGGAGACGGCGGGGGCTCGGGGAGAGGTGAGGAAATGTATTTTTTTTTTTTTTAAAGTAGTGCGGCGGAGGGGTGGTGCGGGCTGTGTGGGCACCGGAGGGTGTGTGGGCTGCGGAGGGTGTGCGGGTGCAGCGGGTAGCGATGGCGCCGCTCGATAGCGGGAGGCTGTGCGGGCACTGGACCGGAGAGTGTGTGGGTGGCGCAGGGGTTGTGCGGGCTTTGCGCCGGAGGCTGTGCGGGCACCGGAGGGGGTGTGGGGGCGGCGGAGGAGTGGTGCGGGCTGGCTGTGCGGGAATCGGAGGCTGTGTGGGCAGCGGAGGGTGTGCGGGTGCGGCGGGGTAGCGATGGCGCCGCTCGATAGCGGGAGGCTGTGCGGGCACCGGACCGGAGAGTGTGTGGGCGGCGCAGGGGTTGTGCGGGCTTTGCGCCGGAGGCTGTGTGGGCACCGGAGGGTGTGTGGGCGCCGGAGGGGTGGTGCGGGCTGGCTGTGCGGGCACCGGAGGCTGTGTGGGCAGCGGAGGGTGTGCGGGTGCGGCGGGTAGTGATGGCGCCACTCGATGGCGGGAAACTGCTCGCGATGACGCTATGCGTCATCGCTCGCAGTGGCGCAAAGGAGTCTGGGATTCGGCTACAGTGCCCGAATTCCAAACTCCCGATTATATAAGTAGATATATAAGAAATATCCAAACTAAGGCAGAAATGGTTACAATAACATAATCTAAACAAGGACTCAGAGTGGGAGAAACATTCACTTTCCTGAGCGAACCGTTAGTTCAAGGGTAGATAACACTGTGTATAACAGATATTACTGTAATATTTTGTACATGTAGCCATAAAAGCGTTATTTTATGTTCTTTTCAAGGTAATCGGATTCATGTGTAAAGGGAAATGTTATCAAATAATCTCTGGTGGTAGAATATGGCCCTGAGACAGAAATGTCCATTCATGAGTGTTATGATACAACTAGATGGTGGCCTGATTCTAATGTATCGGGTATTCTAGAATATGTATGTAGTTTATTTATGAAGATTTAAGAATAATGCAATGAATACACGATATCTATCTCCCATCTACCTATGTGTCTATCGTCTATGTATGCTATATTTATTTATCATCTCTATGCATATTTTATCTATGTACAGTCATATGAAACAGTTTGGGCACCCCTCTTAAGTTTACTCTTTTTTTTGTTTAAAATTGTTTTTTTGCAACAGCTATTTCAGTGTGATATATGTAATAACTGATGGACACAGTAATATTTCAGGTTTGAAATGAGGTTTATTGTACTAACCAAAAATGTAAAATATGCATTATTTCAAAATTTGACAGGTGCCAAAGTATGGGCACTTAGTGTAATGACAAAAAAATTTTTTTTTTACGAAACCATGTGCAATGGAGGAACTTTTATGGGTTATTTAAGAATAAGTATTGCTTTTTTTTGTTTTTTAAAAAAAGTTCCCCCTTTCATTCAAATGAAATAAGGCAAAAATTGTTTTTTCCCCCAAAAAAGGACATGCAATTTTGCACTATTGAAACGATAATAGTAATAACTAAGCAAGTTTTATTATTCCTTTTTTTAACAAATACGGTATAAAACAGTTAATTATACCGTATATACTCGTGTATAAGCCGAGTTTTTCAGCCCAAAAATTGGGCTGAAAAGTCCCCCCCTCGGCTTATACACGAGTCACTATACGGGGTGAGTGGGGTGGGGGCTCTGTCCGGGTGCTGGGGAGGCAGGAGGAGGCGGGGGGAGGCTGCTGTATGAGCGGCCCCGTCACGTGGGGCCGCTCATTACATATGCACTGCATCCCCTGTCAATCAGCGCCAGGGGGAGCAGTGCATATATGTGTATAAAGCCCCCCAATCTGCTGGCACACGTCCCCCCTGTTGTAAGGCCCCCCTGCTGAATACTTACCATCCCTGGTCTTCAGCAGCACCCCGGCGCTGGTCCTCTGTGCTCCGGTCCTCCGCGATCCCGTCCTCTGTGCTCCGCTCCACGGCTGCATCCGGGTTCCCCGCGCGTCGCCGACGCGATGACGTCATTGCTTCTGCGACGCGCGGGGAACCCGGATGCAGCCGTGGAGCGGAGCACAGAGGACGGGATCGCGGAGGACCGGAGCACAGAGGACCGGCGCCGGGGTGCTGCTGAAGACCAGGGATGGTAAGTAATCAGCAGGGGGGGCCTTACAACAGGGGGGACGTGTGCCAGCATTTGTGTGGGGCTGCAATACCACTGGGGCTGCTGTATACTGGGGCTGCTGTATATAGGGGCTGTATACTGGGGCTGCAATACCACTGGGGCTGCTGTATATAGGGGCTGTATACACCACTGGGGCTGCAATACCACTGGGGCTGCTGTATATAGGGGCTGTATACACCACTGGGGCTGCAATACCACTGGGGCTGCTGTATATAGGGGCTGCTGTATACACCACTGGGGCTGCAATACCACTGGGGCTGCTGTATATAGGGGCTGCTGTATACACCACTGGGGCTGCAATACCACTGGGGCTGCTGTATATAGGGGCTGCTGTATACACCACTGGGGCTGCAATACCACTGGGGCTGCTGTATATAGGGGCTGCTGTATACACCACTGGGGCTGCAATACCACTGGGGCTGCTGTATATAGGGGCTGCTGTATACACCACTGGGGCTGCAATACCACTGGGGCTGCTGTATATAGGGGCTGCAATACCACTGGGGCTGCAATACCACTGGGGCTGCTGTATATAGGGGCTGCTGTATACACCACTGGGGCTGCAATACCACTGGGGCTGCTGTATATAGGGAGTGCAATACCACTAGGGCTGCTGTATATACCACTGGGGGCTGCTGTATATACCACTGGGGGCTGCTGTATATCATACTGCTGGGGCCTGTATACCACTGCTGGGGGCTGCATACCTGTGCTGGGGTCCACCCTCGGCTTATACGCGAGTCAATAGATTTTCCCAGGTTTTGGGGGCAAAAGTAGGGGGGTCGGCTTATACACGGGTCGGCTTATACACGAGTATATACGGTAAGTACAATATCTACAAAAGAAGTGTTTAAAAATTATTTTTTCCTATGAAATTCAGATTCAAAAATAAAATTTTTTTCAATTTCACATGTAGTTCCTCCATCAGTTTTACAGCACTTTCAGCATTTTGGTTAGATCTGGGAATGTCAAGTAATGACTCCTCGACCAACCAGTGCGCCATCAAACACTTAATTGCCTTCTTGCACTTTGTCTTGGTGAGTGAGGTTAATGGCCCCTTTACACGCAGCTACAAGTAACAGGTTTTCCATAGGTAACTTACTGGTTGCAGTGAAATCATGGAGACATAGTTCCATTTGTACACAGCAACAAGATAGAACCATGTCTCCATGATATCACTGCAGCCAGTAAGTTACCTGTGGAAAACCTGTTACTTGTAGCTGCGTGTAAAGGTACCATAACAGTTCATTGAAGGATGCTTCGTTGTAGTGTTGCGACTGGATCTTTGCTTTGAAGTTTTTAAAAAATTTTGGTTTTCATTTTCTGTCCTTCTGAGATTGTTCGTCTCCAGACACCCGACTAACTTGGAACCTGTACATCATGACCTTGTTCAGCAATGGTTGCAAGCACTTTATTTGCTTTATGTGTAGAATGTTGTTTTTCACTACCAGTAAACTCGCTGTTGTAGTGCTTGCTCTTTTGTATTTCGGTGTGCGTTCAGGAGAAGATGACGCGGAAGAAGATGTTGGCTTTGGAGTCTCGGGTAAAGATTCAGAGTAAGTATCATATGTGGGTTGCGATTGCGAAGTGCTGGCTTGAGCTTGAAATATTGATAGTCGGATTCGTTTTCTTGGATGAATTGATTCCAAAGGAGCTATTTTGAGTGCCGAAAAACCAACCCTTGCCTCCACTCTCAACTTGCCTCAGGTAGAGCTCTTTATCCTCCGAGTTTTTCCATTCTCCATTAATGTTGGTGACATCAAATAACTGAGAAAGTGTTGCAGTGAATTTATCAGAAGGTTTCTTTTTTTTTTGTCATTTAGATCAATCAGACGATTGAGTTTCTTTCTGATGAGTGCACTGGATAAAAGTGGGAAGTCTAGAGTTTCCCTCCAGAGCAATTCTATATCCATTATCATATTTTTTATTCGATCCAGTCGCCGTTTCTCGCTGTTGAACAGAAAACTGAAGTTTCCAAGAATTTGGCAGTTCGTTGGCATCCGCGTGAGATTGGAGAGCTTTTCAACATATGGAATACTTGGATCCCTTTTATGTTGAGAATAGGAGGGCAGATTCCTCATCCAGATAGACCTGTTTGCCTTTACACTGCTGCTGGAATTTCTAGAAGACATTTTCTCAATGACCTGTCCTGCACTTCTTGATCGTAAAAATGGAAGCTTGGCACTGAAAAAGAAAAGATAATACTAAATTACAAAATATTTTAAAATATTCCAGAATGTTCTAGATGTGAATAAAATACCCCTTTTTGTTTCAACTTAGAAAGATATTTTCTTTATAGATTAAAATTAAAACACAAAAAATCTTTTTTTTGAAAATTTTGAAATGAAAAAGAGGGGGAACTTTTTTGAATATTTTACAAATTTGCTGATACTAATGTCATTTGAATGCAATTGTTCCTCCAATGTAAGGGTTTCATTTTCGTTTTGCAAAATTTTTAAAATAGTCATCACCCTAATATATATATCTATTATATAACTGCCGTAGTGACTTCCGTCGCATACGGCGCTACTTCCGTGGCTATGTTCGTGGCTTTGTGCGCGGACGTGACTCACTCACAATGGCCGCGAAGCGGCCATTGCGAGTCTCCCGCCCCGGCGACGACCGACGAAAGCCGAGACCCGTGGCCGAAAATAGAACCAAGGGCCCGGCTATATTTCACTTGAAACACCGCTATTATTCTCTATGGGAAGTGAGGCGCTATGCTGATTGGTCGCTGTGTGCTGTGCCGACCAATCAGCATAGCGCCTCACTTAAGCGGGAAATTTGAAACTCAAAGTCGTCCATTATAGCTCTATGGGAAGTGAGGCGCTATTCTGATTGGTCGCTGTGTGCTGCCGGCGACCAATCAGCATAGCGCCTCACTTAAGCGGGAAATTTGAAACTCAAAGTCGTCCATTATATGTCTATGGGAAGTGAGGCGCTATTCTGATTGGTCGCCGGCAGCACACAGCGACCAATCAGAATAGCACCTCACGTCCCATAGAGATACATAGCGGTGTTTCGAACAATGCATGGCCGGCCCCTTGGTTCGATTTTCGGCCACGGCGCTTTGAGTTTCAAATTTACCGCTCAAAGTGAGGCGCTATTCTGATTGGTCGCCGCCAGCACACAGCGACCAATCAGAATAGCGCCTCACTTCCCATAGAGATACATAGCGGTGTTTCGAACAATTCATGGCCGGCCCCTTGGTTCGATTTTCGGCCGCGGCGCTCGGCTGTTGCCGGCCCAAGAAAATCACAGTGGACCTACCGCGGCAGCATTGACTCTCCTATCTATCTATCTATCTATCTATCTATCTATCTATCTATCTATCTATCTATGTATCTATTTCTATCTATCTATCTATGTATCTATTTCTTTCTATCTATCTATGTATCTATTTCTATCTATCTATCTATCTCTATCTATCTATCTATCTATCTATCTATTTCTATCTATCTATGTATCTATTTCTTTCTATCTATCTATGTATCTATTTCTATCTATCTATCTATCTATCTATCTATCTATCTATTTCTATCTATCTATGTATCTATTTCTATCTATCTATCTCTATCTATCTATTTCTATCTATCTATGTATCTATTTCTATCTATCTATCTATCTAGAAAAAAAAGTGGGTCAGGGAGCAGCATAAACAGCTGAAAAGCAGGTGCAGGCAAATCAAACCTTATCTTTAAAGGTTGTAGACAAATCCAGGTCTGGAGAAAGACTTGCAGCACTCCAAGTTCTTAGTGTGAAAAGAACTTTCTTTATTAGGACAGGCACAAAACATGCAACGTTTCAAGTCACAAAGACTTTTCCTCAGGCACAACAGTGCCTGAGGAAAAGTCTTTGTGACTTGAAACGTTGCATGTTTTGTGCCTGTCCTAATAAAGAAAGTTCTTTTCACACTGAGAACTTGGAGTGCTGCAAGTCTTTCTCCAGACCTGGATTTATCTATCTATCTATCTATGTATCTATTTCTATCTATCTATTTCTATCTATCTATGTATCTATCTATCTATTTATCTATGTATCTATGTATCTATCTATGTATCTATTTCTATCTATCTATCTATGTATCTATATCTATCTATCTATCTATCTATCTATCTGATAGATTGATAGATAGATAGAAAGAAATAGATACATAGATAGATAGATAGAAAGAAATAGATAGATAGATAGATAGATAGATAGATAGATAGATAGATAGATAGAAAAAAATAGATACATAGATAGATAGAAATAGATACATAGATAGATAGAAATAGATACATAGATAGATAGATAGATAGAAATAGATACATAGATAGATAGATAGAAATAGATAGATAGAAATAGATACATAGATAGATAGATAAAAATAGATAGATAGATAGTTAGATAGATAGATAGAAATAGATACATAGATAGATAGATATAGATAGATAGATAGAAATAGATACATAGATAGATAGAAATAGATAGATAGATAGATAGAAAGAAAGCGATACATAGATAGATAGAAATAGATACATAGATACATAGATAGATACATAGATAGATAGATTGCGAGTCTCCCGCCTCGGCGACGACCGACGAAAGCCGAGACCCGTGGCCGAAAATAGAACCAAGGGCCCGGCTATACTTCGCTTGAAACACCGCTATTATTCTCTATGGGAAGTGAGGCGCTATGCTGATTGGTCGGCGCAGCACACAGCGACCAATCAGCATAGCGCCTCACTTAAGCGGGAAATATGAAACTCAAAGTCGTCCTTTATATCTCTATGGGAAGTGAGGCGCTATTCTGATTGGTCGCTGTGTGCTGCCAGCGACCAATCAGAATAGCGCCTCACTTCCCATAGACATATAATGGACGAAAAGTCGTCCATTATATGTCTATGGGAAGTGAGGCGCTATTCTGATTGGTCGCCGGCAGCACACAGCGACCAATCAGAATAGCGCCTCACTTTGAGCGGTAAATTTGAAAGTCAAAGTTGTCCATTATATGTCTATGGGAAGTGAGGCGCTAATCTGATTGGTCGCCGGCAGCACACAGCGACCAATCAGAATAGCGCCTCACTTCCCATAGAGATACATAGCGGTGTTTCGAACAATGCATGGCCGGCCCCTTGGTTCGATTTTCGGCCACGGCGCTTTGAGTTTCAAATTTACCGCTCAAAGTGAGGCGCTATTCTGATTGGTCGCCGCCAGCACACACCGACCAATGAGAATAGCGCCTCACTTCCCTTAGAGATACATAGCGGTGTTTCGAACAATGCATGGCCGGCCCCTTGGTTCGATTTTCGGCCGCGGCGCTCGGCTGTCGCCGGCCCAAGAAAATCACAGTGGACCTACCTCGGCTGCAACGACTCACCTATCTATCTTTTTCTATCTATCTATCTATCTATCTATCTATCTATCTATCTATCTATCTATATCTATCTATCTATCTATCTATCTATGTATCTATTTCTATCTATCTATCTATGTATCTATTTCTATCTATCTATTTCTATCTATCTATCTATGTATCTATCTATCTATCTATGCATCTATTTTTATCTATCTATGTATCTATTTCTATCTATCTATTTCTATCTATCTCTATTTATCTATCTATTTCTATCTATCTATCTATCTGTCAGATAGACAGATAGATAGATAGATAGAAATAGATAGATAGATAGAGATAGATAGAAATAGATACATAGACAAATAGATAGATAATCTATTTGTCTATGTATCTATTTCTATCTATCTATGTATCTATTTCTATCTATCTATGTATCTATTTCTATCTATCTATCTGTTTCTATTTCTATCTATCTATTTCTATCTATCTATCTATTTCTATCTATCTATCTCTATCTCTATCTATCTATCTATGTATCTATTATCTATCTATCTATTTCTATCTATCTATGTATCTATTTCTATCTATCTATCTATGTATCTATCTATCTATCTATCTATCTGATAGATAGAAAGAAATAGATAGATAGATAGATAGATAGATAGATAGAAATAGATAGATAGAAATAGATACATAGATAGATAGATAGATAGATAGAAAGAAATACATACATAGATAGATAGAAATAGATACATAGATAGATAGAAATAGATAGATAGATAGATAGATAGATAGATAGATAGATAGATAGATAAAAAATAGATACATAGATAGATAGAAATAGATAGATTGATAGAAATAGATACATAGATAGATAAAAAATAGATACATAGATAGATAGATAGATAGATAGATAGATAGATAGATAGATAGATAGAAATTGATACATAGATAGATAGATTGCGAGTCTCCGCCCCGGCGACGACCGACGAAAGCCGAGACCCGTGGCCGAAAATAGAACCAAGGGCCCGGCTATACTTCACTTGAAACACCGCTATTATTCTCTATGGGAAGTGAGGCGCTATGCTGATTGGTCGGCGCAGCGCACAGCGACTAATCAGCATAGCGCCTCACTTAAGCGGGAAATATGAAACTCAAAGTCATCCATTATATCTCTATGGGAAGTGAGGCGCTATTCTGATTGGTCGCTGTGTGCTGCCGGCAACCAATCAGAATAGCGCCTCACTTAAAGCGGTAAATGTGAAATTCAAAATATTCCATGTATTTGAAGTATGGCGCCATAGAGCGCGGCGCTCTTCTGATTGGTCGCCGCCTTCAGCGCGTGACCAATCAGAATAGCGCGGCCGCTATGCCGCCATATTTGAAATACACTGAGTACAGTGTATTTGAAGCATGCCGCCATAGAGCGCCGGTATTCTGATTGCTCGCCGCGCTGAACGTGGTGACCAATCAGAAGAGCGCCGCTCTCTATAGCGCCATTCTTCAAATACACTGTAGTCAGTGTATTTCAAATATGGCAGCATTGCATCCGCCGCTATTGTGATTGGTCGGCGCCTTGAGCCAGTGGCCAATCAGAAGATCGCCTCGCGCCTGCCGCCATTTTATGAATTCAAATTTCGCGGCCGCTATTTTACACTGCAAAATTTGAATTTTTCCCTCACACATCATTCCTGCTTTGCTCATCGTTTCTGAGGGACGTCGGGAAGCAAGGTCCGGATCGTTTTCAGTACAATAAGCTAATATATCTTTTTTGGTATTAAAATGTAACTTTTGAGTTTAGATTAATAAGGCCAGTTAAGTCATTAACCCCTTCTATAACAAATTTCTATTCATAACAATTGGACAGTTTTTCATTGTATTAACACTATGATATTAACCCCTTCTATTTCATTTTCCATTACATTCATCTTTAACAATGGGTAGTACTAATTGCATTTGGACATTAACCTCTTATATGCCTTTTTTTTTACTATTTTTCTCTTTCATACTGTGTAGTAAGAATAGCAGTGCTACATTAACCCCTTACATACCATTTTCCATCTAACTCCTACTTATGAGTGTGTAGTAGTATTGCCAGGGGTACATTAACACCTTTTATCCAATTAGGGATACACTGCCAAATTATTACTCTGTAGTTCTAATGTCTTTAACACATTAACCCCTTTCACACCTCTTTGCATGTTAGTCTAACTTCCCAGTGGGTTATAGTTGTGGCACAGGGACATTAAGTCATTCTATACCTGTTATATATTGCTACAGTGACATTTTTACCTATATATGCTACTTAGATCCATATCTCTTGCCTTCAAGTCTCATTTTATGTCATTGGAACACACACTCATTTCTATTTACACCTACTTACACTATCTATACGTAACTGCTTCATTATCAATACCAATAAGTATGTGCTTTGATTTTACTCTTTCGCCAACATCACACTATTACTTTATTGCTATTGCCTATCTATACACACTCACTATTGATTGCTTCCTTAACTAACTTACTGTAGCTCATATTGCATCTTTTGCACTGCCTAATGACCAACATGAGCTCACAGGCACAAAACAAGGCTTATGTGGGCAAGAATGCTGCACGTATGCGCAAGAAGCGTGCTGAGGAGAGCGCCGAAGATAGGCGCCTTCGGTTGGATCATGCAAAGGCTGCTTTTAAGAGACGCATTTCACAAGAGTCTTTGCAAGAAACAACCAACCGATTGGCCAAAAAAGCTATGGCTGAGCGTGAAAAACGCAAACAACAAAAGGTCATGAGCTCACAGGCACAAAACAAGGCTGATGAGTCCAAGGATGCTTCACGTATGCGCAAGAAGCGTGTGAGAAAAGCGCCGAAGATAGGCACCTTTGGTTGGATCATGGAAAGGCTGCTTTTAAAAGACACATTTCAAAAGAGTCTTTGGAAGAAAGAAGGAACCGATTGGCCAAAAAAGCGATGGCTGCCCGTGAAAGACGCAAACAACAAAAGGTCATGCCTTAGGAGAACCGTCTGCCCATCATACTGCTTCCATCTCTTCTTCTACTCAATTAACGCCTACTCAACAGCCTTTACCACCTCGCAAGGCCACATGTAAGCGCAAACACTGTGCTGAAGACACCCCATACACCAAACGCTGTGATATTATGAAGCAAAAACTGCTTTACAGATACGTAGACGCAATGAGTCTCCAAAGTCTAAACAAGGCCGCTTGACCCATCTTGCTAAATATCGTCATCAACTACGCAAACAGACAGCTTCCACTTCAACATTTGAAGAGCCGGCGTTGAATCTACCTTCCACTTCTTCATTTATTGAAAGTGTCGACAGTTCGTCCATTCAACGCCTGATCTATGTAGGCTTACAGAAAAAAAGGCCAGTTTTGTTATCTTCAACTATTCTTCTAAATCCTATGGGCTTTACGGATGATGATACTGCTATTTTAGAACATAGTTGTGGTCCCATGAAGTTCGTATGTGAACATTGTCAAGCTCTACATTTTTCGGCCGAACGCCCAGCTGATCAACATTTCACTCTCTGTTGTCACAAGGGAAAAGTCAAGGTACCCTTACCTCAATACCCTGAGGTTACCAACGTTTGCTCAAAGGACAGAGTGAATATAGCAAAAATCTCATGGAGAACATCCGGAGCATTAATAGTTCTTTTGCTTTTGCCTCCATGGGTGCCAATGTTTCTCCACCACCTGGACACGGCCCTTACTGTTTTCGTATTCATGGGCAAATTTATCATCGCACTGGAACACTCCATCCCGCTCAAGATCAAGTTCCAGCATATGCACAACTGTACATTTTGGATACTGCAAGCGCTATTGAACAATGGCTACAGTCTCCTGAAAATTTAAAATGTCATCCTATGTTGATGAATATCATTGCTCTTCAATTGGATAATATTAATCCCTTTGTTTCAGCCTACAAAATGCTACGTGACGTTGAATTAGAGGAACAACAGAAGGCAGTAGAAATGGCACCGTCATGCCAAATATAACCATGGCCATTAAACAAGATAGACATCAAGACCCAAGACGGTATAACAATCCTACTGTGAATGAAGTCGCTGTGGTTTTTGATAATGACAATGGAGAGCCACCATTCAATAGAGACATTTTAATTCATTTGAAACCTGACCCAAATAACCCTTAGCCCCTAAAACACAGCAAGTCAGTATTCTACATAGCAATTTAGATGCATTACTCTATCCTTTATTTTTTCCTCATGGAGAACAAGGCTGGCATGAGGGACTCAAGCATCAAGGCCAAAGTCCACGCAGGGTTACACAATTGCAATATTACTGCTATTTGCTGTCTGTACGTATTCAGTTCAATCCTGTCCTAAATGGTGGCAAACTAACGCAGCAGTACTTAGTTGATGCGTATGTGAAGATCGAGGCTAATCGCCTAAATTTTGTTCGTCAGCATCAAAAGGATTTAAAAGTGGAGGATTATTGTGTACTCCAAGAACATCTACAAAAAAAATCTATAGAAAAAGGTATCCCCATTGGCAAAACGGTCATTTTACCATCTTCCTTTGAAGGCAGTCCAAGAAACATGCAGCAACGATATCAAGATGCCATGGCTATTGTAACTAAATTTGGACGACCGGATCTTTTTGTAACCATGACCTGTAATCCAAAATGGAGTGAGATTATAAACAATTTAGAACCATGGCAGCGTGTGGAACATAGACCTGATTTAGTGGCCCGTATCTTCAGAATTAAACTTGAAGCCCTATTAAAAGACATTAACAGCGGATTATTTGGCAAAGTTTGTGCAATGGTTCATGTCATTGAATTCCAAAAGCGTGGCCTACCACACGCTCACATTTTGATTATTCTACATACCAATTCCAAATTAAGAACTGAGGTTGAAGTAGACAATACAGTGTGGGCTGAAATTCCTGATCCTGTGTACTACCCTCTGCTCCATCAAATTGTGATGCAACACATGATTCATGGGCCCTGTGGACAACACAACCCCAATTCGCCCTGTATGGATCTTGGAAAGTGTAAAAAAGCTTTAACAAAAAAATTCCAGCTGAAAACAGTCATAACTAAGGATGCCTATCCTACTTATCAAAGAAATTTAGGACCATCCTTTCCACACCATTCCAGGATGATTGATAATTCTTGGGTTGTTCCCTATAACCCTTTCCTACTATTAAAATACAAATGTCATATTAATGTGTAAGTATGTGCTTCCATTCAAAGTGTCAAATACCTATTCAAATATGTCTACAAAGGACATGATAAAGCAATCTGGAAATTTGTCAAACCAACATCCAACATGATGAAACACACCAATTCATGGATTCAAGGTATGTAAGTGCACCGGAGGCAGCTTGGCGAATCTTTGCTTATCCAATGCATAGACAATCTCACAGCATTATTCTCCTTGCAGTACATCTCCCACATTCTCAACCACTATATTTTCATGAGAATGACTCTGTTGACAACATCAGTTACACCATGCACAGAAAATCCACTCTTATGGGCTACTTTGAGCTCAATGAAAATGACCCACATGCTCATGATTACTTATACCGCCAAATTCCTGAGCACTATGTTTGGAAAGAAGGTGCATGGGAAATTAGAAAGCGAGGAGGTGCTTCAGTGATTGGAAGAATGTACACTGTCAGTATCAAAGAACAAGAAAGGTACTATTTAAGGTTGTTGTTACTGCATGTCAAAGGAGCAACAAGTTTTAACAACATTAAAACTGTTAATGAAGTTACATACCCAACTTTTAAAGAGGCGGCATTAGCCCTTGGATTGCTAATCGATGATAGTGTTTGGAAAAATACTTTATTGATGCCTGTGTTCTAAACATGCCTGCACAGCTTCGTGATATGTTTGCATATATATGTATTTTTGGTCCTCCGCTCATCCGTTGGAGTTGTGGCAAGAATTTAAACAAGACTTTATCCAAGATTACTGCCATGCATATCACTCCAACACTGAGGAGTGTGAGAATTGTGAAGGATATACAATGACAGATGTCCAAAATGTTTTAAAATTTCATGCCAAAAGTTTTACTGACTTTAATCTACCATGCCCCAAAAGAAAACCACAAATCCGCCCACAATACAACAAGGATGACGAGTTAAGAAGAGCTCGGGAAATGAAAGCTACTTTAAATGACCAACAACTTTTAGCCTATAATGCTATACATCAAGCTTTAGAAGATAGAAGTCTACAACCTAAGTGCTTTTTCATCGACGGTCCAGGTGGCAGTGGGAAAACATACCTCTATGATTTATTAATTCATGAACTAAGAGGAGAAGGAAAAATTGTGTCACCTGCAGCCAGTACAGGGATTGCAGCTAACTTACTGCAAGGAGGAAGAACCATTCATTCGCTTTACGGAATACCAATTCCAATCAATGAAACATCGGTTTCCAAAATTAAAACTAATACTGATGCTGCACAACATTTGAAAAGTACAAAACTTTTCATTATTGACGAGTCAACTATGTTATCAAAATATGCACTGCATGTCATAGATCAACTTTTACGAGATCTCATGACAACAGATATCTCTAAGAAAAATAAAACACCTTTTGGAGGTAAAGTCATTGTTCTGGGAGGAGACTTTCGACAGTGTCTCCCTATCATCCCTCATGGTACAAGAACAGACATTGTAGAGAGTTGCATTAAATACTCACGACAATGGCAGCTTTTTACTCAATTGCCGCTCATCAACAACATGCGCTCTATTGATCCCGATTATAGCAGTTGGTTACTTCAACTGGGAAATGGTGATTTGTCCAATAATTTCAAACTTGGAGATGATATCATTGAAATCCCACAAGATATGATCTGCACTGGCTCACTTATATTTGATATATTTGGTGAAAACATTTTAATTGATGTAAATAACAACGAAAGCATTCAAATTGCTGCATCACATGCCATTCTTTGCCCTAAAAATGACGATGTGGATTTGGTCAACTCTAAGGTCATGGATTGCATTGCTGGTGAATACACTGAATACATTAGTGATGATTCCATTGATCCTGATGAGACTGAAGACCCAGACCAATATCCGGTTGAATTTTTAAATTCACTTACACCGACAGGAATGCCTTCTCATCGCCTCAAATTAAAAATCGGCACCATTGTCATGCTTTTGCGAAACTTCAACAGCAGAAAAGGTCTTTGCAATGGGACTCGCTTGATTGTCATCGCTTTGTTTGACGATATGATTCAAGCAAAAGTCATTAGTGGGTCTGCCGAAGGAAATGTGGTGTTCATTCCAAGGATTGATTTGTCTCCATCAGACACTGACTTACCTTTTAACTTAAGACGTCGACAATTTCCCGTGAAGCCTGCTTTTGCCATGACCATCAACAAATCCCAAGGCCAAACACTGGACAAAGTAGGGATTTATTTGCCAGAACCAGTTTTTGGACATGGACAATTATATGTGGCTTTTTCACGAGTCAAAAGACGATGCAATGTAAAGGTCAAAGTGCTGGATACACCCATTCAAGGCAAATTGCTGCCTAATTCTGAAAAGTCTTTACCAAAAATATTGTCTACAAGAATATATTTTAGATTGAACTTTTGACTTTAAATATACTTATTATCTTTTTTTATACAAAAAAAAAAAAAAAATTAGCTTTGAACACACTTTTCTAAGAACATCAGAGATGTGTATCATCCAAATTTCTGCACTGGATGATAGAAACCACTGTTTTAAACTCCAGCACTATAGGTGCTGAGAAATTTGTTTCTCTTTTTGCATAGGGAGAGGTTTTTGTGAACAGCTAAGAGACGGGTGGGATGGCTGTTCACACACATCTCCATCTCAAGGTGTGTTCTGCACATTTAGATAGGTAGGGACATACTTACATTTAAAATTACATTTTACTGCGGCTTTTTTCTCATATTTTTGTACATTTTTGAGGAATATTCTAAATTTTAACAGTTGATCACTAAAGACTACAACATACTTGCTGTAATTTCTATTATTGCATGTATGCAATTTGTAGTTTACTTGCAGTGTGTGCAGACAACGTAGTTGCGGCAGTGTCAGCCACATCAACTGCAGTCACCTGTGGTTAGTTAGTGGCTGTATTTGCTGCACCGGCCGAAGCCACGTTCGCTCCATTTACAGCAGGTTAACTGCAAGTTTTTTAGTCATTGCACGGAAATTGCTGCAAATCTGTTGTCGGTAACTCCTTCAGTATCAAATTTGAAAATTGTATTATTTAAATCTACATCCTTTAAAAATATAAGAAAAAAGCAGCCGTAAAAAATATCAAAGTAATATCAATTCGGATTTAGTTAGAGTAGGGACCCACCAGACGTAAGGGCATCTTGCCGCGATTGGTGGGCTGACACAAACTGGCCAATAGGCAGAATTCTAATATTGATTTCTCAAAGAAACCGGTTGAGAAATGAACACATATTGCTACTTTGTGTTCTAAGACCCTTACAACATAATAGTTCAATTTTCCACAAACGATATCCACCATACAAACATATGTAGTTAATGGAAGATATCATGGAAGAATTGGATTATTATTTTAAACTCTTAATACATAAACTATACACAGATTCTAGAATCCCGATGCAATCGCATCGGGCTCACAGCTAGTATATATATATATATATATATAATCAAACGACTGCAGCACTCCTCTTGTTTTAGTAACCTCTTGCCTTTATTGGGCCTTCAGGTGTACAGGGCAACATTTCGGGACAAATCTCCCTTCTTCCAGCAACTTACCACAACTAAAGCGAGGTTCTTATACTACCCCCCACCTCATTATCATAATTTGACAATCACCTAATTGAATTTGCATATTATCACCTGTTAATCAATTGTATACATGTGCATGCATTACTCTCAGTCATATGTCTAATAGTGCACCACCTCCAGTGTACATTTTACTTCCAGTGTTACAGCTCTGAATGTTTATATGCTAACATTGCATCCTTACTGTCATTACAGTACCAATACTGCACCTTCAGCTGCCAGATATCATGACTTTCGGCGGGTATCGCTATTCCTAATGTGCGCAGGGTCATCCGACATGCTTTAGACGCCAGCGCATGCGCATTGCAGAGGGTTTACGGCCGTCGTTATGGATATACCGGATATCCTCCCGACGCCATCTTTAGACTCGCGCGCATGCGTGGTACGCATTATGAAGCCTACACTCGCTCTAATCGCTCGATTTCTCATAAATGTTACATTACATCTTTTGGACTTAATAACCAATCAATTTTCTTTGCAAGTTAGTCCTGCTGCTTATTCATATATATATTATTAAATCTATCGTATTTTTACTAAAAATGAGCATTAATGTGAATATGTAAACATCAAGATTCTTGGAAGATATCAACCCTTCACCCAGGGTTTCCCTGGTATAGCGTCCTCCAACGCTCATTACAGGTTTACCTGTCGGCCCACTATGTACGGTTTTTACCCCACTACATAGCAACCAGTCTTGGGATCAATCAGGTTTTTCAGCTTCACATTTTCTTGATATTAAGATCAATAATGCTCAAACTATATGCTGCATTCAAATGAAATTTATTCCATCTCAGGGTTTTGCATTCATGATTGGTTAACATTAATAAAATTAAATCTTATCTCCAAAATTCCTTAATATATGCTGTAGTTCTGAGGATATTCTGCTAATCCCGCTATCTTCGTCATGGTATCTTTCAACTGTTACATCACCTGCAGTATATAAGACAGAATATTAACACTAGTACATACAAACATTCTGAAAAAAGATCAGGGTACAATATTTCATACTTATTCATTTTTTACTTATTTTTTACTTATTATTGTACCAATTAGTGACTATATTGTGACTAGTGCTCCTTACCTAATATTATTCTACATCCAATTTACTTCTCCATGGGGTTATCCGGGTAATTACCAGTTTCATTTTGGCTCAATCTAGCATCACATTTTCACATTATTCATTTTTTACTTATTTTTTACTTATTATTGTACCAATTAATGACTATATTGTGACTAGTGCTCCTTACCTAATATTATTCTACATCCAATTTACTTCTCCAAGGGGTTATCCGGGTAATTACCAGTTTCATTTTGGCTCAATCTAGCATCACATTTAATCTGTAATCTACATTTAACCCTTTTGGGTATAAAGTATCCAATTTATGGATCCACTCCAGTTCTCTAATTCTCAACAATTTCGCCCTGTCACCCCCAAGTCTCTGTTGTGGTATCATATCTATCAGTCTAAATTTGAGATCTTTTTCAGAGTGGGTCATTCCATGTCAAGTGAACCAATGATTATTACCTCTATATTTTTAATTCTTTTGAGATTTTGTTATTTGATAATAGCATGTCAGACAATGCAAAATGTGAAGAGAAATTTTTTTTTTTAAAATTTATTATTTTTTAAAATGATTTTCAAAGTTTGGAAAAAGTGCGAATTTCGCTGTTGCCTGCCTTTACGTTTTCTCTCATAACTAAGGCTAGGAATAAGATAGAGAGACAAAATAAACACCATTCTACTGAGAACTATACAGACTTTCACCAGATATGTCACAAGAGGATCTTTGTTAATATTTTACCCATGTGATCGCAAGCGCAAAACTTTAAAACGCATTTCCGAAAAATCGGCGCGCTTTAAATATTTCAAAAACTGCCCATGTGTCTGCTTTGCTCTTAGCCACATCTGTACCAAATTTCAAGTTGGGATCGCGATGGGATCATATTTTAAAATATTTTACTATTAATAGTGTCAATGGGTCATTCCATATCAAGTGATCTAAATATGAATATTTTTTTTTACCTGACTTCTTTAGATTTTTTTTATTTTTTTTCCTTTATGAAGTACTACTTTAGTTAATTACAAATTAAAAGTTTAGAAATTTTTTTCTTCATCAGTTAATTTTTTACAGATTTTTAAAGTTTAAAAAAAGTGTGAATTTTGGCCTGGTATGACTTTAAATTTTTTTTATCTTGGGCTAGAAATAAGATAGAGAAACAAAATAAACACCATTCTACTCAGAACTGTCCAGGCTTTCACCAGATATGTCACAAGAGTATATTTGTTAATTTTAATTTTTTACCCATGCGAACGCAAACGCAACATTTTGAAACGCATTTCCGAAAAAAACGTTTTAATAAAAATTTTCCAAAACTGCCCATGTGTCTTTTATGCTCTTAGCCACATCTGTGCCAAATTTCAAGTTGGGATCGTGATGGGATCATATTTTAAAATATTTAACTATTATAGTGTCAATTCAAAAATCTTGAATTCAGATCTGTTCAACCTGTGGTCTAAAAGCGTGGGGTCTATATTTATCAAATCCATTATTTTTAGACATTACTGTATTATTTTGAATGTTACAGCTTAGAAGCAGGAGAGGACATATAGGAAAAAGCTTTGTTAGGGCTCAACCTGAGAAAGCACAGGGATAGACAGTGAATGCAGAGCAGATGATATGCCAGCAGCTCTGTCAATCATGTTAAGTGTCTACCCACTGCATTCAGGAAGTAAGACAGCTCGTTCAGACCTTTCATGTCCTGACATGTCTGGACATCTTCACTCCTGAACAAACAATAGTCTGTACAAAGCCATCAAGGCTGTGTACTAAAATATGGGTGAGTAAATATATTAAATAGTTTAATGCTTTTATTATTAAGGGCCAATACACACAGTGCTATTCTTAGGGATCATCATTCAGAAAAACAGCCCCATTGATTTCTATGGGGTTCACCACATGCAGTGTTTTTAGAAACACTCAAGAGTGAGTACATCACTGCTTGAACTACTTTTTAATCGCTGCAATAAACGCAGCATTTATCATTTATATAAAAAAAGCTGCCATTTTTTTCACTAGCGATTAAAAAAACTAACGCATATGTGGTAAAAACTTGGTAGAAAAACAAGCTGCCAAAACTGCAGCGTGTATCTGCAGACAGAAAAAACTGTGCGCGCTAGCCCTAAAACTCACTTTATAGTAATACAGTTCTATCTCAAGTGTACTGTAAATCTTTATTTTTATTACCCATCTTCCTTACTTAATATTAACTGTATTTTTCCCACACAGCAATGGCTGCTACTTCTCAAGAAACAGCATTTTATCATAGACACCGTTGCAATCCTTTTGAAAAAATATGAATATGATTGGCGCTGGTGGCGGCTACTGTACTCTCCAAAGATTGTGAAAATGAAGAAGTAGAATTGACTTTATTGCATCCTTCTGGTCCAGCCCATCCTTTGTGTATCCAAGAGAGACAGACATTTTAAAAGTGCACAAAAATCAGATATTAACTCAGGCGGAGCCTAACACCGTGACAGGCCGGACATACTCTTTGACACACAGGAAATGGCGATTGCTAGTAAGCGTTTATGGACAAGATTACATTTCACCCACTAGAAGGGACAAATTGATAAAATGCCACTTTAAAAACATACTATTAATTGTTTGATTAGTTCATAATTTATAGAACGATGATTTAACTACTGTATTATTCTTATTAAACACTTTCATAAATCACATGTTTAGTGATAGAATAGAAAACAAATTTATATGTATAAATAGGGGTTAACATTTTTGGTTCTTTTAATCTTGTTTAATCAAACTTGAGGATATGATCACCTTTCTTCTTTTGGTTTGTTCAATACATTCAAGTTGAAAATGCTGAGCGTTGTGTTCTGATGATTAGATGTATTTATCCTGGCACTTATGGGATTTGTTTTTTGTGTTTCTTTTTTGTTGCATATAAATGTTTTATTCAATAAGTTGTGATAACTCATACAACCATAAAATAAAAAATATATAAATTTGACAGGTCCCAAGTTGAATCTCTGCACAAATATAACCAAGAACACAATCAGTCATTTTTTCACAATTGCCCGTGAATAGTTTGAATTTGATATAAAGAAAATAGTCTTGTAACATATCAAATGAAAGCTGTTACCGTTCTGAGTAAAATGATGCCTCTCCCATTTCATTATCTTATTTCTAGCCTGAGATAAAAAAAATGTAAAGTCATACCAGGCCAAAATTCACCCTTTTTTTAAACTTTAAAAATCTGTAAAAAATTAACTGATGAAGAAAAAAGTTCTAAACTTTTAATTTGTAATTAACTAAAGTTGTACTTCATAAAGAAAAAGAATTAAAAAAATCTAAAGACGTCAGGTAAAAAAAAATATTCATATTTAGATCACTTGATATAGAATGACCCATTGACGCTATTAATATTAAAATATTTTAAAATATGAATCCCATCGCGATCCCAACTTGAAATTTGGTACAGATGTGGCTAAGAGCAAAGCAGACACATGGGCAGTTTTTGAAATATTTAAAGCGCGCCGATTTTTTGGAAATGCGTTTTAAAGTTTTGCGCTTGCGATCACATGGGTAAAATATTAACAAAGATCCTCTTGTGACATATCTGGTGAAAGCCTGCACAGTTCTGAGTAGATTGGTGTTTATTTTGTTTCTCTATCTTATTTCTAGCCCGAGATATGATAGAAAATGTAAAGCCATACCAGGCCAAAACTTTTTTAAAACTTTAAAAATCTGTAAAAAATTAACTGATAAAGAAAAAAATTCAAAACTTTTTTTTTGTAATTAACTAAAGTTGTTCTTCATATAGAAAAAAAATTTAAAAAATCTGAGGACGTCAGGGAAAAAAAATATTCATTTTTGGATCACTTGACATGGAATGACCCGAGTGCTTTTTCTCTAGAAAATGCCTAGGTACAGGAAGGTCTTTTCTCTTTTTACGGACAGTGTGGCGATGATTAGCAAACCTCAACCTGAATTCTAGGGTGGTCTCTCCTATATATTTAAGACCACAAGGGCACTCTAACATATAGATGACAAAATCACTGCCACATGTTAAAAAATGCTCAATTTTATAGTCAATACCTTCATGTGTAAATTGAGCACCTCTTATCATGTGCGAGCAGTTGATGCAGGACACACACGGATAACATCCCAATCTGCTACTTAATGTTAAAGTGGTTTGGCGACTCTTCTTCATAGATCCAAAATCCGATCTTATTAATTTGTCTTTGATATTTTTATTTTTTCTGTATGACATAAGGGGACTGTTTTTGTACTCTTCTACTTCTGGAATGCATTCCCCCAACATATGCCAGTGCTTCCTTACTATTTTAGCTTCACTGAACGTAAGTATCAATGGTATTCTTTTGGCATTCCTGTTTTGATCAGGTGTACTGTTGGATAAGGGTTTGAATTACTGTATAAATTCTCACGCGTATTGGTTTGAAACAGAGGTGGACTTATTTAAGTTTTTCCGTAATATTAAACTAAAGTATTGGTTTAAAGATAGAACGAATGGCGTCGGGAGGATATCCGGTATATCCATAACGACGGCCGTAAACCCTCTGCAATGCGCATGCGCCGGCGTCTAAAGCATGTCGGATCACGCTGCGCACATTAGGAATAGCGATACCCACCGAAAGTCATGATATCTGGCAGCTGAAGGTGCAGTATTGGTACTGTAATGACAGTAAGGATGCAATGTTAGCATATAAACATTCAGAGCTGTAACACTGGAAGTAAAATGTACACTGGAGGTGGTGCACTATTAGACATATGACTGAGAGTAATGCATGCACATGTATACAATTGATTAACAAGTGATAATATGCAAATTCAATTAGGTGATTGTCAAATTATGATAATGAGGTGGGGGGTAGTATAAGAACCTCGCTTTAGTGGTGGTAAATTGCTGGAATAAGGGAGATTTGTCCCGAAACGTTGCCCTGTACACCTGAAGGCCCAATAAAGGCAAGAGGTTACTAAAACAAGAGGAGTGCTGCAGTCGTTTGTTATTATACCGGAGGCAGTAAGTGGATGAGGCTGGACTGAATTGCACCCTAAAGAAACTGTGATGCTTTCTTTCATTTCATTATATATATATATATATATATATATATATATATA
The DNA here is from genome assembly GCA_033576535.1 of Allobates femoralis. Taxonomy (NCBI): domain Eukaryota; kingdom Metazoa; phylum Chordata; class Amphibia; order Anura; family Aromobatidae; genus Allobates; species Allobates femoralis. Next base: position 337,876,573 of record JARQOC010000002.1, on the reverse strand, counting down.
TATATATATATACCGTATATACTCGCGTATAAGCCGAGTTTTTCAGCCCAAAAATTGGGTTGAAAAGTACCCCCCTCGGCTTATACGCGAGTCAGTGCTGTATACCGATGTATACATCGGTACATACCGATGTATACATCGGTATACAGCAGCCCCCGCATCCCCAGTAATGCAGGGCCCCCCCAGCCTCGCTCCAGTCACCTGTAAAGCAAACTATACTTATCACTGTCCCGCTGTCCGCGCCTGCTCGCCGCTGCCGTCCGCAATCCTCCATCTTCATGCGTCTTCTTCCTGTTTCTGTGCTCATCGTAAGCAATGACGTCATTCCCTTCGCATGAAGATGGAGGATCGCGGACGGCAGCGGCGAGCGGGCGCGGACAGCGGGACAGTGATAAGTATAGTTTGCTTTACAGGTGACCGGAGTCAGGCTGGGGGGGCCCTGGATTACTGGGGATACTGTATACTACCGCTGGGGCTGCTATACACTACTACTGGGGCTGTATACACTACCACTGGGGCTGTTATATACTACCACTGGGACTGTATATACCTCTGGGGCCCTGTATACTACCACTGGGGCTGTATAAACCACTGGGGCTGTATATACTGCTGGGGCCCTGTATACTACCACTGGGGCTGTATATACCACAGGGGCTGTATATACTACTAGGGCTGCTATATACTACCACTGGGGCTGTATATACTGCTGGGGCCCTGTATACTAACACTGGGGCTGTATATACTACCACTGGGGCTGTATATACTACTAGTTCTGCGTCTATACTACCACTGGGGCTGTATATACCACTGGGGCTGTATATACTACTGGGGCTGCGTGTATACTACCACTGGGGCTGCTGTATCTACCTCTGGGACTGGTGTATACCACACTGCTGGGGGCTGTATACTTGTGCTAGGCTCCACCCTCGGCTTATACACGAGTCAATAGATTTTCCCAGGTTTTGGGGGCAAAAGTAGGGGGTCGGCTTATACACGGGTCGGCTTATACACGAGTATATACGGTATATATATATAGCAGCGCTATGGTATACGGTGGTACATAACATTACATGTATAGCAGCGCTATGGTATATGGCGGCACATTACAGTACATGTATAGCAGCGCTATTGTTTATGGTGGTACATTACATGTATAGCCGCGCTATGGTATATGGCGGTACATTATAGTACATGTATAGCAGCACTGTGGTATATGGCGGTACATTATAGTACATGTATAGCAGCACTGTGGTATATGGCGGTACATTACATTACATATATAGCAGCGCTATGGTTTATGGTGGTACATTACATATATAGCAGCACTATGGTATATGGCAGTATATTACAGTACATGTATAGCAGCGCTATGGTATATGGCGGTACATTACAGTACATGTATAGCAGCGCTATGGTATATGGTGGTACATTACAGTACATGTATAGCAGCACTATAGTATATGGCAGTACATTACAGTACATGTATAGCAGCACTATAGTATATGGCGGTACATTACAGTACATTTATAGCAGCGCTATGGTTTATGGCTGTACATTACATGTATAGCAGCGCTATGGTATATGGCGGTACATTATAATAGGTGTATAGCAGCACTGTGGTATATGGCGGTACATTATAGTACATGTATAGCAGCACTTGTAGTATATGGCGATACATTACATTACATATATAGCAGCGCTATGGTTTATGGCGGTACATGACATGTATAGCAGCGCTATGGTATATGGCAGTATATTACAGTACATGTATAGCAGCGCTATGGTATATGGCAGTACATTACAGTACATGTATAGCAGCACTATAGTATATGGCGGTACATTACAGTACATGTATAGCAGCGCTATGGTATATGGCGGTACATTACAGTACATGTATAGCAGCACTATGGTATATGGCGGTACATTACATTACATGTATAGCAGCGCTATGGTTTATGGCGGTACATTACAGTACATGTATAGCAGCGCTAAGGTATATGGTGGTACATTACAGTACATGTATAGCAGCACTATAGTATATGGCAGTACATTACAGTACATGTATAGCAGCACTATGGTATACGGCGGTACATTACAGTACATGTATAGCAGCGCTATGGTTTATGGCTCTGTACATTACATGTATAGCAGCGCTATGGTTTATGGCGATACATTACAGTACATGTATAGCAGCACTATAGTATATGGCGGTACATTACAGTACATGTATAGCAGCGCTATGGTATATGGCGGTACATTACAGTACATGTATAGCAGCGCTATGGTATATGGTGGTACATTACAGTACATGTATAGCAGCACTATAGTATATGGCAGTACATTACAGTACATGTATAGCAGCACTATAGTATATGGCGGTACATTACAGTACATTTATAGCAGCGCTATGGTTTATGGCTGTACATTACATGTATAGCAGCGGTATGGTATATGGCGGTACATTATAATACGTGTATAGCAGCACTGTGCTATATGGCGGTACATTATAGTACATGTATAGCAGCACTGTAGTATATGGCGATACATTACATTACATATATAGCAGCGCTATGGTTTATGGCGGTACATTACATGTATAGCAGCGCTATGGTATATGGCAGTATATTACAGTATATGTATAGCAGCGCTATGGTATATGGCGGTACATTACAGTACATGTATAGCAGCACTATAGTATATGGCGGAAACATTTACAGTACATGTATAGCAGCGCTATGGTATATGGCGGTACATTACAGTACATGTATAGCAGCACTATGGTATATGGCGGTACATTACATTACATGTATAGCAGCGCTATGGTTTATGCCGGTACATTACAGTACATGTATAGCAGCGCTAAGGTATATGGTGGTACATTACAGTACATGTATAGCAGCACTATAGTATATGGCAGTACATTACAGTACATGTATAGCAGCACTATGGTATATGGCGGTACATTACATTACATGTATAGCAGCGCTATGGTTTATGGCGGTACATTACAGTACATGTATAGCAGCGCTATGGTATATGGTGGTACATTACAGTACATGTATAGCAGCACTATAGTATATGGCAGTACATTACAGTACATGTATAGCAGCACTATAGTATATGGCGGTACAATACAGTACATGTATAACAGCGCTATGGTATATGGCGGTACATTACAGTACATGTATAGCAGCACTATAGTATATGGCGGTACATTACAGCACATGTATAGCAGCACTATAGTATATGGCAGTACATTACAGTACATGTATAGCAGCACTATAGTATATGGCGGTACATTACAGCACATGTATAGCAGCGCTATGGTTTATGGCGGTACATTACAGTACATGTATAGCAGCACTATAGTATATGGCGGTACATTACAGTACATGTATAGCAGCACTATGGTATATGGCGGTACATTACATTACATGTATAGCAGCGCTATGGTTTATGGCGGTACATTACATTACATGTATAGCAGTGCTATAGTATATGGCGGTACATTACAGTACATGTATAGCAGTGCTATGGTATATGGTGGTACATTACAGTACATGTATAGCAACACTATAATATATGGCAGTACATTACAGTACATGTATAGCAGCACTATAGTATATGGCGGTACATTACAGTACATGTATAGCAGCACTATGGTATATGGCTATACTCCACTCCTCGCAGCCCCCCGCTCCTCCACAGTAAAAGTAAATAAATCCTCAGTGAGGATACTCACCTGTCCCTCGGCTCGCTCCACCTCCGTCTTCTAGGTCCCACAGGCCTTTAGGACCTGTCGTTGCCTGGGAAACCGATCAGTTGATCGGTCACATGACCGCTAACTGCCTGCGGGGCAGGATGGAGCAGGGGGGCAGGATGGTGATGGGGGGGGATGGCAGGATTGTGTCGGGGGGCAGGATGGAGCCGGGGGGCAGGATGGAGTCAGGGGGGGCAGAATGGAGGCAGGTGGGCAGGATGGAGTCGGGGGCAGGGCAGGATGGAGTCGGGGGCAGGATGGAGGCAGGTGGGCAGGATGAAGTCGGGGGCAGGGCAGGATGAAGTCGGGGGCAGGGCAGGATGGAGTCAGGGGCAGGGCAGGATGGAGGTGGAGGGGGGGCAGGATGGATGCAGAGGGGGGGCAGGATGGAGGCGGAGGGGGGGCAGGATAGAGGCGGAGGGGGGGCAGGATGGAGGCAGAGGGGGGCAGGATGGAGACAGAAGGGGGGCAGGATGGGGGCAGAGGGGGGGCAGGATGGAGGCAGGGGAGCAAGAACAGCGGGGGGCAGGATGGAGCAAGCGGGGCAGGATGGAGGGAGCAGGGCAGGATGGAGGTAGAGGAGCAAGATGGAGGCAGAGGAGCAGTATGGTGGCTGGGGGGGCAGTATGGTGGCTGAGGGGGGGCAGGATGGTGGCTGGGGGGGCAGGATGGTGGAGAGCAGGGCAGGATGGAGCGAGCGGGGCAGGATGGAGCGAGCGGGGCAGGATGGAGCCGGAGGAGCAGGGTGGAGCCGGAGGAGCAGGATGGAGCTGGCGGGACAGGATGGTGGGAGCGGGGCAGAATGGAGCCGGAGGAGCAGGATGGTGGCGGGGGGGCAGGATGGGGGGAGGGCTGGATGGTGGTGAGTAGGGTAGGATGGAGCGAGCGGGGCAGGATGGTGGAAGGGGGGCAGGATGGTGGCGGGGGCAGGATGGAGCGAGCGGGGCAGGATGGAGCGAGCGGGGCAGGATGGTGGCGAACGGGGCAGGATGGAGCGAGTGGGGCAGGATGGAGCAAGCAGGGCAGGATGGTGGCGGGGGGGCAGGATGGAGCAAGCGGGGCAGGATGGTGGGGAGCAGGGCAGGATGTAGAGAGCGGGGCAGGATGGTGGGGGGGCAGGATGAAGCGAGCGGGGCAGAATGGAGTCGGCAGAGCAGGATCATGGCAGGGAGCAGGATGGTGGCGGGGGAGCAGGATGGTGGCGGGGGAGCAGGATGGTGGCGGGGGAGTAGGATGGTGGCGAGCGGGGCAGGATGGAGCCGGCTGGGGCAGAATGGATCCAGCAGGGGCAGGATGGTGCCGGCAGGGTGGCAAGATGGTGGTGGAGGGGCAGGATGGTGGGGGGGAGCAGGATGGAGCTGGTGGGGGGGGGCAGGATGGTGGGGGGGCAGGATGGAGCCAGCGGGAGAGAGGGGGGAACGATTGAGCCGGCGGGGGGGGGGACGGCAGGATGGTGGCAGCGGGGGGCAGGATGGAGCCGGTGGGGGGGCAGGATGGTGGCGGCGGGTGGGGGCAGGATGGTGCCGGCAGGTGGAAAGATGGTGGCGAGGCGGCAGGATGGTGGGGGGGCAGGATGGAGCCGATGGGGGGGAAGGATGGAGCTGGTGGGGGGGGAGGATTTAGCCAGCAGGGGGGGCAGGATGGAGCCAGCGGGGGCGGCAGGATGGTTGGGTCCAGGATGGAGCCGGCGAGGGGGGCACTGTGCCACTGTGTCCCATTGTCCTCTGCCACTGTGTCCCACTGTCCTCTGCCACTGTGTCCCTGTGTCGCCCTGTCCTCTGGCCCTGTGTCGCCCTGTCCTCTGGCCCTGTGTCGCCCTGTCCTCTGGCCCTGTCACCCTGTCCTCTGGCCCTGTGTCGCCCTGTCCTCTGGCCCTGTGTCGCTCTGTCCTCTGGCCCTGTGTCACCCTGTCCTCTGGTCCTGTGTTGCCCTGTCCTCTTGCCCTGTGTCCCCCTGTCCTCTGCCCCTTTTCTGTGTGCCACCTGTTCTCTGGCCCGGTCCTGTGTGCCCCCTGTCCTGTGTGGCGCCTGTCCCCTACCTTGTGTCCCCCTGTTCTGTGTGCCCCCTGTCTGTTTGCCCCTGTTTCGCCCTGTCCTCTGGCCCTGTGTCGCCCTGTCCTCTGGCCCTGTGTCGCCCTGTCATCTGGCCTTGTGTCGCCCTGTCCTCTGGCCCTGTGTCCCCCTGTCCTCTGCCCCTGTTCTGTGTGGCCCCTGTTCTGTGTGCCCCCTGTCCTGTGTGGCCCTGTCCTCTGCCCTTGTTATGTGTCTCCCTGTCCTCTGCCCGTTATGTATCCCTCTGTCCTCTGCCCCTGTCCTGTGTGCCACCTGTTCTGTGTGCCACCTGTTCTGTGTGGCCCCTGTCCCCCTGTCCTCTGGCTTCCACCGGTGTTAACATTGCAGGCTGTCTTACTCCAGCCTCAATCTGTTTAGAGCCGGTCATGTGATAGGGCGGGCTGATGTAGCGTCACAGATGGCCTGTCACATGACCGGCTCCAAACAGATTGAGGCTGGAGGAAGACAGGCTGCAATGTTAACGCTGTTGGAGGGTGAGAACAAAGCGGCGAGGGGGGAGGAGGAGGGAGAGCGAGCAGCGGGGAGCGGGGGCAGGAGGAGCGGGGTGGGCTGTGGGCAGAGCCGCCGCTGCGGCCACCGTGTATCCCGGCGAGAGCGGCGCTAACCGGGCTGCAAATAGGCGCGAAATTCAAACTTTGGATTCTCGAGTCTATTTGCATAGTCTGCGCGGGCGCCAATGAGCGGCCTGTGTCTGGCGCACGATTTCAGCGACAGACACAAAAAACCCTTAGACAATTATAAAATAGACTAGCTGTGAGCCCGATGCAAATGCATCGGGTGTCTAGAATATGTTTATTGTTTTTTTAAAGATTTTTAAATAATAATCGCATCATCAATAGCAATAATATTAGCAATAGCATTATTATTAGCAGTAATAGCAGTATTAATAGCATTATTAGCAGTATTATGAGCATTAATAACAGTATTAAGAGCATTAATAGCAGTATTAATAGCATTAAGAGCAGTATTAATAGGAGTAATAGCATTACGAATAGCATTAATAGCATTAGTATGTGCATTAATAGCATTAATAATAGCATTAATAGCATAAATGATAGCATTAATAGCATAAATAATAGCATTAATAGCATTAGTATTAGCATTAATAGCATTAATAATAGCATTAATAGCAATATTATTTGCATTAATAGCATTATTATTACCATTAATAGCATAATTATTAGCATTAACAGCATTATTATTAGCATTAGTAGCATTATTAATAGCAATAATAGTACTAATAATAGTATTATTATTAGTATTAATAGCATTATTACCATAAATAGCATTAATAATAGCGTTAATAGCATTATTATGAGGAGTAATAGCATTATTAGCATTAATAACATTATTAATAGCATTAATAGAATTAAAAATAGCATTAATAGCATTATTAATAGCATTAATAGCATGATTATTAGCCTTAATAGCATTAATAGCATTAATATTAGCATTAATAGCATTAATAACATTATTAATAACATTAATAGCATTATTAATAGCATTAATAGCATAAATAATAGAATTAATAGCATAAATAATCGCATTATTAGCATTAGTATTAGCATAAAGAGCATTAATAGCAATATTATTAGCATTAATAGCATTTTGAATAGCATAAATAGCATGATTATTAGCCTTAATAGCATTAGTAATAGCATTAATAGGATTATTATTAGCATTATTAGCATTAATATTAGCATTAATAGCATAATTATTAGCATTAATAGCATTATTATTAGCAGTAATAGCATTATTATTAGAATTAATAGCATTATTAATAGCATTAATAGCATTAATAATAGATAATTAATTAGCATTAAATTAGCATATTAATAGCATTAATATATTTAGCATTAATAGCATTATTATTAGCACTATAGCATTAATTAATAGCATATTAGCATTAATAATAGCATTAATAGCATTATTTAATAGCATTAATAGCATATTATTAGCTTAATAGTATTAATAATATCATTAATAGCATTATTATTAGCATTATAGCATTAAATTAGCATTAATAGCATAATTATATCATTATATAGAAATTATTATTAGCAGTAACAGCATTAATAGCTATTAATATTACCATTAATAGCATTAATATTACCATTAATAGCATTAATAGCATAATTAATAGCATTAATAATTAATAGCATTATTAATTGCAAGAATAGCATTATTAATAGCATTAATAGCATTATGAATAGCATTAATACCATAAATAATAGCATTAATAGCATAAATAATAGCATTAATAAAATTAATAGCAATATTATTAGCATTAATAGCATTAAGAATAGCATTAATAGCATGATTATTAGCCTTAATAGCATTAATATTAGCATTAATAGCATTATTAATAGCATTATAGCATAAATAATAGAATTAATAGCATAAATAATTGCATTAATAGCATTAGTATTAGCATAAAGAGATTAATAGCAATATTATTAGCATTAATAGCATTTTGAATAGCATAAATAGCATGATTATTAGCCTTAATAGCATTAATAATAGCACAAATAGCATTATTATTAGCATTATTAGCATTAATAGCATAATTATTAGCATTAATAGCATTATTAGCATTAATAGCATTAATAATAGCATTAATAACATGATTAATAGCATTAGTAGTAGCATTAATAGCAATATTAATAACATTATTAGCATTATTATTAGCATTAACAGCATTATTATTAGCATTAATAGCATTAATAATAGCATTAATAACATTATTAATAGCATTATATTGGTAGCATTAATAGCAGTATTAATAGCATTATTAGCAGTATTATTAGCATTAATAGCATTATTATTAGCATTAATAGCATTATTAATAGCATTAATAGCATTAATAACATTATTAATATCATGAATAGCATTATTAGTAGCATTAATAGCAGTATTAATAGCATTAATATCATTATTATTAGCATTTTTATTTTATAGCTGTGAGCTGTAGAATATTTTAAAAAATTTTTTAAGATTTTCGCGGCCGCACTTGCCGCAAGTGCAAAACCGCACTTGCCGCACCTGCAAAACCGCACTTGCCGCACCTGCCGCAAGTCCCCCTATACTTTCTATGGAGATTACCGCAACCGCGCCGCAAGTGTAATCTGACGCGTTTGCCGCATAAACGTTACACTTGCGGCGCGGTTGCGGTAATCCCCATAGAAAGTATAGGGGGACTTGCGGCAGGTGCGGCGGCTCAGGCAGCGACTCGCAATGGCCTCGCGGCCATTGCTCGCGCTACACAGCGACTCGCAATGGATCCCCATAGAAAGTATAGGGGGACTTGCGGCAGGTGCGGCGGCTGAGGCAGCGACTCGCAATGGCCTCGCGGCCATTGCTCCGCTACATCAGCGGTAAATCGCTAACTTTGTAGCCGAGCCTCTGGTTCTATTTTCGGCCAGCGACTCGCAATGGCCGCTTTTGCGGCCATTGCTCGCGCGTGGTGACGTCACAGAGTGACAAAGCCACGGTCTTTTCGGGGTCCGACACGGAAGTGCCTACGGCAATTATAGGTAGATATGTATCCATTGTTGAGGAAGTTCCTTACTCCAATAAGTAGGACCTAGTTTGGTTTGGGTTGGAGGGTATGGGGAGGGGGAATTTGGGGTTCAGCCGTACAATATCAATGAGTCTATGTATCATTTACTACTATTTTTATATTCTTGTGAAATTGTACCTCTGTGTGTTGTAATTTCAAATCATTAAAAAAAATTAATTGATTAAAAAAAAAAAAAAAATTTATGCCACAAATTGTTACTGAATATTTACAATGATTAGTATTTTTCAGTAAAATTATCTTTTCATCATTGTCCATCAAGGTATCGCTTAGGGCCACGTCACACACACAGATAATAGTGCAGATATTGTTCACAGATCTCTGGTCACAGTGAAATCATGGACACATTTTTCCATTTTGTGGCCGTATACAAATGAACAATGTGTCCATGATTTTACTGCAACCAGAGATCTGCGAACAATAGCTGCACAATTATCTGTGTGTGTGACGTGGCCCTTAGTGTTATTTTAAATATAGTAATATTAGTTACAATTGACAAATGAACATTTTAGCATTATTTCTCTTAGCTTTATTTATTGTCAATTACTGAATCGTAAACTGCAAGTGATAAAAAAAATTATGCCCAGATAAATCGCATTTAAATTAAACATAGAGAAAAGTAATCATCACAAGATGGATTTAACCCCAAGAGGTCACCCAATGATTAATGAACATCTAACATGTGGCAGATTTTCCAAAAATAGCAGTGAATTAATGATTATTTCATTATAAAAACAGGCTGTAGAGAATATAGGTTAGTGTTACCTTCCCTTAACTTTAAGGATTTTTAGAAGTGACATTACAAATTCTCATTGAGATAATTTTTTCAGTATGCAATTGAAATGCAGGTGTGAGGCTAAAGAAATCGAGCTTTAACATATTAATATATGCAGAAGATATACTTAATGTAACATAATTGTCAAATATTCTTCGTAACTTACTTTTTTGGGCAACAGACGAGGCTTAGGCTGGCTTCACACTGCGGCGGCGTCCAGTCCGGGGCTGTCAGGAGTGACAGCCTGGACCGGAGTTTTGCTCCATAGGAGACTATCGGGCTGCACGGAGCTGGATCGCGCCGGGTGGCAATTATCTGCCATCCGGCTGCTATCTCGCCGGATGTATCCTGGAGTAGTGGGGAATTGTCTGCCGAATCCAAAAACGTTGCATGCAACGTTTTTAGAATCGGAAGAAAAACCCCACTTGTCCCGGCTTCATCCGGCGAGATAGCAGCCGGATGGCAGATAATTGCCACCCGGCGCGATCCAGCTCCGTGCAGCCCGATAGTCTCCTATGGAGCAAAACTCCGGTCCAGGCTGTCACTCCTGACAGCCCCGGACCGGACGCCGCCGCAGTGTGAAGCCAGCCTTAGGCTGGTTTCACACTGCGGTCAGATCAGGTCAGGTTCGATCAGGTTTTGTGTTTCAAAACCAGGAGTGACTCCAAAACCTAGAACAGGTGTCAGTCTTTCAATTATAGTTTTTCTCTGCAAGTTCCTCTCCTGGTTCCTCTCCGGGTTTTGGCACACAAACCTGATTGAACCTGATCAGTGAAAAACCGCAGTGTGAAACCAGCCTAAGGGTATGTGCACATCAGTCGGTTTGTGGGCTGGTTTTGCACGTTTTCCGTCGGCGGTTCCCGCTGAGTTTTATGTTAATTTATGTTAATCCTACCCACCGGTAGGATTAACATGCTAGTCAATGGAGTTTTGAAAACGCTGTGTACATTACAACGTTTTTCTTCTTCGAGCGACACCGACCTTCTCAAAGATAGAGCAAGCGACTTCTTTTTAGCGTTTTTCCAGCGGGTCCAGCTGAACAAGTGCAGCAAAGACCAGTCTGGAAATCGCTAAGGAACACGCCGGGAAAATCGCCAAGAACACGCTGTACGACCGCTCGGAACCCGATCGCAAAACGTTAGCAAATCGCTAACAAAACGAGGGACACTGGCGAGTGCAGAAAACTCAGTTTCTGCCAGTCTCCACCGGTTCCGGTCGGTCTGCAAAGATGCAGAACCGACTGATGTGCACTTACCCTTAGGCTGGTTTCACACTGCAGTTTTTTCACTGATCAGGTTCAATCAGGTTTGTGTGCCAAAACCAGGAGAGGAACCAGGAGAACTTGCAGAGAAAAACTGTAATTGAAAGATTGACACTTGTTCTGGGTTTTGGAGACACTCCAGAGAGGTCGAACAGAATAAACGGGGGGTAATACCCCCCACAACATAAAGGGAGGCCGACATGACAGGGTTAAGGTGGGAGTGGGAAGTGTGTTACTAGGTAGATTAGAAGGAGAGGTTATAAGCTGAAGGAAAAAATAGTAGGATGGGATTATAGTAGCAGGGGTGGAGGCTTAGATTAGAGACAATTTACAGTGATGGGCATTATTTCAGAAAAAGGGGGGGGGGGAGTGATTATGAGGTGGGGAGTAACAAGGTGGGGCCCTATAAAAGGGGGCCACCATTTTATAGGGTCAGCCATTTTGGGTTCACTGACCCCTGTTGAGGATTTCCCACCCACCCTTCGTAATTTGGAAGCACTTGGGTTTGCAGGTTTGGCATTGGGGTTTCTTGTGAGTTAAGGGGGTTTATTTTCGATTGTCATCTATTCTGTTATTATGTTTTTGTCACAGTAGCTGGGCGTAAGAGGAGAAGATCCTCGAAGTTGGTGGAGGTGGGTATTGGGGGAGCAATGGGGGGGAACCCAAGAGGTTCTGGACCCCTCGGAGTGGATCAAGAGGATGGTGGCGTTTAATGGAAAGTGGGCTGACCGACGTGCTTCCGAGTTGGAGTCGATCGGCTGGAGCAAGTTTCAGTCAGGTGAGATCACCCAGGGTAAGGGTGTTTGGGCTTCAAGGATCAACCCCCTTTGAGTTAGGATGTTTTGGTTAACTTTTGTAAGTTATTAATAAATGGCTGCTGTGGCCAATTTAATCCATTAATGGAGTGTGATTTCGTTATTTGTGGGAAGGGGCAGGGGTTTGGCCAGGCAGTGGGAAGGGGGTTAATTTAACTTGATTGGTTTAAGGTACATAAGGACTCGCCTATACCTTTTATCATGGTTTTGGCACACAAATCTGATCAAACCTGATCAGGGAAAAAACTGCAGTGTGGAACTTGCTGTGCTCATACATCTCTCTATGGGGCTGATTCATTTCTGCTATAAAAACTTTGAAGATTAGCAAACATTTGGTGCAATGTGAACGTGCACAAAAATGTGTGACTTTTGCCATGGATCATGGGTGAGATGGGGCTTCCTTTTCTTCAAAACGTAAACTAATTACATATATCAGAAATTTACATCAGTTCTTGAGTGGAGAAGTGTTTCTGGTTGGGTGCCCAGAGGCACATTCCACGTAGAAGGTGCAAAGAGTTCATATTCGTATGAATTCAGTGGACCTTACTAGAATCAGCCCCTTTGTGACTGCTCAGGCAGGGGCAGAGCTATACTGCTTCATAACAAGCACATGTGACAAGTATTTTTGATCAATTAGTGGAGGTCTAAGTATGTTTCAGTGTGGCGCCCCGCAACGAGTGCGTCACAAGAGGGTATTGCAGCCATAAATGCAGCCGCAATATTCTCTGACACAGCAGTGATCTGGTTAACTTAGAAATCCAACCCTGCATGCATCACCTAGAACAGAGGGCCAATCCTAGGTCCTGGTGGGCGGAGTGCTAGGGAAGTGTGTAGGAGAACAGACCATTAGTCATAGAGAGAAGGGATCTAGAACTTGACCTGAGCAGTCTAGAACTTGGAGAAGGAGCGGGGGCTCCGCACCCCGTGCAGCCCCCGGGCCGTCACCGGTCGGGTGTCAGCACCTGAGGCCTTACCAACCGGGAATGGGCATCATCACATGGGTTCCTAAAAACTCCCGTGCCCACAAACCACAGCCTGGTTCACTGGTACCGAAGCTGGCAGCAGTTCACCTCTGCTACGCGAACCAGAAGCGTGGAGGAGCAGCTTCACAGGAGCACCCCACCACCAGCCAACTTCCAGTCGTCTAACAAGCGGTGTACCCACTGAGGGATCCAAGGCTCCCCAGAACATCCATAACGTACAGCTTGGATAGGGCATTGAAGCAGCCTCCCCGTACCCGATCTGGTATTCCTGGGCGACACTGGCAACCACTTAGTTAGAATGGAGGAACACTGCGGATTTCTAATGGACACTATCACTGCTGAGTCCACCCGGTCCACTACCCGTAAACTGTATACCATGTACTGCCTGCTGGTTACAGTAAAGACCCGTTGCAGAGACTTTCTGTGTCCGTGCTTCCTTATGAACTGTCCGTCCGCACTACAAGGTAACCGCAGCTGCCGCACAACATCTTAAGCAGCTCCAGCCTCCGGGGATCACCGCTCAGCCTGTGGGGAGCGTTCCATCTTGCTGCTATCCATCCCCCGGAGGTTCCGCAGCGTCGGTAGCCCTTACCAAAACTACTCATAGGTGGCGTCACGAATAAATTAAAACCCCTTTAATCTGTTCCCTACAAGACGTCTTCAACTTTTGATCTGCACTACACCAGGCCCCACTACCGGCAGGCGCGGCCCACCCGTGACAAGGAGGAAGGAAGCATCGCCTGTCTAAACCGGAGTCCCGGCCACGGTGAGTCATCAGCACTCATTACAAGGTTCAGTTCGATTAGCTAAAGTTCTCAGTGTTCGCTGAACAGTTCAATGAACAGTTAAACAAACGTATCCAAACCACTATGAATTCAATGAGAGGCCCAAAAGCTGCCAAAACAGATCAAACTGTTTAAAGTGGGGCCCCACTGTTGTGGCACAGCCATTAGCTTCCTAGAGTAATAACACAAGAAATATTGAGGTGGATGAGTGACCAGTGTAGGCCTGGTAGGCTGGGAGCCCTCATGCATCATGCAACAGCTCAAACTGCTTTTCTGATCAGCCAAACTCAGGTGGCACCAATATTAGCTTCATAGAGTGTTATTGTTAAAAAAATGTAAGGATAGTAACACAGATAGATGACTGAAATTAAGTGCAAACCTGCCAGTCTGGCAGCCCCACTGTTAAAAGCAATGAAAATCAAGGGGACTGAACTAGGAGTATCCATCCCCATTTACTAAAATTAGGGTCAGGTGAATAGGAAAGTGGCATGAAATTCCCCAGAGTACCAAAAGTGTCGCGGTGCAGAAGTCAGACATGGGCTATGCATAAGACAGGGTTTGGGCCAGCATTTACAGTTTTCAAATTAAGTTAAAATGAAGAGGTGAGTGAATGACTGGTGTAGGCCTCCTGTGCTGGGACCTCTGATACCCCATGTAACAGCTCAAACTGATTTTCTGCGCAGTCACACTTAGGTGGCACCAATATTAGGTTTATAGAAAATGTAAAAATAGTAGAACAGGTATATTACTAAAAGTAAGTGCTTGCCTGCCGTTCTGGGAGCCCTACTGCTACAGGCTACAGACTATAAGGGGACCCAACTAGGAGTATCCATCCCCATTTTCCAAAAATAGGGCCAGACTCTAGGAAAAGTAGCATCAATTGACCCACAGCATAAATTGTATAATAGTTTAGCATGGATGCATGGGATAGGGTCTGTAACACATTTAGAAGAATAAGAGTATGCTCTACTGTATCGTGGTGCTCAAGGGAAAATAACAAAAGAATAAGAAATTTTCCCTTGAGCACCACATACAGTAGAGCATACTCTTATTCTTCTGAAAAACTTATGTTTGAAATTAAATTAAGGATCAATTGCATTCATTTTTGCCTACATCTTTTTTTGTGTGTGCCAGGGATCACATTCTATATAAGGGTCTGTAACACAAACTGGCCTAGCATTTCAAGGTTAAAAATTCATCAGTGAAAGGTAGATGAGAAATAGGTGTAGGCGTGGTGTTCTGAGAGCCCTGCCAAATTAAGGCAATTCACACGGGGACCAAATTAGGGGTACCCATCCTCATTTCCCAAAATTAGGGCCACACACCAAGAAAAAAGGCCTAAATTGACCTGGTCCAACATTTCAAAGTTGAACATTGATCAGTAACAGGTGGATAAGTGGCAGATGTAGATCTGAATAATCGTCTCCATTTACAAACAATATAGTTTGTCGGAAGTCAGCAGAAAGCAAAAGGAGGAGCAATAGGAGGAATATTAGGTGCTTCATACATGTAAAAAAAATTGTTAAAGTAACAGCAGTGGAAACTCTTTTTGATTATTGTGTCACCAAGGCTCTTGTAAGGAACAACAGCAGCAGTATTAACAGCCACAGAAGCCATGACAAAAAAGGTGTCACAGACTGCTTATTGCACTGGACAGACTAGTAGAGTATCAACAAATCTTCATATATAATCTGGAGACAATTGCCAATGACAATCTCACAGCCATGTCGAAGAGCTTTTCCTACTCATCCTGGAGGGGGGCACCATATTTCCTTTGTCCATATACTTGCCCAAGTAATATATTTGAGCTCGTCATCTAGTTGAGTAGTGCAGCTTTACTTTTTCAGTTCACAAATTTAAGCCAAAACTGTGGCTCGAAGGCCGCCATTAATGCTCCCTTCTTGTGCTCCATGTCGCTTGCCCTTCTTTTTGTAGTCTCTGCCCTTATATGAGTTAATGGATCAAGAGAAGGCACTATAATATGAAAAAGTGAGGGCACTCCCAAATGTATTGAGGAGGACCCTTCCAAACGTATGTTACAGGGCCACCTCAGGATCCTCACTAATCTCAGGTTTCCTTACACCTGCTAGCCCTCTGAAAACTTGACGTGAGAGCCACAGAACGACATGGAGGTGGTGTGGCAGGAGGAGGACTGTAAAGCTCAAAACACAAATGTGCACAATAGAGCTGGCATTGTAAACTGCTATGGAATATGTCTTTCACTATCTAGTCTCAATGAGAGAGGAACTGCCCAAATGCATAAGTAACAGTAGTCCCTTCAAACGTATGTTACAAGGCCCCTCAGGTCCAATATCAGCATACCAACGGGCATGTTCTAGCTGGCCGTGTAGAGTGCTGGGGATTATCTAACTAAAATTGATGCATGACGGAAGTGTGGCGCCCCTCTGGCACAAAGGTATTACACTCTGGCAATAAATGTGTTATCTCTGTAAGTTGTGGGTTCAGGGTTTAACCTGTGGAGTCTCATGTTACACACACAGGACTAGGCCACCTTACAATAGGGGGACTGGTTATTTAGTAGGTCCCAAAAGGGGGTGGAGCCTAGGCTAGAGTGGGAAACCAGGAAGTTAGGAGAGTTTTACCTTAGACAGTGCTGGGAGGAAGGCAGTCAGGAAGGACGTGCCTGACAGTATCACTTACAGGAGTGATCCCCATCTTTAAGTGGGGGCCCAGGACAGAAGCAAACGGACCAGGACTGGTTGGAGCCAGCTGGTCACGTTTGGGGAAACACCGGCAGCACGGGAAACCGAGGCGGTCAGTAGTTTACCTCTGGCCGCAAATCGACGAGCTGCGGGCCCATCATCAACGGGTTGCCGTTAGCGCCACAAAGGCATCTCACCCCTCAGGACTGAGACCGGTTCAGGACACTATAGGTAACGGACCAAATTCCGGTGGCGGGAGAGATAGTGCATTCCAGCTGCTCCCGTCCGTACCGGTAAGGAATCTACCTTGCCTACTAGCTACAGACTGTGGGACTGGCGGGAGAGCTCTGCGAGGGTGGTAAAGGCAGAGAAGAACAGATTAGACCCCGATAGACTTGTGAAGGAACATCTAGAGACTGCATAAGGGGGACCCTGGACCGGCAACATTCACCCGGTAAACCAGACTGTACCGTGTATCGTTTAACATCTGCCGATGTCCAGTAAAGTGGAGTTAGAGTTGAACTGGTCTCTGTCCTTCTTCTCGCCGGTGCCCTCATCCCTCTCATCATCCTCCTCCATCACCGCTGCCCTGAGGTAAAAGCTCCACCTGTGGGAAGCTGTACCACACTCTGCTGCACCCATCATCACCTCAGCGGCCGGCTTGCAGCGCCGGTACCTATATTACCGGGAACTACAGGTGGCGTCATGTACCCTTGTAGATATTCCCTCCCCACCATCTAACAAATGACAGCCAGGGCACGGAACCGGGAACCCAACCACCTGTGATTTCCCCAGTTAAAACCATCAAACCTAGGCCCGGTGTCTGAGTACCCCTTGCCCTGGGCTCATCAGAAAGACCTACAAAATGTATTTAAATCAGAGCCCCGCCAATTGTAAAAGAAAAAAAAAACAAAACACTATATGTGAACAAACACTAAAGGGTATATTTTTTTTCTCTTTTTTATAGAGCCTTACATTCAAGTGATTGTGCAGGAAAAATTGTTCCTTAACATTTTTGCCTGTAAAATGCAGTTTAGATTTGGTTTGGTAGATGTTCTTGTGAATCTTTAAAAGTGGTGTAATAGTGTAACAACCTTATTCCCAGAAGCCATATGTGAGTCAGAAATGCATGCATCGGGTCCAGCAAAAAATTACTCGCATTTTACTAGTCGCTGATGTCCGGATCGTCCCCCTCGAGGTCCTTCTCCTTGGAGTGCAACTGGCTGGCTGGATCCTCTAGGACGGCCTCGAAAACCACCTCGGACTCGCTCTCGGGTTCGCAGCTTCCCCCTCCGGGTTCTCAAGCTCCGTTGTGGCTGTCTCTCCCTCGTCATCGGCTAGGACCTCGGGGTCATCTGACTCTTCGCGAGACCTGGATTCCCTGAGTTCTGCACTGGCGACGGGTGATTCCTCAGCAGGCGGATCCTCCCTGGTAACCGGGTGCTCAATTGTGGACCAGTCTTTCACTCCCGGTTCCAGCTCCTGGTTGCTGGATTCTCTCTGCATTGCCCTGCGGGATAGTTCCAGGGCGACATCGGCGCTTCAGCGCCTAATGGTCCACTCAACGACTCCACCAAGCTGGACTCTCAGATCTTGGAACATGGTTCTCCAAAAGGCCGCATCCCCCTCGTTGATGAGGGGGGAGATAGCCCCTGGGTCCCCGGTTGCAGCTCGGGTTCTTCCTCCACATTCCGCAACAGGTCGCTCAGTCTGGTGGCCGCCATGTTTACCGACCCTCAGACCACACCCGTTCCGTGTGGATATCCAGCCGCACCCTTCTTGCTGCTTTTCAAGGCTGCTGGCAGGGGTACTGTAATCTTTGGCCCGCCCCCTTGGTTTTTCGATGGCAATAGGGGTGGGAAATTAGTTTTGTGCTTCTGGCATGGCCCTTCCACGATGAGAGGTCAAAGCACACCCCTGGGCCAGCATACGTTGTTCACATCTTTACAAGGCCCCACAATGGCGGGCCCAGAGACAGTTCAAAGAGTTCAGTTTTTTAGGCCAAGATTTTAAAATTTGTAAGGTGCACAGTCTTTATGGTTCGTATCCTGTACGTCGACGCCAGAGGCTGACCCACCCCAAGGCTGGGGAATTTGGATCATGGGCGTTGATTACAGTTGCTGTCACTGGTGGCCGGTGCCTGGGTCCGTGGCCCTGGTGGTCGCTGGAAATTGTGGGAAGTAAAATAATAAAGGTGTAATGATCGTGACGCCACCTACGGTACCTGGTGAACGCACCAGCGCTGCTGCAGATCTCCGGGGATGATGGGTGGGCAGCCTGATGCTGATGCTCCCCGTAGGTGGAACGGAATCCCCGGGGCAGTTTTGTAGTACTTATTGTCGTGGTTGCAGGTACAGGGAGGCAGTTCTGCAGGCAAGAGGCTGAGTGATCTCTCAAAGCAAGAAAGAATAAGACACCACACGTTGCTGAGTCTCTGTACTGGTTTACTGATAACCGTCAGGCACTAAACAGGTTTACAGGTAGCTGGCCTGGGTAGTTACCAGTGGATGGGTGTCTTTCTGTGGCTTCCAACGATGTTTCTTTCGGCTTTGCCCTCTGTCCTCACTTTCTGTACCTGCGCTGCTCCTACTTCCTTAGCGCGGCCCTGCAGTGATCCAGTTTTTCTGCACCAAGCTCACGGGTCTGTTAGAGGTTACCCTTCTCTCTCTAAGGTGATAGATGCCCTTGGAAGGGGCTCAAACCATGGATGAAGATCCTGGTGGGATTGTGCGTTGGGTCGGGTCGAGGCTATCTGAAGGCCCTCGAGCCCCCGATGTTGGCGGCTCAGGGCTGAACTCTCCTGCACTGCTCCCTGCAGCCGCTTCTCCGCTATTCGGACTGGGATCCCCCCCAGACCGGGTATTAAGACGGTCTGACGCCAGGTGTTCACCAACACCCTTGGGCTCCCCCTTCTTTCTGGGTCACCGGTCTTTCTGGGTGCCCTCCCTCCCCAGGTTCCTTTGAAGGGTAATCCTCGACTTCACTCCTCACTACTGACTACTTTCCCACTCTTCACTACTCCCTTATATAACCTCCCACCGGGACCAGTTACCCTGGTAACGGGTTTAACCAATTGGCCCCCTGGCTCTAAGTGTGTGAATGTGTAGATGAAAGCCACATGCGAACCTTCCCATCCACTGGCCACTAGGATACCACACACACTGGTCTGGGTGCAGTACCCAGTGGAGCGCCACAGTTGCAGGAAGAGGGTAATGCCCAACACACCAATGGGCACATTGGAACTGGCATTGTAAAGTGCTATGGAATATGTATTATGCTATGTCAGTATCAATGAAGGAGTGACCGCCCAAATGTATAAGTAACAGGAGTCCCTTTCAAACGTGTGTTACAGAGCCACCTGAGGCCCCTCACAAAAATCAGGTTTTCTGACAGCTGCTGCCCTCTGAAAACCTGAAATTCCAGTGTGGCGCCCCGTGATGGGAGAAGCAACGCCCGAGACATGAAGACCCAGCTATGGTGAGCCAGAGTTTGGCGGTCGCGAACAGGATACGAGCAGACCCGTTTCCTAATGGGTATTATGTGCTTAAAGAACTTTTATTCCACCAAAAAGGACTTTGTTCGACGAAAACGAACTTTTCCCGCCTTTTTACGACTGGGTCAAGATGGGGACCAATATGGCGGATCCTGCCATGTGAACCACAATGTGCTGGCCCAGGGGTGTGCCTCCGCCCCTCTTCGTGGGAGGGCCATGGCAGAGGCGCCAAAATCCTTGTCCGCCCCGATTGCTGGAAACAACCATGGGGGCGGGCCAAAGACTTCAGCCCACCCATGGACTAACGGGTGCGGTTCTCCAAAGAAGGAAGATGACCAGCCTAAAGCTCCATGAATTGATGAAGGAGGTCGAAGAAAAGGCTCGTGCAGCCATAGGCCACCCGGGTCCGAGTCCCGTCCTCACCATAGACGGAGATCCCGAGTTCTGGGAAACTGCGCTGCAGGACTTAAGGGTGCGGCTGATGGAGACTACGGACTGGATTATCCGCAGCTGGAGTGCGAGTCTGGCCAGCCGACTGCATCGGGCTGTCCAGCAGAGACGCAAAATCTGTTCCACTCCAGAGCCGGAGCTTGATACCTGTCCCGTTCCATCACCGGAGCCCATGACCTGCCCTGTTCCATCACCAGAGCCTGATACCTGTCCAGTTCCATCACCGGAGCCCAAGACCTGCCCTGTTCCAGAGCCGGAGCCTGCAACCTGCTCCACTCCAGAGCCAGAGCTTGAAACCAGTCCTGTTCCGGAATAGGAACCTACAACCTGTTTAGTCCCAGAGCGAGAGACTGTGACCTGTTACACTCCCGAACCGGAGATGGGCCCCGAACTCACTGAGGCCTACCCGGTTATCGGAGCGGAAGCACCACCATCTACCGGTGCAGAGACAGCAGACGAGAAGGCGGGTGCGTCACAGGAGGGTATTGCATACCTGACTGAAGATGCAATATTTTCCGTCTCAGTAATGACATGGTTAACACTCAGAGCTCCATACCCAACATGCACCATTAGAATAGAGGGCCAATCAGGTCCTGGTGGGCAGAGTGTAGGAGTAGTGTGTAGGAGTAACATAGGAGAGGAGAGAGAAGTGGTTGGTGGGAGCGTAGGAGAAGGGGGCTCTGCACAGTGCCGTGCAGCCCTGAAGACCACCCACCGGTTGGCGCCATTATTCGGTGCTCCAAACCGGAACCTGGGCGACTATCTAATGGGTCAAAATACACCCGCACCCACCAACAACCGGATCACTGGTTCCGAAGCGAGTAAGTCGTTCATCGCTGCTCAGCAAACCAGAAGTGAAGGGACTGCTTTCTAGGAGCACCTCACTGCAGCCGCGACTAGAGCCGTCTTGCCAGCGGAGTACCCATCATAAGGAAACAGGCTTCCCTTACACCGGATTGTATACACCGGCAGGGAAATTCAAGTAGCCCCCTTGTACCCGAACTGGCGCACTAAGGCGACATCGCAACTAGAACAGGTTAAGAATGGAGGAACACCGCGGAGCTCTGAAACAACACCGGTCATTGCTGGGACCACCCGGTCCGTTACCCGTTAACTGTATGCCCTGTATCATCTACCGATTACAGTAAAAGACCGGTTG
Organism: Allobates femoralis; assembly: GCA_033576535.1. Classification (NCBI taxonomy): domain Eukaryota; kingdom Metazoa; phylum Chordata; class Amphibia; order Anura; family Aromobatidae; genus Allobates; species Allobates femoralis. The sequence continues at coordinate 337,854,780 of JARQOC010000002.1, read as the reverse complement.
CAGAGAACACTGGTGTCTGTACTTCTTTAGAACTGCTTAACTCTACATGCTAAGAATCACCGAGCTGCCATACACCACCAAGTGCAGCTCCCGCTTGTCCTGTGGGGAGCTTCCCATCTTGCTGCCGTACATCCCCCGGAGGCCCAAGCAGCGCCGGTGAAATCACCGGCATCACGACAAGAAAGAATTAATCCTTATCTGTTCAGCCAACCCCTTTTGATCTGGACCACCGGGCCCCACAGCCTCGGGCGCGGAACCGTGACGGGAGAAGCAACGCCCGAGACGTGAAGACCCGGCTACGGTGAGTCACCAGCCGTAGAATGACTTAGAAGTGGTGCTGCAGGAGGAGGAGTGTAAACTCCAACACACCAATGGGCACGTTGTAGCTGGCATTGTAAATGGCTGCGTAATATGTGTTCAGAGGGAGGGACCGCCAAAATGTTTAAGTAAGACCAGTCCCTCTCAAACGTATGTTACAGGGCCATCTGAGACCCCTCACAACTATCACATTTCCATACGCCTGCTGGTCCTCTGAAAATTTTAATTAAGGGTTGCAGAATGACATGGAGGTGGTGTTGCAGGAGGAAAGGGAGGTCAAACACACCAATTGGTACAATGCAACTGGCATTGTAAAATGCTATGAAATACGAATTCCGCTATGATAGGATTAATGATGAAGGGATAGTCCAAATGTATGAGTAGCAGCAGTCCCTTTCAAACAAATGTTACAGGGACACCTAAAGCCCCTTACAGGCCTATAACAGATAGTGCAGAGGCCAGGGACTGCGAGTGGTTAAACTGTAGAGGAATGTATCAAATGACCTGGTGTTGTGGATGTGCAGGGCCCAGGATTGGGCCAGGGGCTTTAGAGGGAGGGCACAATAAGGGACATTAGAATTGGGGTACAGTATTCACCCCTCCCTCTCACCTCCTGCATCCAGCTTGGATGTCAGCATCACCTCCTTTGATGTCTGAGGCCCTGGAGCATCTGGTTCTGGTTCGGGTACTGAAGGAGGGATCATCATGGCTCATTGATATGCTGGCCCAGTGCCAGCACCCAGGTGAAGAGCTCTCAGCTTATTGAAAACATGACCTTTTTGACTAGCTAAAATTCAGTGGCAAAGCACATGTGGCACAGCCATGGTACCTCCTGGGATGCCTGGTTATGCATAGCCAGTTGCAGAAAAAATTTCCATCCTCTCAACATCGGCATTTGCAGGTGAGATTGTCATAGTTAAAGCTATGGAGGAAGAAGGGCATGCCCGGGGCAATGGTACAGAAAGAGCGGGGAGTTTTTTAGGTAAACGACGAGAGGGAGGTTTAAAAGGTGTATCCATAAGTCAAATACAGCAGGGGTAAGTCTGTGTATTTTAGATCATATGTAAAGCCAGATTTATTATTGGTTTAAGACATAGATGGGTGCAGATAGGTAAGGCTACACGGGTAGACACAAGTTATTTTGGTATGTTTTCTTACTCAGTTTATAACATTACAGAGTCTCTGAAGTCGCGAATCTGGATTGCTTGCCAGTCTTATGTTTTCTGCACTGTAAGGGGGGCTACGGACAGCTTGGTCGGCACAATGTTTTGGGACCACTGACTCACTGCGGCCGGGACTCCGGTTTAGACAGGCGTTCGCTTCTTCCTCCTTGTCACGGGGTGCCGCGCCTGCCGGTAGTGGGGGCCCGATGGTACAGATCAAAAGTGAAGACGCCTTGTGGGAACAGATTAAGGGGTTAATTGTTTCGTGACGCCACTTATGAGAGATTCGGTAACTGTACCGACGCTGCGGGGCCTCCGGGGGATGGAATGCAGCAAGATGGAACGCTCCCCACAGGATGAGCGGTGATCCCCGGAGCCACAAGCTGCACAAGATGTTGTGAGGCAGATGCGGTTACCTTAGCATGCGGATGAACAGTTCATAAGAAGGCACGGACACTGTAAGTCTCTGTAACGGGTTCTTTACTGTAACCAGCAGGCAACAGTAAAATCAAAGACGATACATTTAGTGCTCACATTGATACATAAAAACGAGCCTAGTATATAGCAGAGTTCTGAACAAGGATTGAGGGCACACAATGGTTTTTAGTACAGTGACCAAAACAGAGGGGAAGACAGTCGTCGTCTGAAACCAGTTCTGATTGACTAACATTGTTTCATCATATATATACAATTCAAAGACGTATAAATTAGCCTGTGGTTTCAGAGCTGCATATGTATATCCCCTCATAGAAAAGTTAGTTGCAAATCCATTATGAGCATAAATATTTGGTTCAGTACTTATCCTTACACATTGTCCTCACAATATCAAGAGTGAATATCTGGGTATCTAAAACATAAAGAACAGTCATCTAGGAGAATCCCCCATTACATTTATATAAAGATAGATCATTACCCATATCTCTCAATATTGCAGGAAGAACCAGGCTCAGGACAAACAGATACAAAGGACACTCATTCCAACACGTGTTTCGCTAACACCAGTCTTATTGCTTCCTCATGGAAAGGATACAGCTATACCCAGTGGTCACGGCCTTTTATATCCGCTAATTACCCCTAACTGGCTATCACCTGTGCACCTCTCCTCCGGTATAGTGGCGCCTGCCCGCCGGGAGATCGCTGCGCCGGAAGCCATCCCCGCGCACTGGAAGTGCGTGGTGTAATGATGCGCGCGGCGTCAGGTGGTTACCATGGCACCGCGCGCATGCGCACTCATGGTCGGAGTCAGGCCGCCCGCACAAGCGACTCACGGCGCGCAGGCGCACACCGGAGAGGAGGGGGAAGCTGTAAGTTAGATTGAAAAACAGAGAGGGAGCCGGTCACGAGCACTTAGTAGTGTCTCCCATGGATATCACATATAACAACATTGTAATTAGTGCGTGAAATAATATCCTGATATAAAATCCATAGGAGTCCACTTGAATCTTCCGGTGACCTCTCTTATAAGGTTCTTATTTGATGAAGCCAGGGCAGGCAAACGGGTCAAAAAGGCCATTATATTCCACAGATCTAAAAAGGGGGCAGAAAAGTATTTTCTTATTACACAGAACGCAAACAAAGACACCAAAGGTCAGGTAAAACTGGAATTTGGAGACAGAAACTGGACATAATTATAAAAACGGAGCGTAACTGATAATTTCATTCAGGCCCTTGGGCACTAGGGTCCAAAGTCCACTTTGACTCACACCTAGCCAGCATACCCTTCAGGTCTCCCCCTCTGATCCCTGCATGTATCACGTCAATGCCCCTAACCTGTAGGCTACTTGCATCACAATTATGATGGATTTTAAAGTGCCTCGGCAGAGTTTTGAGTAGGGTGATATCCTCGGAATTTCCAGCTGCCTCGATACCTCGCACGTGCTCTCTCACTCTTACGCGCAACTCGCGTGATGTTAGTCCCACGTAAATACGTGGGCAGCTGCATGTTGCAAAATAAACTACATAGGTAGTACTACAGGAGATGTAATGTCTTATTTTATATGTTTTTCTATTATCGCTTGAGTGAAAGAACCCCGTGCGAAGGACATTGGGGCAGGCAGAGCAGTCGCCACATGGATAACAGCCAAGACGTTGGGTTCGCTGTCCGAATGGCAGTTGTCTCTGCGGGATGTAGTGGCTATCGACAAGAAAATCCTTAAGATTTCTTGCCTGCCGCGCAGTCATCAAAGGCACATCTGGGAGCGTTTCAGCAAGAACAGGATCGGCTTTAAAATAGACCAGTGTTTGGTGAAAATATCCCTCATCAGATCCCATTCTTGATTGAATGTGCCGATGAAGCGTATCTGTTCACCGGACTCATTAGTTGACCTGCCACGATATTGTAATAGATTTTGTCGTTCGGTGTTTTTAGCTCTACAATAGCTTTTTTTCAGACAGCGTCTGCTGTATCCTCTTTCTAAAAAGCGATTCCGCAGGTCACAAGCTTGTTTCTCAAAGCCCTCATCTGATGAGCAAATACGTCGCATCCTGAGATACTGGCCGGTCGGGATGGCATGGATGGTTGACCTGGTATGCGCTGAAGACGCGGTCCGGATGAGGTCATCAGGCTGTGAGCTCCAGCCTATGGGAGGTAACCGCGCCCTTCAAATACATTGGAGAATGTCTTGCAGGCCGCCAGATATAGTTTTGGTTCCCTAAGTGATATAGTGTGTGTACTTGTGTGTTTGACCCTTGCCTGGATTTCTGACTCTGCCTCTGCCTATCGATTTTGTACCTCAGCTGCCCTCTTGGTTTTTGCCCTTGACCCTTGCCTGGATTTTTGACTCTGCTACTGCTGATGATTTTGTACCTTCGCTTCCCTCTCGGTTTTGACTCGGACTTCTGACTTTGTTTTTCGGGTCTTGATTTTTTCCCTGGCGACCTTTCCTGCTCTGTTGCTATAGGCAGCTACCCCCTGGGCTTCGCTGTAATTCCAGATTCCTGTATAGGGGTTAAGGGTCTCGGGGTTTCTCGGGGTGCTGCCTACCAGCAGCTCGGCCTCACAGCGGATGGTCGTCACAGTATGGATCTCTGAGTTAACTGTGTGATTGCTGGGTGAGAGAATATTACTGCTGCATTTGTGGCTGCAATACCCTCCTGTGACGCACTTGTTGCGGGGGCGCCCACACCACAGCATGTAGATTTTAATTGGCAGGGCTTTAGGGGACTCAGATGGGGGCATGTATTTCTGCAAAAATGGCAGAGGTAACAGGCGTCTGGATATCTTAGGGATGCATGCAGGAGAAAATGATTTGGGGCAATTGAAGTTAGCAAACCACATAGATAATAAAGGATAGTTTGGCAAAGCATGTCCAAGATAGTGCCTAAAAGGGTATGGTGGGGGGGGCACGTATTTTAGCACCTTTTTGAAGAATTCATAGATGGTTGAACATGCAAGTGTGTTGTTTTGTCAGAGAAAATAAGAAAGTTGTAGTACAACATACGGTAGGATGTTGGAGGGGTTCAACAGGATACTAATACATAGAAAATAACATATTTTGATGGGCCTGCAAGAGGGCGTGGGAAGTGCTCAGGTCTTGATGGGTGGCAGTGGTTGGAGGATTACACAGGTGTACGTGACTCGCCCCCAGCGGGGTTACTCGAAACCGGGCCCTACCGATGTCGTCTGGGTTCTGTGGTATGTCACAGTGGCGTTACCCGGCCTGTGGTCCCCTCGTGGGGTGGACAGTAAAAAGGGGGAGTGTGAAAAGAGGAGAAAAAAAAAATAAAAATACAAATAAAAGAGTTTTTATCGTGACGCACCCGTGAAAGACAGCCAGTGGGGCCGCTGTTGCAGTCGGGACCTCTGGGGTTGATGTGAGTAGCAGCTGTGATGGTTTGCCTGTCCACGTGAAGAGTGGGTCCCCAGGGCAACCGGTAAAGTCTATGGAAGTAATGGGTTTGTTGGGGAAATGGAAGGCCAGAGAGACTGAGCTGGTTGCTGGTAGGGATCAGGGACACTCTCAGGCAGGCTCCTGCTGCCGACTCGGCTTTCAGTCTACCTCTCCTCAGGCGCAGAATAAACAGATGGACACAATGCTGAACTTTAGCTGGTTTACTTGGCTTTTCTCGTCAGTTGTTTCAAGCTACAAGCCAGTGCAGTGGTGGGGGCGCCACACTCCCCCTGAGCAAAGGTTAGCATGTCCTCGTGCTAGGACCAGGTTAGATTGTAAAAACGAAGCTCAAAATTTTTTTACAATGCAGAATTACAATAACATCAACAATAAGCAGGCTTTTCAGCGCTTTTATGGGAGGTACTGTTACTTTAGCGTTACTCAATATAGAAGTAGAAAAAGACAAAAATAACTGTATCCAGTCCCACCAAGTCCAGTGTGAACCCTTCCTGGGTACATACCACAATATAGGCCATTGTCCAGTTCTTAGTGTCTTTCTTCTGTGTTCGGGGGACCCCTCTCACAAGAAAGGCCCCAGCACATACCCTGGGTGTGGTGACAGGGATAAAGAGACCGATTCTTCAGCAACGCCAGTGGTTTTTTTTCGTTGTGGTCATAAGTGCAGTATAAACAAGTCATTGTTCAAACACTTCAAAAGCACATAATATAAGTGAAGCAGTTGACAGGGTAGGGGTACTCGGGTACGGGGGATGATGGCGACTTTAATGGGGGATCACGGCTGGTCGTTCCCCGGTCCTGTGCCCTGGACCCTCAATGGCAGGGAACGGTGGGGGATAAGAGGGATTGGTAACGTGATGCCACCTGTAGTTCCTGGTAACGGGTATACCAGCGCTACAGCCGGCCGCTAAGGTGATGGCGGGTGCAGCAGGGTGTTTTACAGCTCCCCCAGGTGGAGCTTTACCTCAGGGCAGAGGGGAGTTGTAGTCGCGTCTCTGCAGACAAGGCGGTGAATTGCGGCGGTTAAGCAGGCACACACACAGTGATCGCTGTTTCGGTACCTTTTACTGGTGACAGGTTTACTGGTGACAGGATAACAGGTACAGTCCAGAGTAATAACCAGGTCCCCGGTGCAACTTGGGACATCCACTTTAGAAAGTTGTGAGGCCTCCTCTATCTCTATGTTCTGTGGTTTGGGATAAGTCCTGCCTGTGCCTGAACTCACCGCTACTTCTCCCTCTCAGGCCTTTGCTCTAAACTGACAATGAGGTCCTTCTGCGGGGTTCCTATTCCTCTTATGGCCCCTGGTCCTGTACTTGGTCAGTTTTAGCATCTCTTGTCTTTACCTCAGGGGGTTTTGACCCTCCTGGTTCTTCCGGGTTTTCACTACTGCAGTGGATGTTGGCAGCGTCGGACTCCGGTGTCCCAATGTACTATAGGGAGACCTTAACTGGTTCCCTTTTTGATTCCCTGCTCTCCACTGGCCTCTGACCCTCTCCCTAGGGTGCAGCACAGCGGTCAGTGGTCCCTGGCCCTGGATCCTTCCCAGTGACCAGCTCCTCACTCCAGCTCTCTCCTCAGACTCCGTGGAACTCAATACTGGGATTAACTGACTCCTCCCCTCAGGCCTGGATCTTTTAAAGGGGAACTGGCTTAAGGCAGCCAGTAGAGCTCCCCCTTCAGGTCTGGGGTGTAAGGTGTTGTGTGCTGTGTAATTCCCTCCTTGCACCAGTAGATCCTGTGGCAATCCCCTGCAGGGGTGCACATTCACCCCAAGTTAAATACAGTCTTTTGGGACTGAAACATTTTTCCATAACCATAAAATATCATAACTATTTACATTTGATAATTGAACAGAGTCTTAAAATGAAAAATTTACAAAAACCAGGTATAAATAAGAAAACAGGTAACCAGTCCATACAGTGCTAGTCCATCCTCTGCAGGCTGTTTAAAGGGTGTTTAAACGGGTGTTTGCCACTACCAGTCCTGTGGCTATGGTCCATTTTTGAAAATAAGAAAAGGGAAACATTCAAAAAGTCCAACAGGTCAAGTCTCTGTCGGCTTAAAGTTTAACATTACACAACAATAAACAATACGGGTGCCTCGGCGGAGGAGTCCTAGGTACTGCAGTGGCTTCTAACCGGGTCATAAGCGCTGTAGGCCTCCTGGCCCTGAGGTCACCTATTGGCCAAGATTTTGCTCTCCCTAGACAGCTCCTGAAGCCAACTCCTCTCACCCCTCTTACTGGTGTTGTGTACTTGGTCTGGGTTGGTTTTGCCTACTCCTTACCCTTTTCTGTACATTAGCATTCACAACATACCATATTTTTCGCTTTTTAAGATGCACTTTTGTTCCCCCAAATTTTTGGGGAAAGTGGAGGGTGCATCTTAAAAAACGAACGTACGGTTCAGGGGAGAGTGGGGGCAGCTCTGGAGTGTGTCCGGGGGCTGGCTGCGGGCTCTAGGAATCAGCGGGAGGTCACATGACCCCCGCTCATTAACTCATTTAATATGCACTGCACTGCCGCTGTCCATCACCTCGGTGCTGAAGCTAGCACCGAGGTATGGACAGGGGAGCAGGGCATATTAAATGTTCCTGCAGTCCCCCCATGCTGCTGGCCAGAAAATAACAAACATTTTATACTTACCTTTCCGGCACTTGCCTCAGTCTTTCAGTGCCTCTCTCCCTGACTGCCGCAATCTCCCTCCGAGGTCCCAGAGAAGCCGGTCATGTGTGCCGGGGATGTCATCAGTGTGCGCTCCATCACATGACCGGCTTCTCTGGGAGCTCAGAGGGAGATTGCAGCAGTCAGGGAGAGAGGCACTGAAAGACTGAGGAAAGCGCCGGAGAGGTAAGTATAAAACGTTTGTTATTTTCTACCCTGCAGCAAGGGGGGGCCGTGTACCAGCCCTGGGGGGCATGTGCCAGCCCTGGAGCGGAGGTGCCAGCCCTGGGGGGCATGTGCCAGCCCTTGGGGGATGTGTGTCAGCCCTGGGGGGCATGTGCCAGCCCTGGGGGACTTGTGCCAGCCATGGGGGGCATGTGCCAGCCCTGGGGATCGAGTGCCAGCCTTGGGGGTCGAGTGCCAGCCCTGGGTTTCGAGTGCCAGCCCTGGCGGACTTATGCCAGCCCTGGGAGGCATGTGCCAGCCCTAGGGGATGTGTGAGAGCCCTGGGGGGCATATGCCAGCCCTGGGGGATGTGTCAGAGCCCCGGGGGGCATGTACCACCCATGGGGGATGTGTGCCAGCCCTGGGGGACTTGTGCCAGCCCTGGAGGACGTGTCAGAGCTCTGGGGGGCATGTACCAGCCCTGGGGTATCTGTGAGAGCCCTGGGGGGCATGTGCCAGCCCTTGGGGGGCATGTGCCAGCCCTGGGGGACGTATGCCAGCCCTGGGGGACGTGTGCCAGCCATAACCAGAATAAGGGGGCCATATCTAGGATGGGGGAGCTATATCCCAAGATGAGGACCATGTACCAGGAGGAGGGGGCTACGAGAGACATATATCCTATATGATTTGTAAGAAGGACACTGACATTATAAGACGAACCCCATTTAACATTAAAAAATATTTTTTTCTCTTTTCCTTCACCAAATTTGGTGGTACGTCTTATAATCAGGAGCGTCTTATAAAGCAAAAAATACGGTATTTACATTTTAAACATATTACATTTTCCCACATTTTACAACTTATTCTCTACACCTGAGTGGTGCGTGTCCAAGATTGACACGTGTTGACCTACGTAATTCTGGTGTAGAATTGGTGAGAGTGGGTCTATATGTCACTGGTAAACTGGGTAGCAGTCTGCGACTACCTGATCTCACAGTAGGAATGGCAGGTACACTGATTGCAGGATTCTCTGGTTCCGGTACAAAAGGTGATTCTTGTACTCTTGGCACTTCTACTGCTGGTGGAAACATTGGGATTAGATATGTACCTTCTATGTGAGCCCAATCCGCTGGTAACTCTCCAATGAGTGTTTGAACTGTCTTTGGCTTCTCTTTCTCTTCTGGCTCTGGACAAGGTATATTTTCCTCTGGTTGAAGCTGTTGAGGGCACTTCTTCAAATGATCTCTGGACACTGTTGCTGTTGTTTCACCAATGTCCTTGTGTAAGGTTTTCAGTCTTTTTTGCTATATCTTTGCATTTAGTGTATTTTGTCGGCCATCTTGTTTCCTGTCATGTGCATTGACTTTGGCCCTCAACCAATATGAAGTCTTCAGCTTGTCGTCGGCCATCTTGTTTCCTGTCCTGTGCATTGACTTTTTCCCTCAAACAATATGGAGTCCTCAGCTTTGATGTCCCTGCCCTGTTCCTTGCCAATTGCCCTTTTCATCAGTTTCAGCTGATTTACCTGTGCTCCTGAATCAGGTCTGCAACCAGTTTGTGACTTGCTCTCTGAAGCCTGGATTCACTCTGCCTGGAACCATTTGTGGACAGAGAATCCTCCTGCTTGCCAGCAACATCTGACAGGAAAGTAATAGACTCTGAATGCTTTCTTTGAGACTTGTACTATGCTTTAATGCTCTGATGTCCTTGGTTGTTTGCCTTGCACTCTGCAACTACATTTACTTTATCCTGTTAATGCACTAACTTGTATGAAGCAATACAAGAGCTGCTTATGAAGCGTATGTCTCATGTGTCTCATTATACCCATGCATTAGACTCTATATAGACTGTATCATATATGACACCTTAAACTCGTTTTCTGGTTATCAAAACTGGATGGTAGCACAGTGTATGGTTCTTTTTCCCATTGATCATCTAGTTTGTGCAGTTTTCTTTTTCTTTTCAAAACCAATTAACCTGGTGTTAAGGGCGTTCCTTGCGCACTTTTGTTAAAGTTGGTTTCTTGTTTTCCTTTAGATTTTTCCAGACTTCTCTCAACACATTCTTGTATCTTCTGATATTATTCTTTTCTACGAGTATCCCAATCTGCATCTGTAGTATCTGCTTCAGGAACTACTATGCCTATTTCAAAGTCTACTGGCAATTTTCCTGGTCTTGCTCTCATGAGGTATGCAGGAGTACAATTTGTTGAGCTTACTGGGATGTTGTTGTAGATATAGAAAAAAACTCACCAAATTTTGGCCTCTTATAAATATCATTGCATTTAGCAGGATACTATCAGCCACCTCAGAAGCAACCCATATCTCTCAACACCGATGCACCATCCCCTACAACCTCGACACGGGGCGGTTATGGCACCAGCGACCATCCGTGCCACAAGGAGGAGACAGGTGGTGTCACTGGACATGAGATCACTACAGGGTGGCAGGCACTCCAAGAGTGAGGCATAAAGTCAGAAAGCAGCCTATTAATGACGCCCAGCTGTTAGACAAGGCGGGCCGCTCTGCAACAAAATATGCAACACAAGTGACTGTCGCCCCCTAGAGGACACAGCTGTAGACTGCAGATAGATAAAAAAATGCAATATAACTCTATAGATGAAAGTGAGGAGTTAGTTTGATATTTTGGACCAAAATAGCGTAAGCTCGTAGCCCCCGTCACGGGCCCTCACGCCTACGAGTACCTAGCCACATGTATAACACATGTCTAAAGCTAAATTATACATGCTTGAATAAGCTTGAAATGTTCTTGCTGCTGTCTGACCTGTTAAGTCCTTTACCGGAGCTACCACAAGGAATCTGGAATAGTGGTCTACCATTGTAAGAGCATAGGTGTAACCTGATTTGCTGGGTGTGAGTTTGACATGATCTAAGGCTACCAGTTCTAATGGTTGCTTGGTGATGATAGGCAGGAGTGGTGCTTTCTGGCTGTTACGGTCTCTTCTTCTTAATAAGTATGGTCCACAATTTTTATACCATCTCTCTATGGAAGCTCTTATGCTGATCCAATAGAATGTCTCACGTAACAATATTTCCAGTTTTCTCCACCTAAAGTGTCCTGCTCCATCGTGGTACGCTTCCAATACCATTTGGACATCTCTCTTTGGAACCACAACTTCCCATACCATTTCATGTGTTCTTGGGTTGATATACCATTTGCACAGTTGACCTTGATAGATGAATAACCTGCTTCTTTCTTTCCACAGGTGTTGGGCCTCTGGTGGAGCATTCTTTTCTAGTTGGGAACCTGGTTGGGTTATCAAATTCTTTACAAGGATCACTGCCGGATAACTGTCTTGAGTCTCCTTCTATCCATAGTGAGACAACGGGTTTAGTTCTAGAAAATATAAAGGGAGACAAAACGAGGCGCAAATAGTGCCCTATCACCGATGTTTAGTGAAAGGTGCGTGTGAAAATACAGGTGCACTAACCTGTACCAGTTGTGATCCCCACAACTGATTAGTAGGCGTTTTGCATATGACAGCTGCCGCTAGACCTACACCACCACTTCGCACGTGGGAAGAGAATCAGGTATCAGTATATAGGTGTCCCGGTCCGCACTGCTATCACTGGGGAATTATCCCTGGATGCTTCAGTTGGTCCCCCAAAAAAGACAGGAGTCCTAGGGGTGATGTGACGGTTCCTTTATTCCACCTCCACCAACGCGTTTCGGCGCCCCTCTTGGCACCTTCCCAGGGTATTACATGCATGTCATACTTCATCCTTTTTATAAGGCACAAAATGGTGACTTCTCCTGCTATAGGGTGTTTGTTTACCTTAATGATGTCAAAATCATCATCAAAGTGGCTGTTGCCACAGATTTTGGCTCCATTTTAGTGAAATACTAGTTCTAAGCATCAAAATTAACATTCTTACACTGGGTATACATGATAAAAATCGTTACAATGGAACAAAGTGTAAAAAATGGTAAAGTGTGTAAAAGTGGTAAAAGAGATTGTTTCAGCGCTGCGGAGATTAGAACCAGAAAGAAAAAAACAATCTGGGACGCTGTTACTACATGGTGTGCCACTCTTGATCATGTGTTTTTCCCTGTTTGATCCACCAGGGTATATAGCTGAATAGAAGAATGCTGGGTGTAAATGAGGAACATCGCTGTTACAAGAATTTTTATACATATAATAACTACATTAAATTTTATTGTAAAAATATATTTAAAATATAGAAAAATTGAAATGTAGAAAAATGATGAGGTTAAAATGCTGGAAGAGCGAAGATGTATAAGAAATCTTGGGAATAAATAAAAAGAAAAAATGAATTATTAATAAGATATAAAAAACATAAAAGGGAAATTTTTATAAAAAATTATTTGTGTGTGTAAAATGTAATATGTATAAAAAAAATGTAATATGTATAAAAAATTCAGTATGTATAAAAAGTATGATAAGTGTGTATATGTATGTGTGTGTGTATATATATATATATATATATATATCTATTAGATAATTGCCGTAGCGACTTCCGTCGCGTCCGGCGCTACTTCCGTGGCTTTTTTCGCGTGGCTTGGCACTTTCTCCAGGACTTTCGCCATGGCCGCTTAGCGGCCACGCGACCTGCGAACAAAGCCACCAACATCCCCCCTGACCATGGGGCTGTAGTCTACACCGCTATGGTATACTACAGCCCCATGTCCAGCCGCCTCTCTGCCCTGCTCCCCTCGCCGCCGCCATGGGGCTATACTGTACACCGCTATGGTATACTACAGCCCCATGCCCAGCCGACTGTCCGCCCCTGCCGTCACCCCCTAAGCCACCGTCGCTGTCACCCTCTAAGCCCCCGCCGCTGTCACCCCCTAAGCCACCGCCGCTCTCACCCCCTAAGCCCCCGCCGCCAAGCCTCCGCCGCAAGCCATCGCCACTGTCACCCCCTAAGCCCCCACCGCTCTCACCACCTAAGCCCCCGCCGCCAAGCCTCCGCCGCCGTCACCCCCTAAGACCCCGCCGCTCTCACCCCCTAAGCCCCCGCCGCTCTCACCCTCTAAGCCCCCGCCGCCAAGCCTCCGCCGCCGCTGTCACCCCCTAAGCCACCGCCGCCGTCACCCCCTAAGCCCCCGCCGCTGTACCACCCCCTAAGCCCCCGCCGCACTCCACCTACCCCTAAGCCCCTGCCGCCGCTGTCACCCCCCCTAAACCACCGCCGCCATCACCCCCTAAGCCCCCGCCGCTCTCACCCCCTAAGCCCCCGCCGCTCTCACCCCCTAAGCCCCTGCCACTCTCACCCCGCTGTCACCCCCTAAGCCCCCGCCGCTCTCACCCCCTAAGCCCACGCCGCTCTCACCCCCTAAGCCCCCGCCGCCAAGCCTCCGCCGCCGCTGTCACCCCCTAAGCCACCGCCGCCGTCACCCCCTAAGCCCCCGCCGCTGTCACCCCCTAAGCCCCCCGCCGCTCTCACACCCTAAGCCCCTGCCGCCAACCCTCCGCCGACGCTGTCACCCCCTAAGCCACCGCCGCCGTCACCCCCTAAGCCCCCGCCGCTGTCACCCCCCTAAGCCCCCGCTGCTCTCACCCCCTAAGCCCCCGCCGCCAAGCCTCCCCTAAGCCCCCGCCGCCGTCACCCCCTAAGCCACCGCCGCCTTCACCCCCTAAGCCCCCGCCGCTGTCACCCCCTAAGCCCCCGCCGCTCTCACCCCCTAAGCCCCCGCCGCCAAGCCTCCGCCGCTGTCACCCCCTAAGCCACTGCCGCCGTCACCCCCTATGCCCCCACCGCTGTCAACCCCAACGCCCCGCCGCTCTCACCCCCTAAGCCCCCGCCGCCAACCCTCCGCCGCCGCCATCACCCCCTAAGCCCCCGCCGCTCTCACCCCCTAAGCCCCCGCCGCTCTCACCCCCTAAGCCCCTGCCACTCTCACCCCGCTGTCACCCCCTAAGCCCCCCCGCTCTCACCCCCTAAGCCCACGCCGCTCTCACCCCCTAAGCCCCCGCCGCCAAGCCTCCGCCGCCGCTGTCACCCCCTAAGCCACCGCCGCCGTCACCCCCTAAGCCCCCGCCGCTGTCACCCCCTAAGCCCCCGCCGCTCTCACACCCTAAGCCCCTGCCGCCAACCCTCCGCCGACGCTGTCACCCCCTAAGCCACCGCCGCCGTCACCCCCTAAGCCCCCGCCGCTGTCACCCCCTAAGCCCCCGCTGCTCTCACCCCCTAAGCCCCCGCCGCCAAGCCTCCCCTAAGCCCCCGCCGCCGTCACCCCCTAAGCCACCGCCGCCTTCACCCCCTAAGCCCCCGCCGCTGTCACCCCCTAAGCCCCCGCCGCTCTCACCCCCTAAGCCCCCGCCGCCAAGCCTCCGCCGCTGTCACCCCCTAAGCCACTGCCGCCGTCACCCCCCTATGCCCCCACCGCTGTCAACCCCAACGCCCCGCCGCTCTCACCCCCTAAGCCCCCGCCGCCAACCCTCCGCCGCCGCTGTCACCCCCTAAGCCACCGCCGCCGTCACCCCCTAAGCCCCCGCCGCTGTCACCACCCCTAAGCCCCCGCTGCTCTCACCCCCTAAGCCCCCGCTGCCAAGCCTCCCCTAAGCCCCCGCCACTGTCACCCCCCTAAGCCCCCGCCGCTCTCACCCCCTAAGCCCCCGCCGCCAAGCCTCCGCCGCCGCTGTCACCCCCTAAGCCACCGCCGCCATCACCCCCTAAGCCCCCGCCGCTGTCACCCCCTAAGCCCCCGCCACTCTCACCCCCTAAGCCCCTGCCGCTCTCACCTCGCTGTCACCCCCTAAGCCCCCGCCGCTCTCACCCCCTAAGCCCCCGCCGCCAAGCCTCCGCCGCCGCTGTCACCCCCTAAGCCACCGCCGCCGTCACCCCCTCAGCCCCCGCCGCTGTCACCCCCTAAGCCCCCGCCGCTCTCACCCTCTAAGCCCCCGCCGCCAACCCTCCGCCACCACTGTCACCCCCTAAGCCCCCGCCGCTGTCACCCCCTAAGCCATCGCCGCTGTCACCCCCCTAAACCCCCGCCGCTGTCACCCCCTAAGCCCCCGCCGCTCTCACCCCCTAAGCCCCCGTCGCCGTCGATCACTTACATGCCTTCTTCTTCATCTGATCCTCCATCCGCTCCAGGAGTCCTTCGTCCGTCCCCGGGGTCTTCTGTCTTCTTTCCGCCATCTCCGGCTCCGACGTCCTCTTCACTTCCCATAGCATAGAAAAATCGTCCATTCTATGTCTATGGGAAGTGAGGCGCTCTTCTGATTGGTCGCCGTCAGCACAGAGCGACCAATCAGAAGAGCGCCTCACATCCCATACAGATACATAGCGCTATGTCGGCGATTTTATGGCCGGGCCCCTGGTTCTATTTTCGGCCACGGGGCTCGGCTCTGATCGGTCATTCCACGGCTCCGGAGACTCGCTTCGTGGCCATTGCTCGCGCCTTAGCAATGGCTCGCAATCATTGCGAGTCGTTGCTGATGCGCCAGCTATCGCCGCGAAGCGCTCATTGCGAGTCTCCGCCCCCGTGGAACGACCGACCACAGCCGAGCCCCGTGGCCGAAAATAGAACCAGGGGCCCGGCCTGAATTTTCACGATACACCGCTAATGTATCTCTATGGAAAGTGAGGCGCTATTCTGATTGGTCGCTGTGTGCTGTCGCCGACCAATCAGAAGAGCGCCTCATTTCCCATAGACATAGAATGGACGATTTTTCGTCCATTGTATCGCTATGGGAAGTGAGGCGCTATTCTGATTGGTCGCTGTGTGCTGCCCGCCGACCAATCAGAATACCGCCTCACTTCCCATAGAGATAGAATGGACGATTTTTCATCCATTCTATCTCTATGGGAAGTGAGGCGCTATTCTGATTGGTCGCTGTCTGCTGCCGCAGGCCAATCACAATTCCGCCTCACTTCACATACAGATATAATGGGAGATTTACACTTTCAAATTTACCGCTAAAAGTGAGGCGCGATTCTGATTGGTTGGCACCAGCACACAGCGACCAATCAGAATACCGCCTCACTTTCCATAGAGATACATTAGCGGTGTATCGCGAAATTTCTGCCCCGGCCCCTGGTTCGATTTTCGGCCACGGGGCTCGGCTCTTGCCGGTCCAGGAAAATCGCAAGGGACCGACGTGCCGGACTTACCGCGTCTGCAACTACTCACCTATCTATCTCTCTATATCTATCTATCTCTATTTATTTAATTATCTATCTCTATATCTATTTTTCTATCTATATTTTGATCTATCTATCTATCTATCTATCTATCTATCTATATGTATCTATCGGTCCAACGACCGACCACAGCCGAGCCCCGTGGCCGAAAATAGAACCAGGGGCCCGGCCAGAAATTTCGCGATACACCGCTAATGTATCTCTATGGGAAGTGAGGCGGTATTCTGATTGGTCACTGTGTGCTGCCGCCGACCAATCAGAAAAGCGCCTCACTTTTAGCGGTAAATTTGAATCTCTAAGTCCTCCATTCTATGTGTATGGGAAGTGACGCGCTATTCTGATTGGTCGGCGTCACAACACAGCGACCAATCACAAGAGCGCCTCACTTCCCATAGAGATAGAATGGACGATTTTTCGTCCATTCTATCTCTATGGGAAGTGAGGCGCTATTCTGATTGGTCGGCGGCAGCACACAGCGACCAATCAGAATATCGCCTCACTTTCCATAGAGATACATTAGCGTGTATCGCGAAATTTCTGGCCGGGCCCCTGGTTCGATTTTCGGCCACTGGGCTTGGCTCTTGCCGGTCCAGGAAAATCGCTAGGGACCGACGTGCCGGACTTACCGCGTCTGCAACTACTCACCTATCTATCTCTCTATATCTATCTATCTCTATTTATTTAATTATCTATCTCTATATCTATTTTTCTATGTATCTATTTTTCTATCTATATTTTGATCTATCTATCTATCTATCTATCTATCTATCTATCTATCAAATCTAGAGTAAAGAAAAGTTATTGAGCAGCAGTTCCTTCTTTATATAGCAAGCTTGCTAGGTGCTTGTCAGTCCTTCAGGTGGTATCCAGCCACCTATACTAGACAATAGACGTAAAATAAAGGCTGCAGCACTCAAATTTGGATGTTTCCTCGCCTTTAATGGCCTTCAGGTATAAGGTAGCGACGTTTCGGTCAGGGCTGGAAGAAGGTCATTACTGACCGAAACGTCGCTACCTTATACCTGAAGGCCATTAAAGGCGAGGAAACATCCAAATTTGAGTGCTGCAGCCTTTATTTTACGTCTATATCTATCTATCTATCTATCTATCTATCTATCTATCGATCTATCTATGTATCGGTCCAACGACCGACCATAGCCGAGCCCCGTGGCCGAAAATAGAACCAGGGGCCCGGCCAGAAATTTCGCGATACAACGCTAATCTATCTCTATGGAAAGTGAGGCGCTATTCTGATTGGCCGCTGTCTGCTGCCGCCGACCAATCAGAAAAGCGCCTCACTTTTAGCGGTAAATTTGAAACTCTAAGTCGTCCATTCTATCTCTATGGGAAGTGAGGCGCTATTCTGATTGGTCGCTGTCTGCTGCCGCCGACCAATCAGAAAAGCGCCTCAGTTTAAGCGGTAAATTTGAAACTCAAAGTTGTCCATTATATGTCTATGGGAAGTGAGGCGCTATTCTGATTGGTCCTGCGTTAGCACACAGCGACCAATCAGAAGAGCGCCTCACTTCGCATAGAGATAGAATGGATGATTTTTTGCCCATTCTATCTCTATGGGAAGTGAGGCGCTTTTCTGATTGGTCGCTGTGTGCTGGCGGCGACCAATCAGAAAAGCGCCTCACTTTCAGCGGTAAATTTGAAAGTCTAAGTCGTCTATTCTATGTCCATGGCAAGTGAGGCGCTTTTCTGATTGGTCGGCGGCAGCACACAGCGACCAATCAGAATAGCGCCTCACTTTCCATAGAGATACATTAGCGGTGTATTGCGAAATTTCTGTCCGGGCCCCTGGTTCTATTTTCGGCCACGGGACTCGGCTGTGGTCGGTCGTTCCACGGGGGCGGAGACTCGCAATGAGCGCTTCGCGGCGATAGCTGGCGCATCAGCAACGACTCGCAATGATTGCGAGCCATTGCTAAGGCGCGAGCAATGGCCGCGAAGCGAGTCTCCGGAGCTGTGGAACGACCGATCAGAGCTGAGCCCCGTGGCCGAAAATAGAACCAGGGGCCGGCCATAAAATAGCCGACTTAGCGCTATGTATCTGTATGGGAAGTGAGGCGCTCTTCTGATTGGTCGCTCTGTGCTGACGGCGACCAATCAGAAGAGCGCCTCATTCCTCCATGTATCCCTATGGAAAGGCGCCCTCCAATCACAATCACGGCGCCATTTTTGAAAATACACAGCGACCAATCACATTCATGGCGCCATCTTTCTGAGGTTGCCGCCTACCAATGAGATAAGGCCGCTTATTTATAGCGCCAAATTTGAATCTTCCACCTCTTTGTATCCTGTTTGAGGGAGAACGAGAACCTAACGCTGGACCATCTGTTGGACTCTATTTCTGCCGAGATATCCATCCTTGGTGAGGGTCTTTGAGGGAGAACGAGAAGCTACCGCTGGACCATCTGTTGGACTATATTTCAGCCAAGATATCCATCCTTCGTGAGGGCCGTCGGGAAGCAAGCGCCGGATCGGCTTCTGCGATTTATCAGCTAAGATATCCTTTTTGAAATATACCTTTTCACATCAGAGGCTATATTCCTGATGCTAACTTTTATTTTCACCTCTTTTGCTATCTTTTTTTTCACCACTTTTACTATGTTGCGCCATGCAGCGCCAATCGGCGCTGCATGGAGTCTGCGCCACTGTTCGGACACTTCGCCGCTGCAAGCGCCGACTTCTGCGCTACAAGCGCAAACTTCGGCGCTTCTAGCGGCCTCCGCGGTGCATCAGCCTGCTGTGGCCGAACACTTATTCAGGCGCCGCCCATACAACTTTCCGCTGTTTCCGCTGACCGCCGACCAATCGAATTCTCAGCGTCTCTTCCCATAGAGATGCATTGAGAAATGAGGCGCGATTTTGATTGGTCGCTGTGTATTTTCAAAAATGGCGCCGCGATTGTGATTGGTCACGGTAGATGGCGCTCTGATTCCGATTGGTCGGCGGTCAGCGGGGAAAGCCGTGCTTTCCCTGCCGAGGCCCTGGTTCCATTTTCGGCCATAGTGGTCCGCGCCATCGGCCTTCGATTTTTTGGGGATTTCATTAGTTTGATTTTATTTTCATTAGTTAATGTTATTAAGATTTTAATTTTATATATATATTTTTTATTTTTTTTTTTTATTTTTATTTTTTATCTAAATATAGTAAGGTCTTATTTTTAATTGAAGTTTTATTTTTGGATTAGTTTTATTTTTTTTTTATTAGTTCATGTTATAAATATTTTATTTTTATACATTTTTATTTAAAAAATTTTTTTATGTGTATTTATTTATTATTATGTTATTTTATTTTTAATGTACTGATTTTTTGCCATTCCGAAAGATGGAGGAATGAGGTGCAAATGTGATTGGTCGCGGTGTATTTTCAAAAATGGCGCCGTGATTGTGATTGGAGGGCGTCTTCCCATAGGGATACATGGAGGAATGAGGCGCGATTGTGATTGGTCGCGGTAGATAGCGGTTTTATTCCGATTGGTCGGCGCTCAGCCCTGCCGAGCGCCTGGTTCTATTTTCGGACATAGTGGTCGGTGGCATTCGGGGTCGCCGCTTTTAGCGCGGAACGCCGCGCTTGGAGCGGCGAACTCGGGCCAAATTGTGGGAGTGTGTGCGATTTTATGCCAGCGCTCAGCAGGGAATGCGGCGCTTTCCCTGCCGAGCGCCTGGTTCGATTTTTGGCCACGGCGTTTGTGCACCTTGGAAGTGTGTAGCTACGCCCCGCTGTGTTGTGATTGGACAGCGGCAACTTTACAGAGTAGCGCTGTGATTCCGATTGGTCGGCGCTCAGCGGGGAAAGCTGCGCTTTTACTGCCGAGCGCCTGGTTCCATATTCGGCCATAGTGGTCGCCGGCATCGGGGTCGCCGCTTTTACCGCAGAGCGCCGCGCTTGGAGCGCCGAACTCGGCGCCGATTTGTGGGAGTGTGTGGCGGCGCTCAGCGGCGAAAGCTGAGCCACACACTCGCACACACTTCCAGAATTCGGCGCCGAGTTCGGCGCTCCAAGCGCGCCGTTCCGCGCTAAAAGCGGCGACCCCGATGCCGCCGACCATTATGGCCGAAAATAGAACCAGGCGCTCGGCAGGGAAAGCGCGGCTTTCCCCGCTGAGCGCTGACCAAACGGATGCTCAGCGCCATCTTCTGAAGTTGCCGCCAGACCAATCATAGCACAGCGGGGCGGAGCTACATACTTCCATGCTACGACCGACCTGAGCCTTGCGCTCTGGCCGAAAACAGAACCAGGTGCTGGGCATCCAAGTCGCTGGTCTCCCCGCTGAGCGCCGACCAATCGGATTCACGGCGCCATGTTTTTGAAGTTTCCGCTGCCCAATCACACAGCGGCTGGCGTCTGCCGCAATTTTATGAATGAAAATTACGCATCCGCCATCTTAAAGCGCGAAATTTGAATTTTTTCAGTATTTAAAACCTAAAAAGCTGTTTTCACAGTACAATCTCACATCAGAGTATATATTCCTAATGCCTATGGTTATATTAACCCTTTCTTTATCCCAATTTAATTTGAGCTGCATTTCAACATATTGATCTGTTTTTTAATACCTTTTTAACCCCTTCTATTCTATTAGTGCTCCACTTGCTATCTCACTATGTGCTGTACTAAGGCCATTTCTACATTAACCCCTTCTATTCTATTTGTACTCCACTTGCTATCTCACTATGTGCTGTACTAAGGCCATTTCTACTTTAACCTCTTCTATGCCATTTCCATTTTAATTTTGTCTCACACTGTTTTATAGGGTTCAAACTGCTACATTAACCCCTTCCATTCTGTTTGCTATTCACTAACTCTGTCACTATCTGCTGTACTCATGACATTTGAAAATTAACCTCTTCTATACCATTTGTTATTTATTTTCTCATCCACACTGTTTTATAGGATGCAAGTAGTACATTAACCCCTTCTATTGTTTTGGCTATTCACTGCCTATGTCACTATGTGGTCTACTACTGGCATTTGAATACTAACTTCTTTAATACTATTTTTGATTTTATTGATCGTGCAGTATTTTGTACACGTGCCAGTGGTACAGTAACCCCTTACAGACTGTTCTATATTTTATTTCTACTTGGAGTGTGTCGTTAGACTGTTAGGAGTACATTAACCCATTATATGCCATTTTGATTATATTTCATACTAATGTGTCTGTAGGACTACTACCTGTCTTATATTTAACAGTTTGGATGTAATGCTACCTTACCACTGCCTTATTGTCGTGCCAGTGGGACATTAACTACTTTTACATACCAAATATATTGGTTGCATGGCATTTTGCACTATATGACCCACTGGGGCCCCTTTCATACGCGCGTTGTACATGCATATTTACATAATTCTATAACATGTGGTAATATTCTGAATATTAATGCAAGTTCCCCGCCATCAGGGGTGCGGTGGCGTAAGGTCCCGCTACATCCCCCGATTAATGTTCATTTTTACATTGACCTGCCTGTTTCACCATGTACTGCGGAAGTTGCCTTATTTGTTTTTTCACCCTGCTTGGTCACATTGCGCCATTTGACGCTCGCCTTTAATGCCGCTATTTCCCCAACTGCAGAGAGAAAAATAAATACCACTACTTCCGCAATAATCACAAAACCCTAAGTTCAAGGTAAAAATGAATGCTACCTCTGCCATTTTGCCCCAACTTCTGTAATTCCACCACTGCTGGCGGTTATGCGGAACTTGCCGTCATATCGCTACTTTACCCGCTTTTTTTAAAATGTTGGAGCTCTGCATTTACAACGCGCGTCTGAAAGGGCCCTTACATCCATTTGTTTTGCCTTCAAGTCTCTTTTTAAGGACTTTAAACACACTGATTTGCATTCACAACTCCATACAGTCAACATCATTAAATATTTATTTCGTACTCTAAAGAAGTCCATGATTTGCTTTTCACAGGTTATTGAAATACACACTTTACTTTTATTCTTTTTGCCTATTTAGAAATAGTTATTATTGATTGTTTCCTTAACTAACACACTCTAGCTCATTTTGGATTGGATTCACTGCCTATTCTTACGAAGATGAGCTCTCCAACCAAAAATCTCGCTCTTGCCAAGGAGGCTGCATCGACGCCAACGAAGAAGCGTGCAAAGGAGACTTCGGAAGAGACACATCTTCGGTTAGATCGTGAGAAGGCTGCTAAGGCAACATGCACTGCTGAGGAGACTTCGGAAGAGAGACGTCTTCGCTTAGATAGTGATAAGGCTGCTAAGGCGAAACGCACTTCTGAGGAGACTTCGGAAGAGAGACGTCTTCGCTTAGATCGTGTTAAGGCTGCTCAGGTGAAAGGCACTTCTGAGGAGACTTCAGAAAATAGACGTCTTCGCTTAGATCGTGTTAAGGCTGCTCAGGTCAAACGCATTGCAGAGGAGACTTCGGAAGAGAGACGTCTTCGCTTAGATCTTCGTAAGGCTGCTAAGGCAAAACGCACTTCTGAGGAGACTTCAGAAAATAGACGTCTTCGCTTAGATCGTGTTAAGGCTGCTCAGGTGAAACGCATTGCAGAGGAGACTTCGGAAGAGAGACGTGTTTGGTTAGATCTTCGTAAGGCTGCTAAGGCGAAACGCATTGCTGAGGAGACTTCGGAAGAGAGACGTCTTCGCCTAGATAGTGATAAGGCTGCTAAGGCGAAACGCACTTCTGAGGAGACTTCAGAAAAGAGACGTCTTCGCTTAGATCGTGTTAAGGCTGCTCAGGCGAAACGCATTGCAGGGGAGACTTTGGAACAGAGACGTCTTCGGTTAGATCGTGCTAAGGCTGCTAAAGTGATACGCATTGCCAAACTCTCTTCTCCACTGAGACGTTTTCGGTTGGATGCTGCGAAGGCTGCTTCGAAGAAACTTATTTCTCAACTGTCTTCCGAGGAAAGAAGCCAACGAATGGCAAAAAGAGCCATGGCTGAGTCTTGCAGACGCAAACAACAAAAACTTAGAGTCACTGAAGAACCGTCTGACAAAGATACTACTCCTGCCTCTTTGTCTACTGACATTCTACAAAGTGAACAGCCTTTAACACCTCCCATGACCTCCATGGGAAAAAAAAAAAGCTACGGTTGGCAAGGAGGCTGTGCGTATGCGCAAGAAGCGTGCGGACGAGAGTTCTGAAGAAAGACAACTTCGCTTGGACAAGGAGAAGGCTGCTTTGAAGACACGGCTTTCAAAAGAGTCTTTGGAAGGAAGGACGGAACGATTAGGCAAAAAATCAATGGCTGCGCGTCAAAGACGCAAACAACAAAAGTTAATGCCTACAGGAGATCTGTCTGACCCTCATACTGCTGACACCTCTTCGTCTGATCCTCATACTGCTGCCATCTCTTCGTCTGATCCTCATACTGCTGCCACCTCTTCGTCTGAATCTCATACTGCTGCCACCTCTTCTTCTACTGTGTTAACTACAACTGAACAGCCTTTACCACATCGCACGGCCACATGTAAACGCAAACACTCTGCTGAGGAGACGCCATACAGCAAACAGTGTAAAATTATGAGGCTTAAAAGGACAAGACAGATGCGTCAAGATACGCTGTCTCCTACCTCTAAACAACTCCGCTTGACCCATTTGGCTGCATCACGTCGTGACGTACGCAAAAGTTCTTCCACTTCAACATTGCAAGAGCCAGAACGGAATATTTATTCAATTTCTTCATTTATTGAATGTTTTGATTCTACGTCCCTTCCACGTCTCATCTATGTAGGATTACACAATAAACATCTACATTTGTTATCTACACCTCTCCTACATCCAATGGGATTTACTGATCAGGATCATGCTATTGTAGAACATACCTGTGGTCCCATGAAGTTAATATGTGAACATTGTGAGGCTCTGCATTTTACTGTTGAACGCCCATCAGATCAACAGTTTAGTCTTTGTTGCCACAAGGGAAAAGTAAAGGTACGATTACCTCAATATCCGGAGGTTTTCCAACGCCTGCTGAAAGGAGAGAGTGAGTACAGTAAAAATTTGATGGAGAATATCAGGAGCATTAATAGTTCTTTTGCTTTTGCCTCCATGGGTGCCCATGTTTCTCCACCACCTGGACACGGCCCTAAGGGTACCTTTACACACGGCTACATTTGTAGCTTGTCACCAGGTAACTTACTGGTTGCAGTGAAATCATGGATACATGGTTCTATCTTGTTGCTGTGTACAAATGGAATCATGTATCCATGATTTCACTGCAACCAGTAAGTTACCTGGTGACAAGCTACAAATGTAGCCGTGTGTAAAGGTACCCTTACTGTTTCCGTATTCATGGCCAAATTTATCATCGCACGGGAACACTCCATCCTGCTCAAGATCAACCTCCAGCATATGCACAACTGTACATTTTAGATACAGCAACCGCTGTAGAACAACGCCTACACTCTCCAGAAAATGTTAAATGTCATCCTACTTTAATGAGTATCATTGCTCTTCAATTGGATAATATTAATCCCTTTGTTTCGGCCTACAAAATGCTACGTGACGTTGAATTAGAAGAACAACAGAAGGCAGTAGAACATGGCACCGTCATGCCAAATATCCCAAATATTATCATGGCCATTAAACAAGACAGACAGCAAGACCCTAGACCAGGGGACTCAAACTCGGTTGGGTTGGTGGGTCGCACATAGTAAAAAATTTTTCTCGGGGGCCGCATTGCTTGTAGGACTAAGGGCCACGTCACACACACAGATATCTGTGCAGATATTGTTCGCAGATCTCTGGTTGCAATGAAATCATGGACATATTGTTCCATTTTGTGGCCGTATATAAATGGAGCAATGTGTCCATGATTTCACTGCAACCAGAGATCTGCGAACAATATCTGTACAGATATCTGTGTGTGTGATGTGGCCCTAAGTAACATTTTTAGTAATACCAGAATTTTTTGCTCAATGTAATACTGTCCAAATCCTTATCCCCTTCTTGTAGTAATGTCCGCATCTTGGTCCCTTTCTTGTACTAATATCGCAATCCTGATCCCCTTTTGTACTGATGTCCCCAACCTAGTCTACATTCTTTTTACACACACACTCAGACTCACAGGCACAGGCTCAGACTCACAGGCACAGGCTCAGACGCACTCACAGGCACAGGCTCAGACGCACTCACAGGCACAGGCTCAGACGCACTCACAGGCACAGGCTCAGACGCACTCACAGGCAAAGGCTCAGACGCACTCACAGGCACAGGCTCAGACTCACAGGCATAAGGCTCAGACGCGCTCACAGGCACAGGCTCAGACGCGCTCACAGGCTCAGGCGCGCTCACAGGCACAGAGGCGCTCACAGGCACAGAGGCGCTCACAGGCACAGAGGCGCTCACAGGCACACACTCGCACTCACAGGCACACACTCGCACTCACAGGCACACACTCAGGCTCACTGGCACACACTCAGGCTCACTGGCACACACTCAGGCTCACTGGCACACACTCAGGCTCACTGGCACACATTCTCAGACACTCACTCTCAGACACAGACTCTTTTGTAAAACTAACCTAGCCGGCGATCCTATGCAGGGGGCCGCCGCCATACTGCTGTATTATTACTTCCGGCCCCTTCACTGACACTTCACTTCCCGCTCGCTTTGCGCCCTATGCAAGTAACCTAGCCGGCGGTCCTGTGCGGGGGCCGCCTCGATACTGCTTTATTACCGGCCCCTTCATTGACACTTTACTGCCCCTCGCTCTGCAGCTTGCTCTGTGCCCTGCAAGTTCAATACAAGCCGCCAACCAATGAGAGGCCCGCAAGTGACGTCATACGCCTCTCATTGGCTGGCGGCTTGTATTGAACTTGCAGGGACAGAGCAAGCTGCAGTAAAGTGTCAATGAAGGGGCCTGAAGTGGTAATAGAGCAGTATCGCCGACATGATTCACTCTCCACTATGTCGGGGGCCGCACTGTGGGGCCCCAGGGGCCGCATGCGGCCCGCGGGCCGCGAGTTTGAGACCCCTGCCCTAGACGCTATAACAATCCTACTGTCAATGAAGTTGCTGTGGTCTTTGAACATGCTGATGGAGAGCCACCATTCAATAGAGACATTTTAATTCATTTGAAACCTGATCCAAATAACCCCTTGGCCCCAAAAACACAGCAAGTCAGTATTCTACACAGCAATTTAGATGCATTACTGTATCCCTTATTTTTCCCTCATGGAGAACAAGGCTGGCATGAGGGACTCAAGCATCAAGGCCAAATTCAACGCAGGGTTACACAGCTCCAGTATTACTGCTATTTGTTGTCTGTATGGAATCGGTTCAATCCTGTCCTGAATGGTGGCAAACTAACGCAGCAGTACTTAGTGGATGCGTATATGAAAATCGAGGCTAATCGCTTAAATTTTATCTGTCAACACCAAAAGGATTTAAAAGTAGAGGATTATTGCATACTCCAGGAACATCTCCTGAAAAAATCTATTGACAAAGGTATTCCCATTGGCAAGACGGTCATTTTACCATCTTCCTTTGAAGGCAGTCCAAGAAACATGCAGCAACGCTATCAGGATGCCATGGCTATTGTGACTAAATTTGGACGACCAGATCTTTTTGTAACCATGACCTGTAATCCTAAATGGAGGGAGATTAAAATCAATTTAGAGCCATGGCAGCGTGTGGAACATAGACCTGATTTAGTCGCCCGTGTCTTCAGAATTAAACTGGAAGCCCTATTAAAAGATTAGATTATTTGGCAAAGTTTGTGCAATGGTTCATGTTATTGAATTCCAAAAGCGTGGCCTACCACACGCTCACATTTTGATCATTCTGGATAGCAAATCCAAACTAAGAACTGAGGTTGAAGTGGATAATATAGTTTGGGCTGAAATCCCTGATCCAGAAGATTACCCTGTGCTCCTTGAAATTGTGATGCAACACATGATTCATGGACCCTGTGGACAACACAACCCCAATTCTCCATGTATGGATCTTGGAAAGTGTAAGAAAGGTTTTCCTAAAGATTTCCAAACAAAAGCAGTCTTAGCTCAGGATGCATACCCTACTTATCAAAGAAAGGAAGGATCATCCTTTGAACACCATTCAAAGATGATTGATAATTCTTGGGTTGTTCCCTATAACCCTTTCCTACTATTAAGTAATACTATTGTATAGGTTTTGAGGAGTCTGATCGCTTAAGGGCAATGAAGAGCAGAGACGGGTTCTTAGGTGCAAGTATTTATAACACACATCAAAACAAAGGTGAATTTAGTACACAGCAAAAGCACACAACATAACACAACCCCAATATATATATATCATCGAGCACAGTCCTTATGGAAGCAGTCCGAAAAACCAATAGTCCAAAACAGGTAAATCCAGATGCATGTAGTCCATAGCACAAGTCCTTGTACTGAAACGACCGGAAGATAATGTCCGTGGCAGAAGGTCCCCACACCCGGATGACCGGGTAACAAGTTTAAACACAGTTCCGAGTAGGTAATGAAACACAAGTTCCACAAAGCAAACAGTACATATGATAATAACCGGGAAGTTGCTTACAAACTTGAATGTCCGAGCCAGAAGGTATAAGCAGCGGCACCAGAAGCACGATGCAGGGAGCTGTAAGGTGAACCAGGATCTCACAGAGCTCCAGGGAAGTGAGAGGATCAAGGAGAACAGCTGAGCTGGAGAAAACCAAGAACCAGTATACTCAAGCAATGATTGCTCACCTGAGCCAGGTCTTTATGCAAACGAGACAGGAAGAAGGGCAAACAAAACAATGATCTCCATGCTGACTGAGGGCAAAATGGTCAAATGGCAAGCCGGAAAACCTGGAATACTGACATATTAAAATACAAGTGTCATATTAATGTTGAGGTATGTGCTTCCATTCAAAGTGTTAAATACCTATTCAAATATGTCTACAAAGGACATGATAAAGCCAATCTTGAAATTTGCCAAACTAATATCCACCATGATGAAACACATCAATTCATGGATTCAAGATACGTGAGTGCACCGGAGGCAGCTTGGCGAATCTTTGCTTACCCCATGCATAGACAATCGCACTCCATTATTCGTCTTGCCGTACATCTTCCACATTCTCAACCACTTTATTTTCATGAGGATGACTCTGTTGACGACATCAGTTACACAATGCACAGAAAATCCACTCTTATGGCCTACTTTGAGCTCAATGAGAATGACCCACATGCTCATGATTACTTATACCGCCAAATTCCAAAGCATTATGTTTGGAAACAATGTGCATGGGAAATTAGAAAGCGAGGAGGTTCTTCAGTGATTGGAAGAATGTATACTGTCAGTATGAAAGAACAAGAACGGTACTATTTAAGGTTGTTGTTACATGTCAAAGGAGCAACAAGTTTTGACAACATTAAGACTGTTAATGAAGTCACATACCCAACTTTTAAAGAGGCGGCATTAGCCCTTGGATTGCTCTTCGATGACAGTGTTTGGAGAAATACTTTATTGGATGCCTGTGTTCTCAACATGCCTGCACAGCTTCGTGATATGTTTGCATGTATATGTATTTTTGGTCCTCCATCTCATCCATTCGAATTGTGCAAGAATTTAAACAAGACTTTATCCAAGACTACTGCCATGCATATCACTCCAACACTGAGCAGTGTGAGAATTGTGAAGGATATGCTATGACTGATGTCCAAAATGTTCTAAAATTTCATGGCAAAACTTTTACTGATTTTAATCTACCACGACCAAAAAGAAAGCCACACATCGCTCCAAAATACAGCAAGGATGATGAGTTAAGAAGAGCTCACCAAATGAAAGCTACTTTAAATGACCAACAACTTTTGGCCTGTAATGCTATCAATCAAGCTTTACATGATAGAAGTCTACAATCTAAGTGCTTTTTCATCGACGGTCCAGGTGGCAGTGGGAAAACATATCTGTATGATTTATTAATTCATGAACTAAGAGGAGAAGGCGAAATTGTCTCACCTGCACCAGTACAGGGATTGCAGCTAACTTACTGCAAGGAGGAAGAACCATTCATTCGCTTTACGGAATACCAATTCCAATAAATGAAGCATCCGTTTCCAGAATTAAAAATGATACAGATGCTGCACAACATTTGAAAAGTACCAAACTTTTCATTATTGACGAGTCCACTCTATTATCTAAATATGCATTGCTCCAACTTTTACGGGATGTCATGACAACAGATATTTCCAAGAAAAATACAACACCTTTTGGAGGGAAAGTCATTGTTTTGGGAGGAGACTTTAGACAGTGTCTGCCTATTATCCCTCATGGTACAAGAACTGACATTATAGAGAGTTGTATTAAATACTCACGACAATGGCAGCTTTTCACTCAATTGCCACTCTTCAACAACATGCGCTCCATTGATCCTGATTATAGCAGTTGGTTACTTCAACTGGGAAATGGTGAATTGTCCAATGATTTCAACCTTGGAGATGATATCATTGAAATCCCACAAGACATAATCTGCACTGGCTCACTCATACTTGCTATTTTTGGTGAAAACATTCTCATTGATGTACATAACAATGAAAGCATTCAGATTGCTGCATCACATGCCATTCTTTGCCCTAAAAATGACCATGTGGATATGGTGAACTCTAAGGTCATGGATTGCATTGCTGGTGAATACACTGAATACATTAGTGATGATTCCATTGATCCTGATGAGACTGAAGATCCAGACCAATATCCAGTGGAATTTTTAAATTCACTCACACCAACGGGAATGCCTTCTCATCGCCTCAAATTACAAATCGGCACCATTGTCATGCTTTTGCGCAACTTTAACTGCAGAAAATGGCTTTGAAATGGGACTCGCTTCATTTTCATCATTTTGTTTGCCAATATGATTCACGCAAAAGTCATTATTGGGTCTGCAGAAGGAAATGTGGTGTTTATTCCAAGGATTGATTTATCTCCATCAGAGACTGCCTTACCTTTCAAGTTAAGACGTCGACAATTTTCCGTGAAGCCTGCTTTTGCCATGACCATCAACAAATCCCAAGGCCAAAAACTGCAGAAAGTAGTGATTTTTTTGCCAGAACCCGTTTTTGGACATGGACAGTTATATGTGGCTTTTTCACGAGTGAAAACACGATGCAATGTTAAGGTGAAAGTGCTGGATACACCCATTCAAGCCAAATTGCTGCCCAATAGTGAAAAACTCTTTACTACAAATATTCTCTATAATAATATTTTATTTTAAATTCTTTAGATACATATTAGATTTAGATACATAGTTACTTTCTAATTAAACACAAATATTACAATAAATTAGTTTAGTCATAGATGTATAGGAATAAAAAAGAAGAAAAAAAAAATTAGTTTAGCCATAGATGTATAGGAATAGAAAAAAACAAACATACCAAAAAAAACAGTTTAGTTATAGATAAAGACATTATAATTAGTTATTAGATATAAAATAGTCATTTAAGAAATATAGTCGTTCGTGTTCGTTTTCACTACAAATATAGTCTATAAAAATATTTTACTTTAAATTCTTTAGATACATATTAGATTTAGATACATATGTACTTTCTAATTAAAGACAAATATTTGAATAAATTATTTTAGCCATACATGTATAGTAATAGAAAAAAAAAAAAAAAATATTAGTTTAACCATAGATGTATAGGAATAGAAAAAAAAAGGCCAACAAAATTAGCTTAGTTATAGATAAAGACATTATAATTACTTATTAGATATAAAATAGTCATTTAAGATATATAGTCGTTAGTTTTAGTTTACACTAAAAATATACTGTATAAAAATATTTTACTTTTAATTCTTTAGATGCATATTAGATTTAGGTACATAGTTACTTTCTAATTTAACACAAATATTACAATAAATTAGTTTAGCCATAGATGTATAGGAATATAAAAATTAAAAAATTACAAAAAAATTAGATTAGTTATAGATAAATACATTATAATTAGTTATTAGATATAAAATATTTAAGATATATAGTCGTTAGTTCTTTAAGCTTAGAAATATTATTTTTATTTTTCATAGTATATGTATATAAACACACATTTTGTTGTAGATTGTAGATGTGTATCATCTAAATGCTTGCATTTAGTGATAAGAACCTGAAGCTCCAGCAGTATAGCTGTTGAGAGATTTCATTTTCTTTTTACAAAGGGTGAGGTTTTTGTGAACAGCTAAGAGACGGGTGGGACGCCTGTTCACACACATCTCTATCTCGAACTGTGTTCTGTACATATAAGTACATACATACATATAGGTACATATTTAGACACATAGGTACATATTTAGGCACATAGGGAAAGAATAGACATTTTGAGTTTAAATCTGAATTCTTCTGCTATTTGTTGAATTTATAGTGGGAAAAAAGCAAATTTGCCACTTGCTGCCTAATTGTGACCTACAGCATTCTTACTGTAAGTTGCATGAAATTTATATTGAATTTGTGGTTTACTTGCGGCAGTTGCGGCACATGTGGTTTCGACAGTTTCAAACACCAAAATCGCAGTTAGCTCTGATTTTTAGTGGTTGCATTTAGTGAATCTGTTGAAGCTGTGCTTGCCGTATTTACTGCAAGCTAACTGGAAGTTCCATATACATTACATGTTACTTGCTGAAAGTGATCTGTAGGTAGGTCTTTTGGTGCCAAGTGCAGAAATTGTATTTTGTTATTCCACACCTTCTGCAAATAGCCGAAAAATATCTGATTTAAAAGGAGTCTAAGTATTAATAATTAGGGATAGAGTAGAGTAGGTCCCACCAGCTGTAAGGCTACCTTCCCGTGGTTGGTGGGGAAACATGTACTGGCTAAACCATAGATTATGTATATTCAATTTATATATGAATGTTAATAATCTGTACAAAACATCGGTGCCAGTATCTGTATGAAAAGCCTTGCCTTAGAATCATGACATGTACTACACTGACATATACCATACAAACATTGGTAGTTGATAGATAGATATCATGTCTTATGTGCATTATTGTCAAATTTGAATGAATAATGTATATATGCATGCTAGACTCCCCATTCTTTAGAATCAGGCCACCATCTTAGACATATAATGGACGACTTTGAGTTTCACATTTACTGATGAAAGTGAGGCGTTATTCTCATTGCTTGCCGGCAGCACACAGCGACCAATGAGAATATCGCCTCATTTACAATGGTAAATGTGAAACTTAAAATATTCCATGTATTTGAAGTATGGCGCCATACAGCGCGGCGCTCTTCTGATCGGTCGCCGCCTTCAGTGCGCCGAACAATCAGAATAGCGGCGGCCGCTATGCCGCCATATTTGAAATATACTGAGTCAACTCTACACAAATTCTAGAATCCCGATGCAATCGCATCGGGCTCACAGCTAGTATATATATATATATATATACATACATACATACATACATACATGTTTCACCCTCAGACTTCACAGAGTTGTTTTAAATTCAGGTCTATGTGTTGGATCGTCTGGGAAGTTGAGTGTATGATGTGGCTCAAAGGGCTAAACTGTCATGCTTCCATCTTACTCTCATGGGTTCTAGTCCCTCGGAAAGTGCATGTGCTTTATTATATGCACAAAGTGCCAAAAAGACTCATATGTGAAATCTAAGAGTTTCTTTATGTGCTGTTCCAAGATGAAGGTTATGTGTAAAATATCAAAAACTGTGATGTCACACAGGAATGTGAGTAAAAAAAGTGTATGCTGTGAAATAAGTATGTCGGGGACATTGATAGTGAAAATGTAGGTCTATTACAGGTAAAAGAGGAAAAAGAGTTAAGTGAATAAAGAAAATATATAGGACGTGTGTATATATCCACCCATTATATAGGATCAAAAACAACAAGTATGTGCGACAAATAGTATTAGATCAATTCAGATATTAAATTGAGTCCTTTAGGTCTTAACGTATTCAGTTGGTACATACAGTACTTTTCCTTTTTCTTTAATTCCTCCCATCTATTGTTGGTGTTTACTGGTACATAGTCTATTGGTGTTACTTTTATTTTTGTATAGTCTTTATCGTGGTGGGTCAGGTAGTGGTTTGAAACACCATGTAGCCTGTACCCGTTACGTATGTTCCACCTGTGTTTATTAATTCTCTCATGCAGAGGTCTAATAGTTCTCCCTACATAGGGCAGTCCACAAGGGCACTCCAGCAGGTATATCACGTAGCTTGTTTGACAGTTCATATTATGTCTGATAAGGAACTTATTTTCGGTAGTAGTGGATGTGAACTCAGTCTTGGTTTGTATATTCCTGCAACATTGGCATTTCTTTTTTCCACATTTAGTAGTCCTGGTGGTGCCAACAATCTTGTCCCTAGTGTTGTTCTTCCTTAGGCGACTTGGTGCAATTCTGTTTTTCACATTAGGCGCTCTTTTGAATGTGACTCCAGGTTGGTTGGGTATGATTTTTGATAGAAG
The DNA here is from genome assembly GCA_033576535.1 of Allobates femoralis. Lineage (NCBI taxonomy): Eukaryota > Metazoa > Chordata > Amphibia > Anura > Aromobatidae > Allobates > Allobates femoralis. Next base: position 337,821,097 of record JARQOC010000002.1, on the reverse strand, counting down.
AGGGTCTTGTTTTAATAGGTGCCAATGCTTCTGTATACTATTTCTAATTTCTCTATGGCAATTGTTATAAGTGGTTATAAAGTTCAAAGTATGTTCCTTATTGTTAGTTTTCATTTTGGATGCTAGAAGTGACTCTTGTTGCATCTTCCTTCCAGCTTTTTTCGCTGAGGTAACCAATTTTTTGGGGTATTTTCTATTTAAAAAGCGTTCTTCCAGTATCCCAGATTGGACTTCATAGTCTTTTTCGTTTGTACAATTTCTCCTTATTCGTCTGAATTGGTTGATCGGGATATTCCTCAGCCATTTGCTGTAATGTGCACTCGTGTAGTTTATGTAGGAGTTTCTATCTGTTGTTTTGAAGAACGTTTTAGTATACATACTATTATTTTGTATGAAGATGGTGAGATCTAGAAAATTGATGGAATTTTTCTGCATATTAAAATCAAAAGTCAACCCCCATATATTGCTCGTTATATCAGTCATGAAGTCATTTATATTGCCTTTTTTAGTGTCCCAGATAATCAAAATGTCATCTATGAACCTCTTGTATAAAATCAAACCCTCTTTGTATGCATTGTTATAAACGTATATTTCTTCAAAGACCCCCATGAAACAATTTGCATATGCACATGCCATTTTAGACCCCATTGCTGTGCCGAACTGTTGATGAAATAGTTCCCCATTAAAACTGAAGTAATTGTTTCTTAGTGTGAAGTTGATCCCATCTATTATAAAATTCACTGCATTTGCAGATGCATCCAAAAAAACTATATATACTAAGACTATGGGTGCACACCTCCAGTATGAAAAAACCTTGTCGGCGGTTACTGGGCTTAGGATGTCATGATCATCACATCAACCAATTTTTCACATTTATCCTAGATAGCTTTCAGTAGCTTTCCAATATGATCTTGGTCCCTGTTCACATAATGAAATAGTACATGTCAGCCATTTTGGTTTTTCCTTTAAAGGCATGAAGTGCTGGTGTGCAGCAGATCTCTTTTCAGTAAGTATTCTTATATATTTTCATGCTAGCACCCAACACTAGAGGTGTGCGCCCATAATCTTAGTATATATAGTTTGTTTTGGATGCAGCACCCTTCCCCACCCAGTAGCTGCTGTGAGAACCTACACATAGTCCTGGACATTTCCTTTATAAGCAGGATTTTAATTGCACACAGGGCATTATCCCATACATATATCCAGACTGCAGACATGAGGTTTTAGTTAGGACCCAGTAGTGTGAAAAAACTTTGTCGGCGGTTACTGGGCTTAGGATGTCATGATCATCACATCAACCAATTTTTCACATTTATCCTAGATAGCTTTCAGTAGCTTTCCAATATGATCTTGGTCCCTGTTCACATAATGAAATAGTACATGTCAGCCATTTTGGTTTTTCCTTTAAAGGCATGAAGTGCTGGTGTGCAGCAGATCTCTTTTCAGTAAGTATTCTTATATATTTTCATGCTAGCACCCAACACTATAGCCCAGACCAAGGCCAGGAACTCCAACTTAAAGGAACTGTAGTTTTCCGAGTTCCTCTCGGTGGGTCGAAGTTTTCTGCTGGCGTAGGCAATTACTCGCTCTCTACCATCTTGAATCTGGGAAAGGACTGCTCCCAGGCCTACATTGCTTGCGCCGGTGTAAAAGACGAATGGTAGGTTATAATCAGGGTGAGCCAGGATTTTCTCACCGGTTAGCGCCTTCTTCATCTGTTGGAAGGAATTTTCTTGTTCCTCTCCCATTCCAATGGTGGATCTGCAGACCTTCTCTTCTTAGATTGGCCTACCAGAAGATCTTGTAGGGGCGCTGCCATGTTGGTGTAGCCCTTAATGAATCTTCTATAGTACCCAACCAAACCTAAGAACTGACGTACCTCGGTGACGGTGGTTGGTCTCTGCCAATCCTGGATAGCTGTTACTTTTTCCAGGTCTGGTGCTACTCAATCTGCGCTGACCACATGCCCCAAGTATTGGACTTTAGGTTTCAACATGTGACATTTAGATGGTTTGAGCTTCATCCCGTACTTTGCTAAAGCCTCGAATACCTCCGCCAAGTGTTCCAAGTGTTCTTCGCAGGTTTTGGAAAACACGATGACGTCGCCCAGGTATAAGAGTACAGTTTCGAAGTTCCAGTGTCCCAGGCAACATTCCATGATTCTTTGAAACGTTCCTGGTGCATTGCATAACCCGAGTGGCATGCTGTTGAATTCGCATAGTCCCATTGGTGTTGTGAATGCAGACTTCTCTCGGTCTTCTTCTGCAATCGAGAACTGCCAATACCCACTTGTGAGATCTAATGTGGAGAAATAATTAGCAGTCTTTAATGCAGCAAGAGACTCCTCTATTCGGGGTAACAGGTAAGCATCTTTGTGAGTGATCTTATTGACCTCCCTGTAATCCACACACATTCTCATCGTGCCATCCTTTTTTCTGACTAGGACTAGAGGGGCTGCCCAGGGACTACAGCTATCTCTTATAACCCCGGCCTCCTTCATGTCCCGCAGCATCTCTTTGGTATGCTGGTTGTGATTTGGTGGAATGGGTCTGTGTCTCAATTTAATTGGGGGATGATCTCCTGTGGGTATGCAATGGTGTACCCCTTTAATCCTCCAAAAATGTAATGGATGCTTACTAAATATTTGCTCGAACTCCTGTGCTACCCAGTAAACTCTGCGCTTCTCGTGAGAAGGGGTGGCATCAGTTCCTACATGCAACTGCTGACACCACTCCTCTAGCTGTCCTTTGGAGTTGTTATCCTCCGCCTGAGTAGACGAGGAAACGGGTTCTACTTCCTGTATGTTATTGTTACAGACAGTGTACAGCTTTGCTACAGTAGCATACCGGGGTAGTTTTGCTTCCTCTTCCCCACAGTTTAATACACAGATTGGTACTCTTCCCTTGTGTACATCCACCACCCCTCTGGCTGTCAGTAGTGTAGGTCTATGCTCTGAATATACCAGCTCTACAACTGCCTGGTATTCCTTTCCTCTGAGACCTATTGCTGCTCGACACCATATCATCATCTCACTTTTTGATGGTAACACAATGGGAACCGGGTCTGTTACCGCACACTGCCAATTTCTCCCCCAGCCAGATTTATCTGTTGCTTGTGGATGAGGGCTTGGATGACTCTTGTCCGCCCATAACCAGCAGACTCAGCAATCTGTCGAAGTAAAAACAACACTTCTCCAAAGCAGTTTTCCATAACATTAGTACCAATTACCATGTAGGGGTATTTTTCATCAGGATTGTCCTCTATTACAAATAACACTTGGTCTTTTAATTCCTCCCTCCCCAACTTTATTGTAGCTTCTGTGTACCCCACCTGTCTTTGTGGTTGTCCATTAGCTGCAATAATATAAAAATTGGGGTTTGGGGGTTCAAGATCGGTATCAAACCAAAATTGTTTGTAAAGGATATGTGGGATCGTGGTAACCTGTGACGCGGTGTCCAGTAGGGCCGACATGGGGATTCCTTCTAGCGTAATGTTGAGGTACGGATGGCCTCCCACGTACCATTTACGCCATTCATATGGGCCCAGCTGCTTTACTCCTGGGGGCTGGCACTTGGGCCAGGAATCTCGTATTTAAAGGACATCCTCTTGCAAAGTGGCCTGGTTTGTTGCATCGCAGGCAGATGGGTTGTCCTGAAGAATCCGTGTATTCCCTGGCTCTGTGTTGGAATGGTGCATCGGTCCCCTGAACGGGCAACTTGTTGGTCCCGTCCACGGGCGACATGGGTCCACGTTGGAATGGTGCGTTGGTCCCCTGCACGGGCGACTTGTTCTTCCTCCGCATCCATGGGACATCCTCCGGGCAATCAGCTAGTTGGATTTGGCTTGGTGGTGGTGCCCCAGGCATAGCTTGCAAGAGTTTTAGTACATAGCCCATGTTTTTCGTTAGCTGCAGCACCTGGTTGCGCAAGTCATCATCTGCGTTATCTGCTACAGCTTGTCTTTCTACTTTTGCAAGATCTGTAGAAACAAGTTTAAAGTCTATGGGAGAGGTGTTAACCTGCCAGGATTGTATTGCAGGCTCTGCAGGCACTGGATCCCTTAACACAGTTATTGCGCGATCTTTTAAATCATTAAAGTTCACGTTGGATGGTCCAATACCCACATATGTACCTGCTGGCGGTGGTAGTGTGGCGCCCCGCAACGAGTGCGTCACAAGGGAGTATTGCAGCCGCAATATTCTCTTGACAAAGCAGTGCAATAGTTAACTCTGAGATCCAACCCAACATACAACACCTAGAACAGAGGACCAATCCTAGGTCCTGGTGGGTGGAGTGTTAGGGTAGTGAAGAGAACACAGTAATCTAGAACACAGAGAATAGTCTAGAACTTGAAGAGAGCAGACTAGAACTTGGAGAGGAGCGGGGGCTCCGCACCCCGTGCGGGCCCCTGGGCCGTCACCGGTCGGGTGTCAGCACCTGAGGCCTTAACTACCGGGAATGGGCATTTCTACACGGGTTCCCAAAAGACTCCCGTGCCCACAACTTACAGCCGGTTCACTGGTACCGAAGCTGGCAGCAGTTCACCTCTGTCACGCGAACCAGCCCCGTGGAGGAGCAGCTTTATAGGAGCACCCCACCACCAGCCAGTTTCCAGTCGTCTAACCAGCGGTGTACCCACTGAGGGACCTAAGGCTCCCCAAAGAATCCAGAACGTACATCATGGATAGGGCATTGAAGCAGCCTCCCCGTACCCGACCTGGTATTCCTGGGCGACGCTGGCAAGAGAAGCTAAGGAGGTAGAAAGGAGGTACACTGCGGATCTCTGAGGAGCACTATCACTGCTAAGTCCACCCGGTCTTCTACTCAACCACTGTAAGCCATGTACTGCCTGCTGGTTACAGTAAAGAACCGTTGCAGAGACTATATGTGTCCGTGTCTCCTTATGAACTGTCCGTCATGAACTAAAGGTAACCGCAGCTGCCGCACAACATCTTGAGCAGCTCCAGCCCCCGGGGATCACCGCTCAGCCTGTGGGGAGCGTAACATCTTGCTGCTGTCCATCACCCCGGGAGGTTCCGCAGCGTCGGTAGCCCTTACCGAATCTACTCATAGGTGGCGTCACGAAGAAAACAAATTAAAAACCCCTTTTAATCTGTTCCCGTAAGACGTCCTAAATTTTGATCTGCACTACACCGGGCCCCACTACCGGCAGGCGCGGTCCACCCGTGACAAGGAAGGAGAAGAATCGCCTGTATCAACCGGAGTCAGCCGGCCACGGTGAGTCAGAATTTGGCGTCACGAACAGGATACGAGCAGGCCCGTTACCAACGGGTATGTTGTGCTTAAACTGGACTTTATTGTCTACAATTGGACTTTGTTCGTCCCTAAAAGAACTTTCCCGCCTTTACACCATTGGGTCAAGATGGCGCCCAAGATGGCGTTCCCACCACAAGAAGCCGCCACGTGAAGCCCAGGAGTGAGTCAACCCCCCCCCTCACTGTGGGAGGGCTAAAGACAAAAGGCGCCAAACTCTTTGTCCGCCCTGATTGCTCGAATCAACCATGGGGGCGGACCCCAAAGACTTTTCCCACGATTGGACTACAAAAAGCCCAGCGGAAATGGGAGTGTCATACATAGACACACCGACAGAGAGAGAAGACTTCTTCACCAGCTCTACCAGAACGTCTTACCGGTTGATCGGGTGTGGTTTCCCTCCAAAGAAGAATGGCCAGCATGAGACTCCAAGACCTGATGCGGGAGGTCGAGGCGGAGGCCAGAGCAGCCATCAGCCAACCGGGTCCGGATCCTGCCTTTACCATAGACGGCAGTCCCGACTTCTGGCTAGAGGCTCTACAAGACCTCCGGGTGCGGTTACTAGAGACAGTGGAATGGACGATCCGTAGCTGGAGCGCAACCCTAGGCAGACGACTACACCATGCGATGCAGCAGAGCCGACCGGGTGCAGCTTCTCCAAGCCCAGACGACGTCACCAGCTTCTCGACCGCCTCACCCTCGCCTACCACCTGTCCTGCTCCGTCACCTGAGCCAATAGACTGTGTCATTCCGGTGGAGGCCGCAACTCGACCCGTTCCAGCGACCAACATCGCAACCGATTCCGTTCTTGAGCCGGAGCTCATAACACGCTCCATGGAAGAACTCGATCTCTACCAGGTTCCCACTGAGGAACCCGCGACATGTTTCACCACTGCAGAGACAGTCGCCTGTTTTGTCCCCGTACCGGAGGCTTCCCTTGCCATTGCCGAGGCCTACCTGGTAACCGGGATTGAAACACCTTTACCTGCGGAAACAGATGAAGAGGCAGGCAGCCTGGAAGCCCTGCAGGACATCCCTACGGAAGGATCCGCAGCACCACCGCCCTGTTGTACAACGGAACAAGCTTCAACATCTCTCATCATCGAGCAGCCTGATGTGATCATCGAGGAAGAGGTCGGAGAGGATGACGACGAGACCCACGGCACCGCTGAGGATTTCGACACCGGGTTCGCTTGGGGAGACAACAAAGAACTTCCTTCCGGGCACACAGCTCGGGTACACTGGTCGGGTGCACTGCCGACACCTTCCCCTGTGCCGTTCCACCGGGTTCCGATACAGACAGCCCGCCAAGTTCAAGCTTCCCGCCAAACCACCAGCTCCATTACTCATCTTTACACCCCGAGCCGTAACGACGGAGATGTACGCCAGAGACGACGAGAGGAGTGGCAAGCCCGAGAACGCGCCAACATGGAGGCCCGTGCCGAGGCTCGCCGCCAGCCGCCGCTGCCTGATGAACTCCGCCGTGAAGGTAGAATTTCCACCTTTAACTTAAATACCGGGTGGGGGTTCGCTTGGGAGGTGGGTTTGAATGAGGAGGTGTTTGTGGGGCGTCGGGACGTTGAGTCAAACTTGCCAAGAGGACATCCCGATCGCGACCTATACCGGGGCGATATTATCACCTACGAGCGCTATGCTTGTGCAGATGGGTGTTCGCTATCCGGGTGCGCCATCACCCTCAGAGCCAGTGACTTTAAAACTTGAACTTCATCAATGACTCTGTTCCCGTTAATCATTGACTGTGTGATCTCGCGGCTACAGCCTGGACTCTAGTTTAAAGTACAGCCGACCGCCCGCCGGGTCCGCACAAAGTGATTACCTGTTTCTTTGCTTATGTCACCAAAGCATATCTTTACCTGTTTTTCTATTTTAATAAAAGTGTGTCATATATGTATAAAAATGTAAAAACCTCTGTAATGTGAGTAGTTTGACGCTTGGGGACAAGCTGATTTAACCAAGGGGGAGTGTGGCGCCCCGCAACGAGTGCGTCACAAGGGAGTATTGCAGCCGCAATATTCTCTTGACAAAGCAGTGCAATAGTTAACTCTGAGATCCAACCCAACATACAACACCTAGAACAGAGGACCAATCCTAGGTCCTGGTGGGTGGAGTGTTAGGGTAGTGAAGAGAACACAGTAATCTAGAACACAGAGAATAGTCTAGAACTTGAAGAGAGCAGACTAGAACTTGGAGAGGAGCGGGGGCTCCGCACCCCGTGCGGGCCCCTGGGCCGTCACCGGTCGGGTGTCAGCACCTGAGGCCTTAACTACCGGGAATGGGCATTTCTACACGGGTTCCCAAAAGACTCCCGTGCCCACAACTTACAGCCGGTTCACTGGTACCGAAGCTGGCAGCAGTTCACCTCTGTCACGCGAACCAGCCCCGTGGAGGAGCAGCTTTATAGGAGCACCCCCCACCAGCCAGTTTCCAGTCGTCTAACCAGCGGTGTACCCACTGAGGGACCTAAGGCTCCCCAAAGAATCCAGAACGTACATCATGGATAGGGCATTGAAGCAGCCTCCCCGTACCCGACCTGGTATTCCTGGGCGACGCTGGCAAGAGAAGCTAAGGAGGTAGAAAGGAGGTACACTGCGGATCTCTGAGGAGCACTATCACTGCTAAGTCCACCCGGTCTTCTACTCAACCACTGTAAGCCATGTACTGCCTGCTGGTTACAGTAAAGAACCGTTGCAGAGACTATATGTGTCCGTGTCTCCTTATGAACTGTCCGTCATGAACTAAAGGTAACCGCAGCTGCCGCACAACATCTTGAGCAGCTCCAGCCCCGGGGATCACCGCTCAGCCTGTGGGGAGCGTAACATCTTGCTGCTGTCCATCACCCCGGGAGGTTCCGCAGCGTCGGTAGCCCTTACCGAATCTACTCATAGGTGGCGTCACGAAGAAAACAAATTAAAAACCCCTTTTAATCTGTTCCCGTAAGACGTCCTAAATTTTGATCTGCACTACACCGGGCCCCACTACCGGCAGGCGCGGTCCACCCGTGACAAGGAAGGAGAAGAATCGCCTGTATCAACCGGAGTCAGCCGGCCACGGTGAGTCAGTAGTCTGACCTCAATCCCTCTGTAAACTGTTCTGCAAGCATTTTATCCTCTTCCAATACACTTGCCGGGTCTACCTGTTTTAAGGACCGGTGTGCCCCTTGTAAACGGAGGGCATAGTCTCTGATGGTATCCTGCACTCTCTGCTTACACTGGTAGAACAGCATCCTCAATTCAGACTGTGTGTGTTTTTCAAAGACAACTTTAATCTTATCAAAGAGTTTAGCAGCAGAGTCCCTATCAGCATCACTCCAGGACTCAACCTCCAGCTCTGCTGCGCCTGTTAATTGTCCCAGCACAATGGTGGCTCGCTGCTTTTCTGTCATCGTTAGGGGTGGTCGAATCCTAAATTACTCGGAATTGCTAGACTCTAACGAGTCCGAGTCCAGGACTCGCTACTCGTTGCGAATCTAGCGAGTCCAATGTAAATGAATGGGGAAGCGAGTAGTGCAGCGATTCCTCTGCTGCTGGACCCTATAAGGGGTCTGGCAGCAGAGGAAAAACCTGCAATTCCCCATTTTATTCTTTTAAAGCCAGCTGCAAAAAGCAGCCGGCTTTTAAAGAATAGTAAAAAAAAAAAACGGATTGAACCGTGATCCGTCACCCGATCCTAAGTTAGATTATACATAAATATTCCATATGGTAACATCTAAACAGCTCCCAGAAGATATACCTGGTTTTAGCTGTGCAGCTCAACACGTATAACAAATAATCAAAAGAAGGAAAAATGTGGAGCCATAATTGCTTCAGGAATTTGCAGTAAAAATATATATCTTTATTTAGAGACCGTTTTTAAACACCAAGGTGCAGAAATAATGGTGCAATCATTACAAATATACAGCACTTAATCCATATACAATAAATAGATGCACATAGCAAGTTTCATCATATTGCACAGACTTAGGATATAATACAGAGGCTACTTCATTAGACTGGTGTAGTCAGATGAAATGTAATGAGACAGCCGTAGTAATCAAGGTAAAGACTGGCAGCTCATAAGTAAAATATTGCAATACCCCATAAAGTGCAAAGAAGTACATACAGTCAAAGTGCATTCACATATAAAGTATAAGGTGCTAGTGCAGGATGAAGAGATTCAATCCCTCCATATCAGACTCCTTACGTACGTTTCGCTTGCTTTAATTACGCATATGCTTCATCTAGAGGAGTAGTGATACAAGGCAATGGCGAATTTTATATCCATATACACATGCGGTCACATGTTTTATATCCATATACACAAGCCTGTATACATGCTCCCATGGCAACCGCCGGGCGCATTGTGATGGGCTTAGTGTCGTGCCGGAAATGGCATCATTGGCGTCGGACTCCGACGGCGCATGCGTCGATTCCAACGCTCTGATTGCCTGTATACATGCTCCCATGGCAACCGCCGGGCGCATTGTGATGGACTTAGCGTTGCGCCGGAAATGACATCACTGGCGTCGGACGCCGACGGCGCATGCGCCGATTCCAACGCTCTGATTGGCCGGGTAAAACATGTGACCGCATGTGTATATGGATATAAAATTCGCCATTGCCTTGTATCACTACTCCTCTAGATGAAGCATATGCGTAATTAAAGCAAGCGAAACGTACGTAAGGAGTCTGATATGGAGGGATTGAATCTCTTCATCCTGCACTAGCACCTTATACTTTATATGTGAATGCACTTTGACTGTATGTACTTCTTTGCACTTTATGGGGTATTGCAATATTTTACTTACGAGCTGCCAGTCTTTACCTTGATTACTATGGCTGTCTCATTACATTTGATCTGACTACACCAGTCTAATAAAGTAGCCTCTGTGTTATATCCTATGTCTGTGCAATATGATGAAACTTGCTATGTGCATCCATTTATTGTATATGGATTAAGTGCTGTGTGTTTGTAATGATTGCACCATTATTTCTGCACTTTGGTGTTTAAAAACTGTCTCTAAATAAAGATATATATTTTTACTGCAAATTCCTGAAGCAATTATGGCTCCACATTTTTCCTCCTTTTGATTATTCGATCCTAAGTTAGGACTGGGCGGGGGGAGCAGGAGCAGGGACGCAGGACCCAGGCAGGGAAGCCGGTGAAATTTGCTCAACGCCGCTTCCTCCACTGAGTCCTGACCAGGGGCGGGCTGGCAGGGAGGGCTGGCAGGACGGGGGAAGGAAGGGAAGGGGGGGTGAGAGCACCGGACTAGCCGACTACTTACCGCTGCCTCCGCTGCCGCCGTCACAGACTCGCTCCCGACTCTCTGCTGCTGCCTCCGGAGATTCCCGAGTGGTGACAGAGCAGTGAATAAATTAACTTCCGTCACCGCTCGGGATCTCCGGCAGCAGCAGAGAGAGTCAGGCTGACAGCAGGGTCAGCTCAGGTCATAATGACTGAGCTGACCTTGACTGTTTAGTCAGTTCTCAGCCTGCTCCCTGTGCATAGACATGTGTGTCTAAGCACAGGATGTAGCAGAGTTGAGATTGTCAGCCTGCTCTCCCTGTGCATAGACGTGTCTAAGCACAGGGATGTAGCAGAGCTGAGATTGTGTTTTGGACTACGTCGGACGGAAGAGGATTTTTTAAATAAAGAATAAAGATGGAGTCCCTAATTGTGTTTTGTTTTATTTCTAATAAAATTATTTTTCTCGGTGTTGCGTTTTTTTTTCTATTGATTACTGGAAATTCATGGCGGTCATGTCTAATATTGGCGTGACCGCCATAAATTTCGGGCTTAGGGCCAGCTGATAATACAAAGCTGGCCCTAACCCCTTTATTACCCAGTGAGCCACCTGGCGCCAGGGCCGCTGGAAGAGCAGGGTTCAGCGCCAGAAGATGGCACTTCAATGAACGCGCCATCTTCTGGGGTGGCTGTGGGCTGCAATTTGCAGCAGGGGGTGCCCAGAAAGCTTGGGCCTCCCTGCGCTGCGGATTCCAGGCCCCAGCTGCTTAGCTGTACCTGGCTGGACATTGAATTTGCGCGGAGCCCCACACATTTTTTCTTTTATTATTTCATGAAATTCATGAAATAATAAAAAAGGGGGTTCCTGTATATTCTTGTGTCCGGCCAGGTACAAATAGGCACCTGGGGGTTGGGGGCAGCCCGTCGCTGCCTGCTGGATCCGGCTGGTTACAGAAATACGGCGAAGCCTACATCATTTTTTTTTTTTTTAAATCAATGAAACAATCCTAAAAAAGGGACTGCATCTTTATTAACCCCTCGAACATGGTCCAGGGGTTAATAAAGATGCAGTCCCTTTTATTTATATTGTTTTATGGATTTTTCAGAAAAAGATTTGACGTGGATTTCGCCGTATTTCTGTAACCAGCCGGATCCAGCAGGCAGCAATGGGCTGCCCCCAACCCCAAGGTGCCTATTTGTACCTGGCCGGACACAAGAATATAGGGGAGCCCCCTTTTTTATTATTTCATGAATTTCATGAAATAATAGAATTTGCGCGGAGCCCTACGCATTTTTTTTTTTTTTATGTCCAGCCAGGTACAGCTAAGCAGCTGGGGGCTGGAATCCGCAGCGCAGGGAGGCCCAAGCTTTCTGGGCACCCCCCACTGCAAATTGCAGCCCGCAGCCACTCCAGAAGATGGCGCGTTCATTGAAGCGCCATCTTCTGGCGCTGAACCTCGCTCTTCCAGTGGCCCTGGTGCCGGGTGGCTCACTGGGTAATAAAGGGGTTAGGGCCAGCTTTGTATTATCAGCTGGCCCTAAGCCCGAAATTTATGGCGGTCTTCTGCCAATATTATACATGACCGCCATGAATTTCCAGTAATCAATAGAAAAAAAAACGCAACACCGAGAAAAAATAATTTTATTAGAGATAAAACAGAACACAATTAGAGACTCCATCTTTATTTTAAAAATCCTCTTCCGTCCGACGTAGTCCAAAACGCAATCTCAGCTCTGCTACATCCCTGTGCTTAGACACACATGTCTATGAACAGGGAGAGTAGGCTGAGAACTAACTAAATAGTCAGGGTTTAGCTCAGGTCATTATGACCTGAGCTGAACCCGGCTGTCAGCCCAACTCTCTCTGCTGCTGCCGGAGATCCCCGAGCGGTGACGGAAGTTAATTTATTCACTGCTCCGTCACCGCTCGGGAATCTCCGGAGGCAGCAGCAGAGAGTCGGGCAGCGAGTCTGTGACGGCAGCGGCAGAGGCAGCGATAAGTAGCCGGCTGGTCCGGTGCTCTCACCCCCCCCTTCCTTACCCCGTCCTGCCAGCCTGCCCCTAGTCAGGACTCAGAGGAGGAAGCGGCGGTGAGCAAATTTCACCGCCGGCTTCCCTGCCTGGGTCCTGCGTCCCTGCTCCTGCTCCCCCGCCCGGTCCTAACTTCGGATTGGGTGGGGAGGCTGCGGGGGGGGGGGGGGTTGGAGGGATGATGGACTTGTTACTGTGTGAGTGATAGCTTGGAAACTCGCAGAGTACCGAGTCCTGCGATTCCACTATTACTCGCAGAGTAATGAGTCCTAGCGAGTAGATTCGCCCATCCCTAGTCATCGTACACATGTCCAGCATTGCATAAGTTTTTTGCTTAAGGACTGCCAAGGTACCGGGCTTGCCTTCATATGTTGGTATCTATTTGGCACCAAGTATATACGGCAAGGCTATTGGCATTATTTGGGCCGCTGCTCCGGTGCTGCATTCCGGGCATCCCCCCGTCAGGGACCTGTGCATGATCCGAGTCACTCATGGTGGGGCCCCCTAGTTAATCGTTACTAGCTGATGAGATAAAATAAACTTTTCCAGTTGTCATCGGCTCTGCAGAGGGAGTGGAGCACCTTGGGTATTTCCAGAACTGGGCACTGCGCTTTGTTGATCTCCGGCAGAGTGAAGGGGCGGGGCTTATCTTCCCGCTCTTTTCCACCCGCACTGTCGCACAGTTCAATTTCTGTAATGGCGGCCTGGTTTTACAGTTCACAAACAGTTAATAAAGTTCAGTTCTTGGCACACAGTACCCGGTTTACCGGGCACGGGATCTGTTTGTGACGCCGGGCTTGAGGCGGTCGACAGGGTAGGGGGTACTCGGGTATCGGGGCTGATGGCAACTTTGATGGGGGGATCATGGCTGATCGATCCCCGGTGCCGTGCCCTGGACCCTCAATGGCGGGGGATAAGGGGGATTGGTAATGTGACGCCACCTGTAGTTCCTGGTAATGGGTATACCAGCGCTGCAGCCTGCCGCTGAGGTGATGGTGGGTGCAGCAGAGTCTGGTACAGCTCCCCACAGGTGGAGCTTTACCTCCGGGCAGCGGGGATGGATGAGGGGAGTTGTAGACGTGTCTCTGCAGACAAGGCGGTGAATTGCAGTTGTTAAGCAGGCACACACACAGTGATTGATGTTTCGGTACCTTTTACTAGTAACAGGGTAACTGTTGCAACTTGGGAATTCCACCTTAGAAAGTTGTGAGGCCTCCTCTGTATCTATGTTCTATGGTTTGGGATAAATCCTTCCTGTGTCTGAACTCACCGCTACTTCTCCCTCTCAGGGCTTTGCTCTAAACTGACAATGAGGTCCTTCTGCGGGGCCCCTATTTTTCTTATGGCCCCTGGTCCTGTAATTGGTCAGTTTTAGCGTCTCTTGTCTTTTTACCTCAGGGGGTTTTGATCCTCTTGGTTCTTCGGGGTTTTCACTACTGCAGTGGATGCTGACAGCGTCGGACTCCGGTGTCCGGGTGTCTATAGGGAGACCTTAACTGGTTCCCTTTCTTGATTCCCTGCTGTCCACTGGCCTCCGACCCTCTCCCTAGGGTCAGCACAGCGGTCAGTGGTCTCCCTGGCCTGGATCCTTCCCAGTGACCAGCTCCTCACTCCAGCTCTCTCCTCAGACTCCATGGAACTCACTACTGGAACTAACTGACTCCTCCCTTCAGGCCTGGATCTTTTAAAGGGGAACTGGTTAAGGCAGCCAGTAGAGCTCCCCTTTCAGGTCTGGGGTGGAAGGTGTTGAGTGCTGTGTGAACCAAGGTGTAATTCCCTCCTTTCACCGATGGATCCTGTGGCAATCCCCTGCAGGGATGCCACGTAAGCATAGCCTAAAACCAGCAGGGAGCACATCAAATGAGCAAACTTTTACATTCCAGTCCCGATCAAGCATTGTCCGTTGATCAAATGTTCAATATTTATACGGGGGACATGTTAATTGGGGAAACTAGGGGGCTATCAACAAGGGCTAGTCACATCATCAGTCTCAATTACTCAAGTTGCTGCCAGTCCTGGTTACTGTGGCTGCCACAGCAGTGTATTGGTTCTTTCGGCCCGTAGTCCAAGCAGGGCCAGCAGGGGTTATCCCAGCATGGGGGTTTGGGGTCAATGGAATGGCTAGGCCCTGTTCAAGGTTTGGGGTGTCCTCCAAGGCCTGACTGGTGCACGCCAGGCCGGAAGGAAGCCTCCCTCTAGCAATGGAGCAGTCATTGTACCTGTACCTGGGCTCCCACTCATTCTTCTCCATCTCCTGGGTCGGGGAAACAGTGTGCGACGCCGCCCACTGCGCGGTTGCCTTCTCCACCATTGCCTGTTGCCATTTTTCCATGGTGACGAGGTGGGCTTTCTTCAGCTGGTGACTGAGCTCACTAACCTCCGCCAAGAAGGTGGGATCCAACTCTGGCATCTGGGGAGGCGGGGGAGTCTGCCACCTCCACCCCGTGCTCAGCGCCATACAGGCCTGACTCTGCCATGTCGGTTGCCACCAGGATCCTCAACCTCCCACCACTTTCCTTGCAGCCTCCATCCAAGTCTCTTTCTGCCTCCACCCTTTGTGGGTGTGTCCAATTCTCTGCGTCGGCGGTCACACCCTTGGGCGGGATAATACAGTTTATGTGTCTGCCCTCCCGACTCTTGGAGGGTGGAAGAGGTGTAGGCCATTGTTCGCGCTTCATGCTGGCGTGGCCCTTGATGGGGGACTGTGGCATGCCCCTCTGCCAGCACATGTTTTCAGTCTCTTAGGTCTGCCATTACTTAGGCCCAGTCTTTTTCTTGCAGTCTGTAAGGCACACAAGACCCGGTGATACTGGGTTGGTAGATCCTGTTCGTGACACCAGAAGCTGAATCAACCCCAGCGGGGGCCGTGGGGTACTCGGAGCTGGGTCCTCCCAATGTCGTAGCGGTTCTCTGGGATGTCACGGTGGCATGACCTGGTCGGTGGCCCCCTCGTGGGGCGGTCAGTAAAAAGAGGGAGTTTAAAAAAGGAGAAAATAAAAATTTAAAATAAAAGAGTTTTTGCTGTGACACCACCCGTGGAAGATGGCCGGTGGGGCCGCTGCTGCAGCCGGGACCTCTGGGGATGATGGGAGTAGCAGCTGTGATGGTTTGGCTCTCCACGTGAAGAGCGGGTCTACAGGGCAACCGGTAAAGTCTATGGAAGTAATTTGTTCGTTGGGTAAATGGAAGGCCAGCGGGACTGAGCTGGCTGCTGGCAGGGATCAGGGACACTCTCAGGTAGGCTCCTGCTGCCTGCTAGGCATTTCAGTCTACCTCTCCTCAGGTGCAGAATAAACAGACGGACACAATGCTGAACTGCAACTCTGTTTACTTTGCTTTTCTCGTCAGTTGTTTCAAGTTACAAGCCAGTGCAGTGGCGGCTCTGGTAGTCTTTTAGCAGCTGCGATGGCTGATCCAGATCACACCCTTTTGTGTTCCTTTCCATGGGCCCCTCTTCCTAGCTCTCCCACACGCAAAGCTCTGATCCAGCGGCCACGGGCCTTTGTTGGGCGACCTGCCTGGTCCCCTGGCCCCTAGTACAGCGGCCTTCTCTTCGCTGTGCCGGAGTTGGGTCACAGGACATAAAGACTCCACAACCGGCTGGTTTTGTGGTTGGAGCATCCCTGCCACTTCAGAGCTGGCACCCTGGTTCCTGCCCTGTCCTTCAGCTTCCCAGCTAATTTGGGTGCATGGATGGATTGCTCACTACCTAGGACTCCTTCTGTCTCTCCATGGTCTGTAGCCTGGAATCCGAACAAGCCTCATGATGGTACAGGCTGCAGGGTCCGTGTCCTTTTAGTCTTATGTTCTGATGGTTCTCCCTTTTCCGTCTAGCTCCTCACTCACTTTTCCCTCCACTACTAACTGAACTACTTCCTGATTTTGTCTCCTTTCCTGACCATGTCCTGTGCTAACTTCCCCACCCTCCACTTGTCTCCTCCTGCCATCCCATAGCTGGGCATAAAGTCCCTTGTCCTGGGAATGGAGTGTGTTGGGTGTGTGTTTGGGTGACTGGACTTACCGATCCAGGTTGCTGCAAACTTATAGTGGTGACTGGTCCGCAGGGGCGCCACATACGCAATCTCCTTCGTGGTGTTTTTTTGGCCCTGGGTGTGTCATATGCTCACTGCCCTGCACAGTTACCGGCTCAGAGGGATGCTTGTTATTACAGGGCCAAAAAGGTGGTTTGTCATATTAAATGGTGTAAACACAAGCTGTCGACATTTTGCAATCCAACAAGAGTATGTGGTGTCAGTTATTATGCAAGTAAGTGATAAGATTTCATGGTAAGTAAAGGTCATTTATGGTTAAAGGAAAGGATATCGAAGCAGTTTTTTTAGGCCCCATAACAGATGCAGGTACCATAGACTGCGAAGGGTTAAGCTATAGGAGAATATACCAAATGACCTGGTGTTGTGGATGTGTGAGGCCCAGGATTGAGCGAAGGGTTTTAGAGGGAGGGCACAATAAGGGGTGTAAGAATTGGGGTACCGTTTTTACCCTTCCCTCTCACCTCCTGGATCCAGCATGAAGTCAGCGTCACCCACCCTCGCTCCTTTATTGGTTCTAGTAATGGAATTTTGTGACAGCTGGTGGCTTTTTGGCACTGGGCATGTCACATGCTTACTGCCCTGCGCAGTGACCAGTATAGAGAGATGCTTATTATTACAGGGCCAAAAAGGTCGTTTGTCATGTAAAATGGTGTAAATTAAAGCTGTGGCCATTTTGCAACCCAAGAGTGTGTGGTGTCAATTATTATTTAAGTAAGTGATAAGATTTGGTGTGAAGTAAAGATCATTTATGGTTAAAGGAAAGGGTATTGAAGCAGTCTCATAAACATCAAGTTTCCCGACACTTGCTGGCCTTCTGAAAATTTGAATTGAGGCCGCAGAATGAAAAGGAGGTGGTGTTGCAGGAGGAGGAGGACGATAAAGCCCAATACACCAATGGGCATGTGGTAGCTTGCATTGTAAACTGCTGTTAAATATGTATTCTGGTATGTCAGTAACAATATGGATAGACCGCCCATATGTATGAGTAACAGCAGTCCCTCCCAAACGTATGTTGCAGGCCACCTGAGGTCCCCACCAAACTCAGGTTTCCTTATACCTGCTGGCCCTCTGAAAACGTGAATAGAGGGCAAAAAAATTACATAGAGGTCGTGTTGCAGGAGGAGGAGGAGGGTAAAGTCCAATACACCAATGGGCAAGTTATTACTGGCATAGTAAAGTGCTATGAAATATATTCCGCTATGTCAGAATCAATGAGGGAGGGACAGGCCAAATGTACAGTTGTGGCCAAAAGTATTGACATCCCTGCCATTCTGTCAGATAATACTCAGTTTCTTCCTGAAAATGATTGCAATCACAAATTCTTTGGTATTATTATCTTCATTTACAGTCATTTGTCTTTAATGCAAAAATCACAAAAAGAATTGTTCGAAAACCAAATTGGATATAATTCCACACCAAGCATAAAAAAGGGGCTGGACAAAAGTATTGGCACTGTTAGAAAAATCAGGTGATGCTTCTCTAATTTGTGTAATTAACAGCACCTGTAACTTACCTGTGGCATCTAACAGGTGTTGGCAATAACTAAATCACACTTGCAGCCAGTTCACATGGATTAAAGTTGACTCAACCTCTTTCCTGTGTCCTTGTGTGTACCATATTGAGCATGGAGAAAAGAAAGAAGACCAAAGAACTGTCTGAGGACTTGAGAACCAAATTGTGAGGAAGCATGAGCAATCTCAAGGCTACAAGTCCATCTCCAAAGACCTGAAAGTTTCTGTGTCTACTGTGCGCAGTGTCATCAAGAAGTTTAAAGCCCATGGCACTGTGGCTAACCTCCCTAGATTTACACAAATAGAAAGGAATACCAAGCGAGTGAAATTCAAGCTCTTTATTAAAACCTTGAGGAAGGATGGATATCATAAGAGAAAAAGTTCATATCTATACACAAAGGGGTAACCCTTATGATTGTTATAGTGCATTAATACATGGGTTGTTACAAAAAAGGAGTCCTCCCATTCAGAGAATCTCCAGTAACAATGTGCAACAAAGTATATAACATACAGTATGTTGTAAAAAATTAAGCTGAACAGCAAGCCTCAAAATAAAGTGACCAGTGCACATTAGGTTAATAGGCTATATACACCCAGCCCGCAGTCTCAAAAGTGGAAGTGCATTAGTATATGATTAACCACATCCATATGAATATAAGAGACTAAACAGGCTGAGACCTAATACCTTTACAAGTTGTTCACCCAGGTACAGCACAATCAAGGGTTAAAGCCCAATGGTTGGATCACAGATAGACCAGGAACTGCCCTACGCGTTTCTCCTGCCCAGTGCAGGTTTCATCAGGGGAGAGTGAAGGTTCCAGTATGCATACCGCCATCAAAATGGGCCTTTTTATATCCTCCATAATCCCTGCAGAGAGCATGATAATTGGGTGCACCTGCCATCAATTGCGGCGCACACAGCAGGAAGCTGCGTCTCAGGCCACTGACGTCAGCATCCGGCGGTTATTGCGCAAGCGCGGGAGCGGGGACGCGTCACCATGGCTCCCGCACATGTGCAGACCGTCTTATGGACGCAAATGCCCAGCAGAGAGACCCCAGCCCTCCCACTGTGCGCGCACAGTGGCTAGTAAGCAAAATAACAAGATTCCACCCACACATATACCTTAATGACGCTATTAGGAGACCCTTCTATTGCAATATCAACAATTTTGAAGAAGGACAATCCATATGAGTCATCCGATACCATTCTCCTATAATGGGAAGATCATTCCCAGTCCTGCAGTGTGGAAATAGTTCCATAAATCCGCCACATTCATGGCTCATAATGCAGGGGAATGGATTCATCTATTAAAGGTCCAAAAATGTAAACATAATTCCCTGTAATACAATATAAGGGAAAGCAATTAAAAACTAGAACCAAAAGAAAGAAAAAGAGAAAAGGGGAAGAAAAGAGCACTAGAACAGGAACAGTGTCTGGATCAAATCTGAGTTAATGTTTAACACTAGGTTTGGTTGTTTATGTTATTATGACGCCAATACAGGTTTTGTTAATAACCTCCCTAGATGTGGACGGAAAAGAAAAATTGATGAGAGATTTCAACGCAAGATTGTGCAGATGGTGGATAAAGAACCTCGACTAACATCCAAACAAGTTCAAGCTGCCCTGCAGTCCGAGGGTACAACAGTGTCAACCCGTACTATCCATCGCCGTCTGAATGAAAAGGGACAGTATGGTAGGATACCCAGGAAGACCCCACTTCTTACCCCGAGACATAAAAAAGCCAGGCTGGAGTTTGCCAAAACTTACCTGAGAAAACCTAGAACATTTTGGAAGAATGTTCTCTGGTCAGATGAGACAAAAGTAGAGCTTTTTGGGCAAAGGCATCATTATAGAGTTTACAGGAGAAAAAAAGAGGCATTCAAAGAAAAGAACACGGTCCCTACAGTCAAACATGGCGGAGGTTCCCTGATGTTTTGGGGTTGCTTTGCTGCCTCTGGCACTGGACTTCTTGACCGTGTGCATGGCATTATGAAGTCTGAAGACTACCAACAAATTTTGCAGCATAATGTAGGGCCCAGTGTGAGAAAGCTGGGTCTCCCTCAGAGGTCATGGGTCTTCCAGCAGAACAATGACCCAAAACACACTTCAAAAAGCACTAGAAAATGGTTTGAGAGAAAGCACTGGAGACTGCTAAGGTGGCCAGCAATGAGTCCAAACCTGAATCCCACAGAACACCTGTGGAGAGATCTAAAAATGGCAGTTTGGAGAAGGCACCCTTCAAATATCAGGGACCTGGAGCAGTTTGCCAAAGAAGAATGGTCTAAAATTCCAGCAGAGCATTGTAAGAAACTCATTGATGGTTACCGGAAGCGGTTGATTGCAGTTATTTTGGCTAAAGGTTGTGCAACCAAGTATTAGGCTGAGGTGCCAATACTTTTGTCTGGCCCATTTTTGGAGTTTGGTGTAAAATGATCAATGTTTTTCTTTTTGCTTCATTCTCTTTTGTGTTTTTTCATTGAAGACAAATTAAATGAAGATAATAATCCCAAAGAATTTGTGATTGCAATCATTTTCAGGAAGAAACTGAGTATTATCTGACAGAATTGCAGGGGTGTCAATACTTTTGTCCACAACTGTATAATTAAGATCAGTCCCTCCCAAACATATGTTACAGGGTCACCTGAGGCTCCTCACAAAAATCAAGTTTCCTTAAACCTGCAGGCCCTTTGAAATCTTGAAAGACTAATGACATGAAGGTGGAGTTGTAGGAGAATGAGGGTAAACCCAACATATCAAAGGGTATGTTGTAGCTGGCATTGCAAACTGCTAAAGAATATGTATTCCATGATCTCAGTAACAATGAGGGAAGGATCTCCCAAATATCAGTAACAGCAGGGCTTCCCAAACATAGTGTAATACTACCGTATTGTATAGGTTTTGAGGAGTCTGATCGCTTAAGGGCAATGAAGAGCAGAGACGGGTTCTTGGGTGCAAAGTATTTATAAACACACAGCAAAACAAGGTGAACTTAGTACACAGCAAAATCACACAACATAACACAACCCCAATATATATATCGTCGAGCACAGTCCTTATGGAAGCAGTCCGAAAAACCAATAGTCCAAAGCAGGTAAATCCGGATGCATGTAGTCCATAGCACAAGTCCTTGTACTGGAACGACCGGAAGATATAGTCCGTGGCAAAAGGTCCCCACACCCGGATGACCGGGTAACAAGTTTAAACACAGTTCCGAGTAGGTAATGAAACACAAGTTCCACAAAGCACACAGTACATACGATAATAACCGGGAAGCTGCTTACAAACTTGAACGTCCGAGCCTGAAGGTAGAAGCAGCGGCACCAGAAGCACGATGCAGGAAGCTGTAAGGTGAACCGAGATCTCACAGAGCTCTAGGGAAGTGAGAGGATCAAGGAGAACAGCTGAGCTGGAGCAGACCAGGAACCAGTATACTCAAGCAATGAATGCTCACCTGAGCCAGGTCTTTATGTAAACGAGACAGGAAGAAGGGCAAACAAAACAATGATCTCCATGCTGACTGAGGGCAAAATGGTCAAACGGCAAGCCGGAAAACCTGGAATACTGACACATAGGGTACGTCTGAGGACCTCAGGGCAAAACCCACCGTACAATGGTTACATTCTAGTTGGCCTTGTAAACTGCTGGGGAATATCTAACTAAAAATTATATGTATGAGGAAGGACCTAGAACATATATAAGCCATTTACAGGGCGCTAAAATAATGGGCCCTTACCCTGGTGAGAATACCAGCCCTCAACTGCCCAGTTTTACATTGATCAGCAATTTTAAATAGGATGGAGATGTCCTCTATCTGTGCCGAGACTGAAAAATACAACTGAGACCTGCGCATTTTTTTTCCTCATTTATTTTACACTCTAGGACAGGGGTCCCTAACTCCAGGCTTCAAGGGCCGCCAACAGTGCAGGTTTTCAGGATTTCCTTAGTATTGTACAGGGGTTGGAACCCATTACCTGTGCATTTAATCACATTAACACCTGTGCAATACTAAGAAAATCCTGAAATCCTGCACTGTTGGTGGCCCTCGAGGCCTGGAGTTGGGGACCTCTGCTCTAGGATGTCAGATTGGTTGCAATACACTAATGTATATGACAATCAAAAACATACACCATCCAGATTGTGAAAATGCAGTCTAATTGCAACGGTCAATCACAGATGCTCTCACAGAGCATGAGTGTCTGAGATTGGCTGTTGCCCAGCCAGTGAAATATGAATATGCCAAAGTAAATATGCAGAAAGGTTAATGGACAGGACCAAAAGTGAGTGAGAGGAAGCGCGGGCGAGCGGACCTGGAAGCAAGCAAGCAGCGAGAGACCGGTAAGATGATCTGTGTGTGTCTGTTTGTGTTTGTCAGCTTTTGAACACCTTTGGAGGTGTTTTATATTAATTTAATGTTGCCTGCCATTGGTTTTAATTGTGTACGGGGTGTTCAGTGGATTGTTCATCAAACTCACAAATGAGTGAGGGCCCTCCCAAATGTATGTTAAAGGGCTACCTGAGGGTCCTCCCAAAGCTCTTGTTGAGGGCTACTTGCAGTCCCTCTCAAAACTTGGAGTGTGGGTGACATAATGGCTCTATGAATTTGGTGGTGGTGGGAAAGTAGAAGGCCAAAGCCCAGGATTCCAATGGACATGTTGTAGCTGGTGTTGTAAAGTGCTGGGGAACATGCTTTGCCCTATCTAAATAAATATTATGTATGAAGGAAGGAACCTCCAAATTTATGAGTGACTGAGAGCCCACCCAAATGTAAAAGGAATAACAAAAGCAAAAACGTAAGTGTGAACACATGCTAAAGGGGAAGTTGTTTTTTTGTCTTATTTAATTGATTATGCAGGAAAAAAATATATGAACAGTTGTGAACAGTTTTTGCCTCTAGAATCCAATTTAGGTTTGGTTTAGAAGGTGTTCTTGTGACTTCGTAAAAGTTAATTCTCTGACATTATTTCCAGAAACCAGCTATGAGTCAGGAATACATCCAATATAATAGATGACCCTGGCACACCAAAAGAATTATTCATATAACTATTAGGGATGGGCGAGTCTACTCGCTAGGACTCGTTACTCGGCGATAGTAAGGGACTCGGAGGACTCGGTACTCTGCGAGTTTCCCAGCGATTACTCGCACAGTAACGAGTCCAATGCAAGTCAATGGCAATCCTAGTTTTGTCAGAGTTTACTTTTTCTCACTCGTTAGACTCGCTATATCACATCGCTATGTAGCTTGAACTCCTCAAATCATTTAAACAATCGCACCGCTTCACGGATACCCGCTGTCAGCACCGAGTCTGAGCGAGTCTGAGCGAGTCTACGAATCCGAGTTCTGTATACTGTATTCGGGACTCGCGAATACAGAATCTGTTATGTTCCGACAAAGCTTCCGAGACAGCCTAGCGTGTTAGGTCAGAAAACTTGTGAAGATGGACAAGCATGTTAG
This sequence comes from Allobates femoralis, assembly GCA_033576535.1. NCBI lineage: Eukaryota > Metazoa > Chordata > Amphibia > Anura > Aromobatidae > Allobates > Allobates femoralis. Next base: position 337,797,533 of record JARQOC010000002.1, on the reverse strand, counting down.
CCAATCATATTCAGTAATGCCACAGCCATGTTGGTTGTGGCAGGACTATGATTGGCTTCTGTCCATCGTGATGCCTATGTCATGTATGAGAGGCGAGGCTGTATATAAGCCTTGCCACCGCCATTTCCTCCACATTCCTGTGACGATCAGAGCTAGTGCAGGGTGAGGTTGATGCTGGAGCAGATCATAGGGAGTGTCAGTCAGTGTAGGGAAACTTCAAGATTCTTTATATTTAACCCAAACAGCTCTTCTGAGAGCTACCAGGAGGACAGAGGAGTACTGTGTAGAGGACTGTAGGCAGGCAGGCAGGCAGGGAGGAGCAGCCTTTATGGTGGGTTTACACGTTGCGATATCGGCGTCCAACTCCGACCAAAAGTCACGTGGTTCGTGCGTTGGACCCGATATCATTCCTGCGTTGTACGGTGTGAACATCCGATACGATGCAGGAACGATGGTAAACCGATATCGGGGGTCGAATGAGCGTGCTATTCAACCGCCCGATATCGGATGCCGGTTGGAGCCGGATCATCCCGTGTGACAGCCCAACTCCGATGTGTACTGCAACGTCACCCATTTACTCCCATGTTAAATGGTCGTTCCTGGGTCGGGGGGCGTACACATCGTAGGGACGTTGTATCCCGATATCGCAGCGTGTAAACCGCCAATGCGATTCAGGGAAAACCGGGCACGAAATGCGCACTTCCGCGCCGTTGTATACGATATCGGAACGATATCGTGATGTGTAAACCCACCATTACAGTGCACACAGGACCGACCTCATAGCTTGGCTTACTCACACAGCTTTCCTAATAGCTGAAGTCAGAGGCTTAGCTGAGGTACTATTTCTTATTTTTTTGCACCTGATAGATTTTGGGTCATAATAACCCCTTCAGCTGTATTTTCTCTGTGGCAGACCAGTGCGTTGCTGCTCTCCTACCTGCAAATAGCACGTACGCCACCTGCTTGTGCGACTACTTGTGCGCACTTAATAATTTTTGCAGGGACTAGTGTGCTGCTTCACTGCCAAGTATTAGCACACACTTAACCCGCCAAAACGGCAATGCGAGCGCTTTCCGAGACACATCTGTGATTTGTAAATTGCACATTACTCGCTATTAGTCGCTTCCCCATTCATTAACATTGGACTCACTAGACTCGCAACGAGTAGCGAGTCCCGGGCTCGGACTCGCTAGAGTTAAGTGATTCCGAGTAATTTAGGACTCGCCCATCACTAATAACTATCTTTGCAGTTTTTTCTATTTTCAATAGATTGTCTGTCTGTTTTTTTTTTTTTACAGCAGTCTTGAAATTGTCAAACTTTTATAGCATGATCACCAAACAATCAAGTGTTTCATGGCAAATAGCCAACAGGGTCGCAAGAAGCGGGTTGGGCAAAAAAAGGCGCAAAATAACTGCCCATAAATTGAGGAAAATCAAGCGTGAAGCTGCCAAGATGCCATTTGCCACCAGTTTTGCCATATTTCAGAGCTGCAACGTTACTGGAGTATCAAAAAGCACAAGGTGTGCTATACTCAGGGACATGGCCAAGGTAAGGAAGGCTGAAAAACGACCACCTTTGAACAAGAAACATAAGATAAAACGTCAAGACTGGTCCAAGAAATATCTTAAAACTGATTTTTCAAAGGTTTTATGGACTGATGAAATGTGAGCGACTCTTGATGGGCCAGATGGATGGGCCAGAGGCTGGATCAATAAAGGGCAGAGAGCTCCACTCCTACTCAGACTGCCAGCAAGGTGAAGGTGGGGTTCTGGTATGGGCTGGTATCATCATAGATGACCTTATGGAACCTTTTCGGGTTGAGGATGGAGTGAAGCTCAACTCCTGGACCTACTGCCTGTTTCTGAAAAACAACTTCTTTAAGCAGTGATACAGGAAGAAGTCAGTATTGTTCAAGAAAAACATGATTTTCATGCAGGACAATGCTCCATCAAATGCATCTAACTACTCCACAGCGTAGCTGGCCAGTAAAGATCTAAAAGAAGAAAAAATAATGACATGGCCCTCTTGTTCACCTGATCTGAACCCCATAGAGTACCAATGGACCCTCCTAAAATGTGAAATCTACAGGAAGGGAAAACAGTACACCTCTCGGAACAGTGTCTGGGAGGCTGTGGTGGCTGCTGCACGCAATGTTGATCGTAAAAATATCAAGCAACTGACGTAATCTCTGGGTGGAAGGCTGTTGAGTGTCATCATAAAGAAAGGTAGCTATATTGGTCACTAATTTTTTTGCGTTTTGTTTTTGCATGGCAGAAATGTTTTTTTCTACACTTTGTGCAGTTACCGTATATTAGTTTATCTGGTGAAAATAAACAAGTGAGATGGGAATATATTGTTTTTTTTTTAAGTTGCCTAATAATTCTGCACAGTAATAGTTACCTATACAAACAAATATCCTCCTAAGATAGCCAAATCTAAAAAGAAACCCACTCCAACTTCTAAAAATATTAATCTTTGATATTTATGAGTTTTTTGGGTTGATTGAGAACATAGTTGTTGATCAATAATAAAAATTATCCTCTAAAATACAACTTGCCTAATAATTCTGTACACAGTGTATATATGTCTTCTTGAAAATGTGCAATCACTATTTTATGCCATTCCATACATTTACTATACAGATTTTTGGCAAGTGTAAAATTGGTTTTATCGTATGTATAATTCATATCAAAGTTGCCCTTACATTACTGCAGAGCCCACTAACCTCATAAATCAGCATTCTAGATGAATTGGTGAAGTGATAACCTGAATATAGTTATTTCTTTTCATCATTATGTCTCCTACAAATATGTCAGGTTTCAATAATCACTGCACCTAGTAGCGCACAACCCGGTTGTTATCTTGTGTCATGGGGTATTGGGTGTGTGAGTGACGTTACTTCTGCAGCCCACTGCATAGAGCCGTTAATGAGGGGAGCTAGGCAACAAGGTTGTGAAACAGTAATATCCTAGTGATAATGTTTGACTCAGTCCTGGCAGTGAACTATGAAAGCCAAACAGGTGTCACAGTGGAGTTCAGCGTCTCAGAACCATTTTTTCATTGAATTCCAAAGCAGCTACTCTGTGCTTCATTGTGTATCACTTTCTACTGTGTGCCAGCATTACGCACTTTGGGAACCCCCGCAAGAAATGCTTGCTTTCGAGGAGGTAATCTACCTCACCACTCAAGTGGCAGAGGGTGTATCAGCACCAGACCCAGAGCAACATCTACCAATGGACAACATGAACATATTTTTCCTGGAGCACCACCATGCTACCCATATGGGGCCTCCTCTGCAGCGAGGTGTGGATACAGTGCTGGGCTCTGATACCAGAGGAGGACCTGAGTTCACAGTCTGGAGGTGACCTGCTCCCCATAACATCTGGGAGCACCACATGTCACACTGCAGAGGACCTTGCAGCGTGCTTGACTGTATTCCAATTGCGTCCAATGCCGTGGCTATTGGATCACCAATACAACCAGGACCAGGTGTATGATGAGAAGGCCGAGGTCAAAGAGGCAGAAAATCCAGTTTTTTAGCCATGGGTACCACACCTGCCAGAGGGCTTTGACTAGGAGAATGGCCATGTGGGGACCCCTACCCACTCCAAGCAACTATCTGGTACGGTATTAACCTTCCCTTCTTGTGGCCTAAGGCCAATGACTTTAATGACCAGTGTACCTAAGGCAAAGTGGTGGAATTCTTGCAGGATAGTGTCACGCGCTGATTTGAGCTGACTCTCTGTAATGTATGTTGGATGCTGCTGTGAATGAATGTGTGTGAATTTCTTCAAGCACTGCATAAGTTAATGTCAGTTTTGCTGTGAGCTGTGGTCAGCTGCTGGTTGATGTGAACTTTGGGTGTGACTCACCTGGAATCTCCTCCCCAGGCCTTTAAATAGCCTTCCCTTTCCTCTATCAGATGCTGTTGATAGAGTTACACTCTTCTTGGTCACTGATCTGTGAAGACGCATGTGCTGTCATGCTAAACTCTTTCCTGCAGTTTCTTTTCCTTGTGACTAGATGTGATTCCTGATCCATGGTTGGTTGGAGGTAGGGGCTCTCAGTCTAGGGCTTTTAAGGAGCTTAGGAGAAGGGTAGCGACTCAAACCTCCTCACCTTCAGAGGTACCTTCGAGGACAGGTTGAAACATGGACCCCAGTGTAAGGGTCAGATTAGCTCCTCCTGAATCCCTTTGTTCACTTCATCATCTGGTTTCTTGATTCCCTCACCTCCTAAGACTGATAAAGGATTTAGTTTCGTAGTGAAACAAGGTACTCCGCATCATTGCTACATCAATCAGTCGAACCTGCTGCATGATTATCTTCCCAAAAGACTGCACATGATCTTTGCTGTGGAGGGGGCACACTTCATGGAAGGGTTTGGCAGGAAGAGGTAGATTGCGATTGGCATATGTCAGGTTGCCACTACCACTGCATTTGAGAAGTGGCAGGAGAAGGCTGACCAGGAAAGAATGTGGCATCGGGTGGAGGACAGGCCTCTCTTCATTAGCCAGCCAGCATGACCCAAACCCACAGTGCATGTCGCTGTTCCACAAGTTGCTCCTGTGTCTCCTAGAGGGAGTGGTCGTCCCCTAGTTCCTCCATAGTCTTCTCCAGTAGTGGCAATGATGGAGTTTGCATGGGGCAATTGGTGGCAAAGAATGCCCCTCAAGGAGTAGTACGTGCGACCATCTGAGACCATGGAATACTATCACCAATAGCAACTTGCAGCCCGGGCAGTGCTGAAAATGCTGGCACGCAGTATTGATACCTCTTAAAGTGGACTTTCCTAAAAAAAGGCATCTTGTGTTTCATCAATGACCCATCCCTTAGATGGCATTTTGTGCAGAAAAGGACTTTTTTTAGGTTTGTTTTCAGTTCTTCCTTGACCGAGGCCTGTTTTTTGTTAATGCTATATTTCCCCTTCCCACGTTTTATGTCATTTGCATCTCCCCGTGCTGGAGTAATGGTCATGCATGCAGCCTTTTGGTTACAACTCAAAGCCCTTAATAGACTCTGCCCTTTATGGACTTTCCACCATTGTAAGAGTGTACTGATCTCTGTGAGACTTTTTTTTTTTTACAGACACACACACACATACATATATACAGTTGTGGCCAAAAGTATTGACACCCCTGCAATTCTGTCAGATAATACTCAGTTTCTTCCTGAAAATGATTGCAATCACAAATTCTTTGGTATTAACTTCATTTAATTTGTCTTAAATGAAAAAACACAAAAGAGAATGAAGCAAAAAGCAAAACATTGATCATTTCACACAAAACTCCAAAAATGGGCCAGACAAAAGTATTGGCACCCTCAGCCTAATACTTGGTTGCACAACCTTTAGCCAAAATAACTGCGATCAACCGCTTCCGGTAATCATCAATGAGTTTCTTACAATGCTCTGCTGGAACTTTAGACCTTCCTCTTTGGCAAACTGCTCCAGGTCCCTGATATTTGAAGGGTGCCTTCTCCAAACTGCCATTTTTAGATCTCTCCACAGGTGTTCAATGGGATTCAGGTTTGGACTCATTGCTGGCCACCTTAGAAGTCTCCAGTGCTTTCTCTCAAATCATTTTCTAGTGCTTTTTGAAGTGTTTTTGGGTCATTGTCCTGCTGGAAGACCTATGACCTCTGAGGGAGACCCAGCTTTCTCACACTGGACCCTACATTATGCTGCAAAATTTGTTGGTCATCTTCAGACCTCATAATGCCATGCATACCTTCAAGCAGTCCAGTGCCAGAGGCAGCAAAGCAACCCCAAAACATCAGGGAACCTCCGCCATGCTTGACTGTAGGGACTGTGTTCTTTTCTTTGAATGTCTCTTTTTTTCTCCTGTAAATTCTATGTTGATGCCTTTGCCCAAAAAGCTCTACTTGTGTCTCATCTGACCAAGGAACATTCTTCCAAAACGTTGTAGGCTTTCTCAGGTAAGTTTTGGCAAACTACAGCCTGGCTTTTTTATGTCTCGGGGTAAGAAGTGGGGTCTTCCTGGGTATCCTACCATACAGTCCCTTTTCATTCAGACGCCGATGGATAGTACGGGTTGACACTGTTATACCCTCGGACTGCAGGGCAGCTTGAACTTGTTTGAATGTTAGTCGAGGTTCTTTATCCACCATCCGCACAATCTTGCGTTGAAATCTCTCGTCAATTTTTCTTTTCCGTCCACATCTAGGGAGGTTAGCCACAGTGCCACGGGCTTTAAACGTCTTGATGACACTGCGCATGGTAGACACAGGAACATTTAGGTCTTTGGAGATAGACTTGTAGCCTTGAGATTGCTCATGCTTCCTCACAATTTGGTTTCTCAAGTCCTCAGACAGTTCTTTGTTCTTCTTTCTTTTCTCCATGCTCAGTGTGGTACACACGAGGACACAGGACAGAGGTTGAGTCAACTTTAATCCATGTCAACCGGCTGCAAGTGTGATTTAGCTATTGCCAACACCTGTTAGGTGCCACAGGTAAGTTACAGGTGCTGTTAATTACACAAATTAGAGAAGCATCACATAATTTTTCTAACTGTGCCAATACTTTTGTCCACCCCCTTTTTTATGTTTGGTGTGGAATTAGATCCAATTCGGCATTAGGACAATTATTTTTGTGTTTTTACATTGAAGACAAATTAAATGAAGATAATAATACCAAAGAATTTGTGATTGCAATCATTTTCAGGAAGAAACTGAGTATTATCTGACAGGATTGCAGGGTTGTCAATATTTTTGGCCACATCTGTGTATATGTGTAATATAAATATATATATATATATATATATATATATATATATATATACATATAATATATATACATTATATATATATACATATATATATATAAATTAGATTACACATATATGCCCAGGGATGGTCAAGTGCAGTACTCAAGGGCTGCAAACAGTGCATGTTTTCAGGATTTTCTTGGCATTGCACGATTTGCTGTAATCATCACTTCTGCTTGTGATGAAATTATCATCTGAGCAATGCTAAGGAAATCCTGGAAACTTGTACTGTTTTCAGACCTTGATGACTGTAGTTGACCACCCCTGCACTAAAAGTCTCTGTTGAAGAAACCAGGGGCAAGAAGTATCCTCCAGCCCTTTCACCACAACTTCGACATTCCTGGACCCGTTATGGCCCTGTGACCACGGTGCGTTGTATGATGCTTTTTTGAAGAAGATTTTGAGAATCTGCATCAAAATCTGCATGTCTAGCCTGAGGCCAGCAAAGTATATGACAGGTCATAACGTGATGTGCCCACATTGCTTTTTTTCTTTTACTGCACATGAGGTTCAGATTTCTTTTTTTCTGCCCCAAAATCTGCACCAAATTTGCAAGGAATAAAACACGTTGGCACAGCACTTTGCTGGCTTTAGGACAGAAATGCAGATTTTGATGCAGATTCTCAAAATCTGCTTCAATGAAAGCATGAAAAAACATGTAAACAAAGGAGGAAAGAAACATGTCAATTAAAGAGAGATCACCAAAAAATATACCATGTGCAACAACAATATGGTGGGGTCATGTACATAGAAAGCATCCCCGATTTGTTGTGAGAGGAGACAAGCAGACACGCATGATAGTTTGACAAGCAGTGCTATTGTGGCACCCCTGCGTGGGATTGCCACAGGATCCACCGGTGCAAGGAGGGAATTACACCTTGGTTCGCACAGCACACCACACCTTCCACCCCAGACCTGAAGGGGGAGCTCTACTGGCTGCCTTAAGTCAGTTCCCCTTTAAAACATCCAGGCCTGAGGGGAGGAGTTAGTCAGTCCCTGTAGTCAGTCAAAGTTAGTGTGTGAGGAGACCTGGAGTAAGGAGCTTGTCACTGGGAAGGATCCAGGCCCAGGACCAGGGACCACTGACCGCTGTGCGCACCCTACGGAAAGGGTCGGAAGCAAGTGGAGAAAGAAGGGAGCTAAGAAAAGGGAACCGATTACTACAGCCCTTTAGTACACCTGGACACCGAAGTCCGACGCTGCCAGTATTTAGTGCTACAGCAAAAGCCTGGAAGATTCAGGAGGAGTTCAGCCCTGAGGAGAGCAAGTAAGAGACGCTAGACTGACCAAGTATAGGACCAGGGGCCATAAGAGAAACAGGGACCCCGCAGAAGGACCTCATTGTCAGTTTAGAGCAAAGTCCAGAGAGGGAGAAGAAGCGGTGGGTTCAGCCTCAGGCAGGACTCATCCCAACCACAGAGCACAAAGACAGAGGAGGCCTCATAACTTTCTAAGGTGGAAGTCCCAAGTTTACCCTGTCATGAGTAAAAGGTCCCGAAACAACTATCCCTGTGTGTCTGTGTGCCTGTCTAACCGCCGCAATTCACCGCCTTGTCTGCAGAGACGCAACTACTACTCCCCTCATCCATCCCCGCTGCCCTGAGGTAAAGCTCTTATTATAAAAGAGTTATCTGCTGCGACACTAAACACTGTGCACTTTAATGAGTGCAAGCAGTGGCTAAACTGCACAGCTAATACAGAAACAATGTGAATAGGGGTATAGCAATCACTGCTCTAGATACAATGCAAAATGGAAGACTTGGCTTTCAACAGTGGCCACTGTGCACCTACAATTAGAGGTTGATGCCAGTCATTCACTACTTATTCACATTTGTATTTTTTATGACTGAGCTCCCTCCTTATCCCCCTTCCCCCGCCCTGAGGCCAGCTGAGGTCTCCATTTTGTTGGAGTCCAACACATACTTTTCTTGTTTTTAATTAGTAATTGAGGCATATAAACCCATACACCTTGCATACCACCATTAGTCATAGCGTTAGGACCCGGTGAGACGGAAGCACCTTGTCGCTGGTCACCGGGCACTCCACAGTGGCCACTGTTGAAGCTAAGTCTTCCATTTTGCATTGTATCTAGAGCAGTGATTGCTATACCCCTATTCACATTATTTCTGTATTAGCTGTGCAGTTTAGTCACTGCTTGCACTCATTAAAGTGCACATAGTGTTTAGTGTCGCAGCAGATAACTCTCTTATAGTAACTGAGGTAAAGCTCCACCTGTGGGGAGCTGTTCCACACTCTGCTGCACCCACCATCACCTCAGCGGCCGGCTGCAGCGCTGATATACCCATTACCAGGTACCGTAGGTAGCGTCACATTAACAATCCCCTTATTCCCCCGCCGTTTCCTGCCATTGACGGTCCAGGGCACGGGACCGGGGATCGACCACCATGATTCCCCATCCAAGCCGCCATCAGCCCCGGTACTTGAGTACCCATACCCTGTCGACCGCCTCAATTCAGGCGTCATGAACAGGATCCTGTACCCGGTAAAACTGGGTACTGTGTGCCAAGAACTGAATTTTATTAACTGTTTCTGAACTGTACAACCGGGCCGCCAATTCTGCCAGAAACTTGACTATGAAGACTGCGCCACAGCGCGGGTAGAAAAAAAGCGGGAAGATAAGCCCCGCCCCTTCACTCTGCCAGAGATCAGCGAAGCACAGTGCACAGTTCCAAAAATACCCGAGGTGCTCCGCTCCATCTGCAGAGCCGCCGATGACCGGAAAAGTTTGATTCATCTCACCGGTTGGCAGCAATTAATTAGGGGGGCCCCATCTTGAGTGACTCGGATTATGCACAGGTCCCTGACGGGGGGGATGCCCAGAACGCAGCACCCAGAGCAGCGGCCCAAATAATGCCGATATCTTTTCCGTATATACCGGGTGCCAAATGGTTACCAACATATGAAGGCAAACCCGGTATGTTAGCAGTCTTTAAGCAAAAGATGTGTGCAATGTTGGACATGTATACAATGACAGAGAAGCAGCGAGCCACCATTGTGCTGGGACAATTAACAGGTACAGCGGAGCTGGAGGTTGAGTCCTGGAGTGATGCTACAGAGACTCTGCTACTAAAGTGTTTGATAAGTTAAAACTTGTTTTTGAAAAACGCACACAGTCTGAGTTGAGGATGCAGTTCTACCAGTGTAAACAGAGACCACAAGATATCATCAGAGACTCACTACCTGGTCCCTGTTGGGCCAATAAGGAGTAGATTATAGAAAATGTTTATTGCAACGATATAAGAAGTGAACCTCCTGCAAGGGAAGAACAAAAGCAACCTTATTGTTTATACATGTTTAAAATGTAAATGTTATCCATGCTAATGTGCAGAAACAGGGTGAAGAGTAGGTAAAAACAACCCAAACCAGGTACACAACACCAGTAAGAGGGGTGAGAGGAGTTGGCGTCAGGAGCTGTGCAGGGAGAGCAAGATCTTGGCCAATAGGTGACCCCAGGGCCAGGAGGCCTACAGCGCTTATGACCCGGTCGAGGCCCCTGTAGTACCTAGGACTCCTACGTCAAGGCACCCGTATTGTTTGTGTTGTGTTTTTGAACTTTAAGCCTACAGAGACTTGACCTGTTGGATTTTTGAATGTTTCCCTTTTCTTAATTTTCAAAAATGGACCATAGCCACAGGACTGGTAGTGGCAAACACCCGTTTAAACACCCTTTAAACAGCCTGCAGCGGATGGACTAGCGCTGTATGGACTGGTTACCCGTTTTCTTATTTACACCGGGTTTTTGTAAATTTTTCATTTTTAAGACTCTGTTCAAATTCAAATGTAAATAGTTATGTTATGGTTATGGAAAAATGTTTCAGTCCCGGAGGACTGTATTTAACTAGGGGGAAATGTGGCACCCCTGCGGGGGATTGCCACAGGATCCAACGGTGCAAGGAGGGAATTACACGTTGGTTTGCACAGCACACCACGCCTTCCACCCCAGACCTGAAGGGGGAGCTCTACTGGTTGCCTTAAGTCAGTTCCCCTTTAAAACATCCAGGCCTGAGGGGAGAGTTAGTCAGTCCCTGTAGTCAGTCAAAAGTTAGTGTGTGAGTAGAGCTGGAGTGAGGAGCTGGTCGCTGGGAAGCATCCAGGTCCAGGACCAGGGACCACTGACCGCTGTGCACACCCTAGGGAAAGGGTCGGAGGCAAGTGGAGAAAGAAGGGAACTAAGAAAAGGGAACTACAGCCCTTTAGTACACCCGGACACTGGAGTCCGACGCTGCCAGTATTTAGTGTTACAGCAAAAGCCCGGAAGACTCAGGAGGAGTTCAGCCCTGAGGAGAGCAAGTAAGAGACCAGGTACCATACGTGGCATCACATTAACAATCCCCTTATTCCCACCGTTCCCCACGATTGAGGGTTCAGCGCACGGGACTAGGGATCGACCAGCCGTGATTCCCCATCCAAGCTGCCATCAACCTCGGTACCCGAGTACCCCATACCCTGTCGACCGCCTCACCATCACAAACATTACTGCCCTTCAGACTCGAGGGGTCACACAGGTGCTATAGCACAAGTTTGAACTGCGCTGCACTCTCTGACATACCGCTCCTCACACATGTTGTCTCACAATACGGCCGAGATATTGCAGCTCTCATGAGACTGCTAGTGTTGTCAGCGCTGACGCCACTGAGGTTATCTCAGGTCACACAGCAGGATTCTCTGCTGTGTGGTATCCTATATGTAACCTTAGACAACCTCATTAAAGTCATGAAGATGTCTGAGGTTCATGAGCGGGCCCAGTAGCATGGTGAGTGTGACAGTGGCGCTGCAGCTTACTAAGTGATATGTAGGAAGATAATGTTTGTGCCAAACAGCGGGGCTCCACTGTAAAATGGTTTGAGCTGTATTTGGCAGCTTTTGTGCTCTTTTGAAGATGCTTTCTAGACCCTTGATTTTGGCTCCCATTGATTTGAATGTGGTTCAGATGTTCAACAAACTGAACTGAATCCGTACTTAAAAAGGTTCACTCATCTATAATTATAGCTTCCCCTGAAGTCTTTGCATGGTCCAGGGGAAAAATATTTTAGTTTCCCATTGACTTGCATTGGCTTTATTTAGAATGAATACATGAATAGTAAAGAGTATTCGGCATGGATAATCCAAACCCAAATATTTCACTATTCGCTCATCACTATTATGCGCAAACTAAACTGTAAAGTTCGAGCTCTGGACCAAGCACATATAAAAATTTGCGAAGGGCTCTGCCATATTTTTGACTTTCAGTGCACATAAAGCAGACAGCTATGAGCTGCCACCCCCAGTTGCCTGGTTTTACCTTGGCTGGCAATCAATAATACAGTGTAACCCATAATTTTTTTTCTTATTTTAAAAAATGTGTGGGCTCTGTCCTATTTTTGATTGGTAGCCAAGGTAAAATCAGGCAGTTGGAGGCTGGTATTCTCAGCATGATGAGAACCATAGTTATTGGGCCCACCAGGCTACAGAAAAGCAACTCACAGCTACCACAGAAACAATCAAATTCATTAGAATCAACAATTCCTGGCTGTCACGGGGTGATATAAAACATAGGGAATCAGGAGGCAGGATGTCAAGATGAGCAAAGGCGAACGGGGGAACTAGTCTGACCCTGACTGGGGGTCCCTGGCTCACCCTGTTCCTGGAGTTACCTCTGAAGATGTCCAAGTCATCCTCTTTGCCTTTTGCTCCAGAGGGTCCCAGACTAAGAACTCCTACCTTCACTCACGAACAAGGAAAACACAGCAACTCCGATGGAAGGGAATAGCAGCAGCACAGCACATCCCCACTGCACAGGGTCCTCATAGAGACTGAACTCTATCTGCCACACTTGGTGGAGGGAAGTGGAACTACTTCAAGACTGAGGGAGTGGAGATCTGAATACTAAGACACACCCCTCCACCTCACCTGAATGCTAAGACACACCCCTCCATCTCCACGTGCCGAGCTTCACACAGTATAGACTACGCATTAACTAAGGGAAAAAAAAATCTCAGGTTTAAATCACAGCAGCAACAGTCCTGGATTGCTAAGCAGTAAAGACACGCCCCTGTCTCACTCCTGATGCCCTGGTGTCATTTCATTGAAAAAAAAACAATACTGCACTGGTTATTAATTATGGGGCAACTAGTAGTTAAGATAATGCTTTTTTGTGCCATATGGCTTATTTTCTCAACTTTTTTTGTGCACTTTTAAAAACTGCATTTTAGGGCTGTGTGGAAGTGGCCAGCAGCTGATAGGGAGCAGTGCAATGTGACAGGGGAGAAAGGGACAAGATCACAGATTTTGAGCTGTGTGGAGAGCCAACAGACAAGGAGCCAGATGACAGATCAGAGAATCTTGTGCCAAAGAAAGGGCAGAGAAGTTTGCACTGATACTGACATTCTGACATTGCTCAGCACTGTACTGCAGCCTGAGGTATTTTGGTACTCTATCACCTCATCAGCTGCAGTCTAGGAGCTCACACACTGTAGGTCCTACCCCTTTTAATCGTATATGGTTATGTGGCCATAATCAGTGTGAAAGCAGATCTGACTGAGAATGAACATACAAATGCATCTCAATGAATTAGAACATAATCAAAAATCAACGTAATATTTCCATGTTTCAGGGTGTTTCCTGGATCTCTGAAACATGTTGACTAATAAATCAATATTATATTTACCCTTTGATGTCTAGTGGAATACAGCAGCACAGTTTTTAATCCTTCATTCTCCCTACTTCAATTTTTTGAAATAATGACCTTTGGGGTTTCATCGGCTCTAAGCCATAATCCTCAATATTAACTGACAAAAACACTTGAAATAGATCACTCTATTTGTAATGACTATATAATTTAAGCATTTCACTTTTTGTATTACATTACTGAAATAAATTACCTTTTTAATCATGTTCTAATTCATTGAGATGCATTAGTATGTGTGTTTCAGACACAGTCTAGTGAAGACATCTTGTGGAAGGTTTAGGAGTGGTTTTCCACCAGATTTCACTTATGAAGTATATTTGAATGTTTATTAATCTCTTGCTGTACATTATTAATAAATAAAAATTTAAATAGCAGTTACACTATAAATTGATATTTCATTATCATAATATAAATTTTATATATTGGTGGATTTGCTTCATTGCTATGTCAATCGGGTGCTCAGGAAAAATCAAGTCAGGCAAAAAGGATAGTACTGGCACTCCATAAAAGAAAATTTGTTCTGATCAAGTCTTTTTATTGAATAGTCCAAAGTATTTGAACAAGTGACTGATGTTTTGAATTTTTTTTAGCTTTTGTTAAGGTCAATTTAAATAACGTGGGTCATGTAAATCGGTGTCATCAAAGAAATAGCATGTCTAAAGACTAAAGGCTGCTTACAATTATTATGATGAATCCAACACATTGGCTCAATAAGAAATAAGAGGGACCGTCAGATGCAGCAAATAAGATAAGGAGAATGAAGAAAGAGCTTGTGGCATGAGGAGCAAAGAAAAAAAGCAGACCAGCATTCTATTTTGCCTTGCTCCTCACGCCACATGCTCTTTCTTCATATTGATCTTATCCTATTATCTGCATCTGAAGGTCCTTCATGGTTCTGATTGAGCCAGTGTGCTGGACTCATCTTACTAATTTAACGCATGTCTCCATATATTTATTGTATTCAGTACCTATCTGTCATAACTATGAGTGTGGCTAGTTAGATTCTAAAATGCCCCTTAGGCTACGTTTACACACAGTGCTTTTTTGCGCAGGCGCTTTTACCAGCGTTTTTACGCGCGCAAAAAAAAAAGTAGTAGTGCTTTTCACACAGCACACTTTTTTACAGCCTGGGGGGAGAAGTGATGTCACAGAGGGGAGGAAGAATCCTGTTCCTCCTCCCCTCTGTGACATGTCTGCCTGACCCCATTTGATTTTGCAGTGTATTAATATACATTGCGAAATCAAAATTAAACAAAGGCAAATGTATTAAAAATAATAAAGATTGTTATACTTACCCTCTGCCGAGTATTTGGTAACTGGGAGCCGGGAGCAGGAGCAGGCATCGACCTGCAAAGACCTTGCATGATGTCATAATGACATTGGGTGCTGTGATTGGCCGCTTGCGGTCATGTGATATGCGTGTCAAATATCACAGGACCGCTAGCGGGCCAATCACAGCGTCCGATGTCACTATGACATCAGGCAAGGTCTTTGCAGGTTGATGCCTGCTCCTGCTCCTGGTTCCCAGTTACCAAACACTCGGTGGAGGGCAAGTCTAACAATCTTTATTATTTTTAATACATTTGGCATTATTTTACATTTGATTTCACAGTGTATTATGCCCTGCGAAATCAAATGTGGCTGTGACAGATGTCACAGAGGGGAGGAGGAACATGATTCTTCCTCCCCTCTGTGACATCAGTGCTAGCATATTCCGTCTGAACGGGATGCGTAATTCCAGCGGTTATAATGGCGCTATGGGAGAAAGCACACGCAAAAATGCGGAAAGAATGACCATATTCATTCTTTTTACGTGCACTTTTTATCCCATAAAAGCGCAGCCGAAAATAGGGCTGCATGTGAACAGCAAAAGTAAAAGTCCATTCACTTTGCTGTCAAACGCAGACGCAGGTGCGCTTTGGGGGGAAAAGCATGCGCAAATATGCGCGAAAAATACGCACTGTGTGAACGAGGCCTTAAACTTTATCTGCTTTATACCTCACTGGAAGTGTGCATTGTTCCATTACTTTACTCCTGATTCCCGGTAATTCCGGAACTTCATGCTTCAGAACGCACTGCCATCTGTCACTATGACTATGCTGCCTATCTGCAATTCAGTAACCGGAAGCCGGGAATCACATGGCTAAAGAAGACATCATGTGACATAGGCGCCGCACAATTCCAGTGTTTGTATGGTTGGGGTCACACTTGGCAGTCAGTTTATCTGCCTTTTGAAAACCTGATTCCGTTTTTGGAGATTGCCATGTTTGCATACAAAAAGCGGTATGTGTTAACGCATGGTACCTATATGTACCATGTGTTAACAGATACTTTTCCCATAGATTAAAAAAAACACTATGCGTTTTTTAGCAGTGCATTTTGACATTGCTTTTCTTGCATGGGAGCCTATGGATTTGTTAAAACCATCAGTTCTCAAATTCTAAGTTGAAAAACTGATCGTTTTAACGGATCCAAAACTCAAGTCTAACGCCAGCCTGCTTCAGAAGAAATGCTGTGGATATACTAAAGTGCAATAATGTCTTACCTGAGTAGTAGGATTAGGTAAAAATCAGGGTAGCTCGCTCACTTTATGTGGTTGTGTGACACACAACCAGTGAAAAAGCATCAAGCAGCTTGCTGCAGCATTCATGTGCCAATGGCCGATAGAGACTGGATACAATTGTGAAAAACCTGCGCTGCTGTAGGATAGATGAAGGACTCAAATTGTATTTTCAGTGCAGATGGCTTTATTCTATGTGTTTCAAAGTGTATTCCTCACTTCTTCCTCAGGAATATCATCAATAAAACAGTGTTTGTATTTCGACATACGTGCTATAATTTCTTTAATCTATGCGCCTTCCCATAGCTCATTATAAAAGCCCAACTTTGTACCCTCCTATATGCTCCTGAGAAAGGATGACGAAACTCATGTCAGGGCTGCAGGGATGGAGGAGTATAACTTTTTCACTCCAGGTACTTCCACTATATTTATTTAGTTTACTATTTCCTAGCAATGTGATGTGCTATTCTATGGATACCAGGCCATATTTCTACAGATTTCAGGAGGAGATATTATACTATATGGACATTTACAAAGGCATTTTTGGAGTAAATAATTCAAGGTGATTTTCATTAATTGTGGATTAAGTCTATATACTTCCGTCTACATAGACTGCACCACTTTTATCTTGCACTGTACAATTTTTTGTTATTTTGTGTAGCATAAATAAAACATTTATAATGTTGCAGTTGTCACTTTATCCCCTCAGTGAGGTTATTCCTGATGGCCCCTTTACACGCAGCTACAGGTAACAGGTTTTCCACAGGTAACTTACAGGCTGCAGTGATATCATGGAGACATGGTTCTATCTTGTTGCTGTGTACAAATGGAAACATGTCTCCATGATTTCACTGCAACCAGTAAGTTACCTGTGGAAAACCTGTCACCTGTAGCTGCGTGTAAAGGGGCCATTAAGTGTAGGGGGTGTTTAGATTTGGTATTGTTCTTTGTGACATCCTTATTGATGACATTTGTGAATCGCAAATTTTGAAACCTGTCCTAAAGGGCCCGTCACACACTACGATATTGTGAATGATGTCATTGAAATAAAATATGATTTACTGACTAATCCTAACAAAAATGTCAAGAAAGCAATACGCGTGCAGTGCCTCTTGAAAGATGGATTAACTCCTCACATGGATCATTCAGCATCTGTTTAGAAGTAGTTTTGTCAACACATCCCTGGTGATTACCACATTAGCTATTCCAGCATCTGCTCTGATTTCAGTAGTTGATTATTTGCTTCTTTTTTATATTCGCCATGACTAAACATGAGTAAAAATTCTGGCTTCTTAGTTACAAATTTACTACGAGGAGATGGAACACTGAATGGCTTGATCTTTATTTTACACATTTCAATGCTGTTTAAAAACCTTTTACTCATTATTAAATTGTAACCGCTGTTTAAATTTTTATTTAATAATAGTGTAGAGCAAGTGATTTTAATAAACATTCTAATATACAGTTAGGGCCAGAAATATTTGGACAGTGACACAAGTTTTGTTATTTTAGCTGTTTACAAAAACATGTTCAGAAATACAATTATATATATAATATGGGCTGAAAGTGCACACTCCCAGCTGCAATATGAGAGTTTCCACATCCAAATCGGAGAAAGGGTTTAGGAATTATAGCTCTGTAATGCATAGCCTCCTCTTTTTCAAGGGACCAAAAGTAATTGGACAATGGACTCTAAGGGCTGCAATTAACTCTGAAGGCGTCTCCCTCGTTAACCTGTAATCAATGAAGTAGTTAAAAGGTCAGGGGTGGATTCCAGGTGTGTGGTTTTGCATTTGGAAGCTGTTGCTGTGACCAGACAACATGCGGTCAAAGGAACTCTCAATTGAGGTGAAGCAGAACATCCTGAGGCTGAAAAAAAAGAAAAAATCCATCAGAGAGATAGCAGACATGCTTGGAGTAGCAAATTCAACAGTTGGGTACATTCTGAGAAAAAAGGAATTGACTGGTGAGCTTGGGAACTCTAAAAGGCCTGGGCTCCACGGATGACAACAGTGGTGGATGATCGCCGCATACTTTACTTGGTGATGAAGAACCCATTCACAACATCAACTGAAGTCCAGAACACTCTCAGTGATGTAGGTGTATCTGTCTCTAAGTCAACAGTAAAGAGAAGACTCCATGACAGTAAAAACAAAGGGTTCACATCTAGATGCAAACCATTCATCAATTCCAAAAATAGACAGGCCAGAGTTAAATTTGCTGAAAAACACCTCAAGAAGCCAGCTCAGTTCTGGAAAAGTATTCTATGGACAGATGAGACAAAGATCAACCTGTACCAGAATGATGGGAAGAAAAAAGTTTGGAGAAGAAAGGGAACGGCACATGATCCAAGGCACACCACATCCTCTGTAAAACATGGTGGAGGCAACGTGATGGCATGGGCATGCATGGCTTTCAATGGCACTGGGTCACTTGTGTTTATTGATGACATAACAGCAGACAAGAGTAGCCGGATGAATTCTGAAGTGTACCGGGATATACTTTCAGCCCAGATTCAGCCAAATGCTGCAAAGTTGATTGGACGGCGCTTCATAGTACAGATGGACAATGACCCCAAGCATACAGCCAAAGCTACCCAGGAGTTCATGAGTGCAAAAAAGTGGAACATTCTGCAATGGCCAAGTCAATCACCAGATCTTAACCCAATTGAGCATGCATTTCACTTGCTCAAATCCAGACTTAAGACGGAAAGACCCACAAACAAGCAAGACCTGAAGGCTGCGGCTGTAAAGGCCTGGCAAAGCATTAAGAAGGAGGAAACCCAGCGTTTGGTGATGTCCATGGGTTCCAGACTTAAGGCAGTGATTGCCTCCAAAGGATTCGCAACAAAATATTGAAAATAAAAATATTTTGTTTGGGTTATGTTTATTTGTCCAATTACTTTTGACCTCTAAAATGTGGAGTGTTTGTAAAGAAATATGTACAATTCCTACATTTTCTATCAGATATTTTTGTTCAACCTTCAAATTAAACGTTACAATCTGCACTTGAATTCTGTTGTAGAGGTTTCATTTCAAATCCAATGTGGTGGCATGCAGAGCCCAACTCGCGAAAATTGTGTCACTGTCCAAATATTTCTGGCCCTAACTGTACTTCATTGGAAAATTATGGTTGCAAACCATTCCTAAACCTTCTATAAAGTGTCCAAACTGCACTGTGTGTGAAGCAGACAGGTGTTTAATATAAGGCTACGTTCACATGTAGTGTATGTGGTGCGTCTTACTGCGTTTACGCAACAATTTTTTGCGCTCGTGTAAATGCAGTGAAATGTTATTATGGGAATGCATTCCAGCAAAAGCTATGGCTTTTGCTGAAATGCGTTAACAGATTTCACTTTTGCATGTATTTTTGCACAGACGCTTTCACTGCAAAAGTGCGCATGCAAAAACAATTGACATGTCAATACTTTGCACTTTTTTTTGGCAGTTTTCCCACAGCCCACATGATGAAATGGGCTTGGGAAAAGCGCGCGGGAAAAGTGCACTGTGTGAATGCAGTTACGCTTTTTTGCGCGCATAATGCACAAAAAAAAGCACCGCTGCAAAAAAACGCAGCATATACGCCACGTGAGAACGTAGCCTAAGTCATATCCGTCTTCAGTGAATACAGACATGTAACAATGTATCAGATTAGGCTGAGGTCACAGCACAGTTGCTAAGCAACGCCAGAGTTCAGGATCAGGTTAAACTAGCTTGTGCCAGAATGAGTGTTCGCAATCTCTGTTAACCCCTTGTCTGCTGGCTCCGCACAGCTCAGGATCTCTATTAACCCTTTCTCTGCCATCACATCGCATTGCACTAATCCCTATGAGCTGCTGGCCACACCCACAGAGCCATAAAATGCTGTTTTTTAAAATAGCACAGAAAAATGTAAGAAAATAAGTTATATGGCAGAAAAAACAATATTAGCTGCTATGTGGCCCATCATTAACAACCCGTGCAGTATTGTTTTTTTTCAATGAAATGACACACTTTAAATCCAAAACACATTGAAAAAATATGTTCATCATTCATAAAGAAGTGTACATATTGATAACCTGCAAAAATGCAGATATGCACATATAGTCGTTTCTCATATTTTCAAGAAATCCATGTGGGCAGAATATAATGACATGTTCTAATGCAGTGGTCTCCAACCTTTTTTGCTTCGGGGACCGGCTTCAAGCAAGACCATTTTTCTGTGGCCCAGTAGTGGGGGGTGGCACAGGGGTGGGGCTTTGATCATATGGGGCGGGGCTATGGAGGATTGGAGTTTAGTACCCTGTTTCAATGAAAGATGCGCTACGTCTTCTGTTCAAAGGATGTCTTATTTTTCCATCCCCTTGAACCCTATATTGCCATCATCCCCTTGCAGCCCGCAATAGTGTATCCCCCAACATCATCGCCATGCAGCCCCCATCATCTTTTTGTAGCCCCGATCATGCATTTGCAGCCCCATCATCTTCTTAAAACCCTCATCATCCCCATGCAGCCTCCAATACTGTATCCCCCGTCATTATCCTCATGCAGCCCCCATCCTCCTTTTGCAGCCCCCATCTTCCTTCGGCAACCCCCAGCCTCCCTCTGCAGCCCACAGCCTCCTTTTGCAGCCCCCAGCCTCCTTTTGCAGCCCCCAGCCTCATTCTACAGCCCCCAGCCTCCTTTTGCAGCACCCAGCCTCCTTCTGCAGCCCCCAGCCTCCTTCTGCAGCCCCCAACCTCCTACTGCAGCCCCCAGCCTCCTTCTGCATCCGCCAGCCTCCTTTTGCAGCCTCCAGCCTCTTTTTGCAGCCCCAGCCTCCTTCTGCAGCCCCCAGCCTCCTTTTGCAGCCCCCAGCCTCCTTCTGCAGCCCCCAACCTCCTTCTGCAGCCCCCAGCCTCCTTTTGCAGCCCCCAACCTCCTTTTGCAGCCCCCAGCCTCCTTCTGCAGCCACCATCATCTTCTTACATCCACAATACCATATCGCCGCGACCCCATCATCATCCTCTTGCAGATCCTCCGCTGCATTCAGCGCCGCTATGCTTTGTGCCTCAACTGTGCAGACAGTGCTGTTGACCAATCACAGCACAGCAGCCACTGGACAATCAGGGCCAGGGAGTACAGAGCACAGCGGTGCTGTAGATGCAGGATGCGGCAGGCGCGGATATCACTGAGGGGCAGGGAAGCGGGCAGCATTCACCGCTCTGTGCTGCCGCAGAGCACACTGTGTGTAGTGCTGGTCTGCAGCAGCGCGGATCGGCACAGAGACCCCCACTGCCCAGTCCCAGTTTGCGGCCCGGTGGTTGGGGACCCCTGTTCTAATGCACGCTACTTAGGATTTCTTAATGATTTTAAGCAAAAGAGGGAGGGGATTGGGATCCAGCTCAACACTCAATTTAGTTAGAAGCCCGGAAATCGTCAGTCCAGACATGAGGATCCATACAAAATAAGAAAAAATGTCATCTGTGCCATTTCAAAGTGGCATTTCTAAGTGGAATTCAGAGATATACCAGAGATAAGACAGAGGTAAACAGAAGGTAACATCTCTACCCATCTACTACCCTTCAGTACTTTACTTAGCTCATTGCATCAAAATGTCCTTCATTTCAATGCTTTTATATCTATGTGCATTAGTCATCCACTTTCACCGCCCCATTCCCCCTCCATCACCCTTTATCCACATCAGCCCCTCTCTACTTCCCTTTACTATGTCCTGCTCCCATACTCTCTTCACCCTACTCAATATTCTAAGCCCGTCATATTCCAGGGTCTTGCATCAACAAAAACAATGTCATAGAGCCAAACATTACTCCCTCCTTCTCTTTCTACTACTGCTTATGCCAGGCGATATTTCTCCCAATCCTGGTCCACCCTCTTCCAACTTCAACCCCCCCCCACGCCTCACACAGAAATCCCAGTAACCTTATTAGCATTACCTGCACACCTTCATCTCCCTCTTTTAAATGTGCACTCTGGAATACACGGTCCGCATGCAACAAACTTCCCTTTATCCACAACTACTTTCTCACTTACTCTCTTAACCTTTTGGCCCTTACTGAAACCTGGATCCAGGACTCAGACACTGCCTCCCCTGCTGCTATCTCCTACGGCGGTCTACATTTCTCTCATTCCCCGAGACCTGGAAACAGATGTGGTGGTGGAGTTGGCCTACTCCTGTCCCCACAATGTACTTTCCAGGTCATCCCCCCCACTCCATCACTCTCATTCCCTTCTTTTGAGGTTCACACCACTAGGCTGTTCCATCCCCTCCCCTCAGAGCAGCGGTGGTGTATCGCCCCCCAGGTTCAACCACCCACTTCCTCGACCACTTCTCCGCGTGGCTGCCGCACTTCATGTCCTCAGAATTACCAACCCTCATCCTGGGAGACTTTAACATCCCCATAAACAGCCTCAACTCCACATCTGCATCCCAGCTCCTATCTCTAACCACTTCTCTTGGCCTCTCGCAACTCTCAACCTCTGAGACACATAAGGATGGTAACACCCTTGACCTGGTCTTTACCTGACTCTGCTCTACTTCCTCCTTAGACAACTCATCTCCTTCTCTCTCTGATCACAACATTCTCTCCTTCATACTCACAAACCCTCGCCCATCACAGCATAGTCCGACCTATCACACATTCAGAAATCTACAGGCCATCAACCCTCATACATTCACAGACTCTCTTCTCTCATCACTGTCCCCAATCTCCTCCTTCTCCTGCCCCAATCTGGCTGTGAATTACTACAATGAGACTCTCAAAAGTACCCTGGACCAAGTAGCGCCCCTCACCCTCAGAACCTCCAAACACAGATTAAAACAGCCCTGGCTCACATCACAAACTCGATTCCTCCAGCGATGCTCGAGGAGTGCCGAACGCCTATGAAGGAAAACTCGCTCACCAGGAAACTTCATCCATTATAAATTCATGCTAAAAACCTACAACTCTGCCCTTCACCTCGCCAAACAGACCTACTTCACCACCCTGATCTCTTCACTAGCCAACAACTCAAAGAAACTCTTTGACACATTTCACTCTCTCCTCAGTCCGAAAGTGCAGGCCCCTATCACTGACCTCTGTGCTGATGATCTGGCCTCTTACTTCACAGAGAAAATAGAAAACATCCGTCAGGAAATCAGCTCCCAACCTTCAAGTGTTTCTACTCCCATTTGTCCCCACATCCCCTCTGGCTCACTCTCCATTTTTGACCCAGCCACAGAAGAAGAAGTCTCCAGGCTCCTCTCGTCCTCACATCCCACTACATGCACCTCTGACCCTATTCCCTCACACCTACTACAGACCCTCTCTCCAGTGGTCACCAGTCACTTAACCACAATCTTCAATCTCTCCCTCTCTACTGGCATCTTCCCCTCCTCCTTCAAACACTCTATTATTACTCCACTACTAAAGAAAACATCCCTTGACCCATCCTGCACAAATAACTACAGACCTGTCTCCAATCTCCCCTTCATCTCAAAACTCCTGGACCGCCTGGTCTACACCCGCCTCACCCATTACCTCGCCACTCACTCTCTTTTAGATCCATTGCAGTCTGGCTTCCACCCCTTACATTCTACAGAATCTGCCCTTATCAAAGTGACCAATGACCTTCTGACAGCAAAACGTAATGGTGACCACTCTCTGCTTATCCTTCTTGACCTCTCTGCGGCTTGTGACACTGTTGACCACCATCTCCTACTCGCTATGCTGCACTCCATTGGCATCAAGGACACGGCTCTCTCCTGGTTCTCTTCCTATCTTTCTGACCGCTCTTTCAGTGTATCATTCTCTGGCTCCACTTCCTCCCCCCTTCCTCTCACTATTGGGGTCCCTCAGGGTTCAGTCCTTGGCCCTCTCCTCTTCTCTCTCTACACAGCCCCGATCGGACAGACCATCAGCAGATTTGGCTTCCAGTACCATCTTTATGCTGATGAAACACAACTATACACTTCAGCCCCTGACCTTACTCCCACTCTAATAATGAACACCAATGACTGTCTAACCGCAGTCTCCAATATCATGTCCGCTCTCTATCTGAAACTCAACCTTTCCAAAACTGAACTTCTTCTGCTCCCACCCTCTGCCAACCTCCCTAAACCTGACATCTCTCTCTTGGTGTGTGGCACCACGATAACGCCCAGTCAGCAGGATCGCTGTCTCGGTGTTTTGATGGACACTGATCTCTCCTTCACCCCATATATACAATCTCTCACCCGCTCCTGTTGCTTGCACCTGAAAAATATCTCCAGAATTCGCCCTTTCCTCACCATGGAAACAACTAAAACCCTCACTGTGGTCCTGATTCATTCCCGCCTTGACTACTGTAATTCTTTATTAGCTGGCCTCCCCCACAGTAAGCTTTCCCCTCTCCAGTCTATCCTCAATGTAGCAGCCAGGATCACCTATCTAGCAAACCATTACTCAGATGTTTCGGCTCTGTGCCAGTCACTACATTGGCTACCCGTACACTATAGAATCCAATTCAAATTGCTCGTTGTCACCCACAAAGCTATTCATGGTGCGGCACCTCCTTACCTCTCCACCCTCATCTCTGTCTACCACCCCACCCATCCCCTTCGCTCTGAACGTGACCTCAGACTAACATCGGCATTAATCCGAACCTCCCATTCCCGACTCCAAGACTTCTCTCGAGCTGCACCAAACCTCTGGAATGCTCTACCCGAAGAAATTAGGACCATCCACAACTTGCATAGCTTCAGACGCTCCCTAAAAACACACCTCTTCAGGGCGGCCTATCCTTCTCCCTAACAGTAGTCATTTAGACATAAGATATTCATTGCTATAAGCCCCTGTACTTTGTGTTCCCATCCCGTCTTAGATTGTAAGCTCCTTCGAGCAGGGTCACCTTTATTTTTTGCCTTTTTATTGTATTTCCTAAGTTGATTCTATGTTTATTGTATGTAACTACTGTTCTGCATTACCTTTCTGTACCGTATATTTTTCTTATATGTACCATTGTACTGTAAAGCGCTGCGGAATATGTTGGCGCTATACAAATAAAGTTTTATTATTATTATTATTATTAGAAGTAAAAATTCAGCTGAAATAATAATCCAGGAAAATTATTGAAGCTGCAAATCTTCTTTTTTTTTCTTAATGATTTTAACTATATACGGTACATTTAAAGCGCAAAGTCATCAGTGAAATCCATGCCTTTTCCAAAAAATGAGTATGCTGAGGATCTGACTAATGTTTTTCAAACCCCATCCACATTGTACTATAAATTGTCTCAAATTTTCACTGTAAAATCCGCATTGCAAATCCACAGCAAATTTGCAGCTGGTAAACTTAGTCTAGCTAGCATTTTCACATGTCCTGATTTTGTGGACTGATTGTCATAACCCCCATTATCCCCTCACCCCAAAAAAAGAAAAGAAAAACTGGAGGAAGGCATGCACAATTTATTTTTTTAATATGCAGGTTAAACATTGCCATATTGAGTCCATTAAAGTCACCAGCACTCTTATGCCATCCATGTGTCATCCAAGTGATGTCTATTTTTTACTGTTTAAAGGGAACCTGTTACCTTGATCTAGCCCTCTCTCCTATCACTACTTGTCCCTGCACCTTCCTAGCTGTTCTCTAACCATCCCTCTCTGAGCTAAAGGGGCCCTATAACGATTTAGAAAACTGAATTAGAACTTACATATGGTCTCCTTCTAGGAGACTGGAATGGCGGGCTCCGGGCTCCATGATTCCCTCCTTGCGCTGTCTAAGTATGCCCCGCTGGACATCATCCCTCCTGCTGCTTTCCCGCCTCCTTTTGGAATCTCCCGCCCTCTCTACCGCTGTATTGTGTGGCGCCCTGCCATTAAGGTACCTTTACACGCCGCCACTGTGTCTAGCAACAGGTATCCACCGCACGTACACGCGCACGTTTTTAACGGTGGATACCGATCGCTGATGGCGCATATAGACGCCGCCATTGCGTTGTCAACTGAAGGCTTCATGTTGCCCCGGAAGTGCCGACAGGTCCTGCGGGTAACTTCCTGTGGAATACCTTCCCCGCTACACACGCCGCCATCCACAAAGGAATATGGGCGGACCTGGGCAGCAGGTACAACACATAGGCGTGCCACACTCCATCACACCGCGACCAAACTACAACCATTGACCAACACAATAGCATTCTGATTGGTCAGGGCGCGAAGGTCGGATGGCGAATACGTGACGCAATAGTGTTTGGATTGTCACACGGAATAGGCGCTTGTGGCGTAGCGAAGTGTGCCGATATCCACTTAGGAGATGCTCACGCATCACACAGGAGCGGTTTACAGTCACACAGTCAGTGCGTTACAATAACTAAGTGTTTGGCTATGTGTGCGTCTGGATCTAAATGTATGAATAGAGCCACAATGCAGATAGCATATGTGCCAACATAGGTCAATGGCATTGAGCAGCTGTCATGCCAACTGTAAACTATGTGTGTGTTTGCACATGTGCTGCACTACTTACTTAAACCTACATGCCACACAATATCATGTGCTGCATCAATGTATTGTGTCCAGGTGAAACTCTGCCCACACCACACGACTATGGTTTTGTCCACACATTTATCACATACACTGTTGACCCTATACCTTAACATGGCTCATGGCTACCAACACATAATGTGTGTCGTACCCACCCATAGGTGCCAATGTGTGTCAAAGCACTGGGCACAACCCAAACCTTGATCACGCTGCCCTCAATCCCCAAGTAATCAGGCTCACACATAGTAATTAGGATCCAAAAAAATATATGTATTATGTACATGCGCATCAATGTACAAATAAAAAGACAGAAAGGGAAGACAATGGACATTCAAACATCATGTAACATTGTAAACAGAAATCAAAAACAGAAACACAAATACATAATAAACTTTGAAACAATGATAAAGTGTGCACCACCCACATAACACAAATGAAGCCTAAACTAACTAACTAAAACATGTGCACACCAAAAAATACTCAAAGAAACAACCATGGTGCAGCCACCCTGCGGTGTACACCATGGCCACCATTTGGTCTCCCAGCACCAGCCCCACTACATGTACGGGTTCTGCCAGCCCACTGCCCCAGGGCCATTAAAGTAGGAGCAGTATGCGTCTCTACTGTTCCTGGCCTTCTGCTGAGTGCGATCATGGCTCAGCGGCTGGAGTGGCGCCACACCATGGTCGTCATCACGCCAAGCCCCTGGACGGACCTCCCCTGTTGTGGGGTCCACAGAATCTACAAAACTTGCCGGCGTGTATGATGCTCGATCCCTACGACGCAGGAAGTTATGCAGCACACAGCAGGCCAGCACTACTGCGTCAATAGATTCCAGTTTCATATGCATAGACGTATGAAAAACCCGCAATGTATCCGCCATGATCCCGAACGCATTTTTAACCACACGGCAGGCCGTACATAACCCAGACTTTCCTCTGTGCCTATGGCGAAGAACGACACCATACCATTCTTGTCAGGTATCCAATCTTTGTGATCACGTAGTCCGCTCACTTTCACCACCCCGGACTTCTTTACTATTAGTTGCATGGCTTGGCCATGTCTCCCAATGAGCTTTCTCATTAGAGCCTGAGGGACCTGGATGACATCTTCCCGCAGACTCTGAGCTTCCTTCATAAGCTCCAGCTGTCTAGCGGCTTCTTCAGTCTTCACCGGATCATCCGCTTTGTGCGAACGCACATTAAGTGCATGTCACTTAGGATAGCCACTCGCTTCACTGTGACTTCTGTTGTGGACAGGACCACCAGCTGTTTGGCTTCTGAAGTCCAGTACACCTTACAGGCTCCCACGGCCTTCTTAAACGCTTCATGCACCGACTCTGTGGTGCATTCTTCTCTCAAGTCTCTATGAGGCACTTGTATAGAGGAGTTTCTGTCGTACTATTGGTCCCCTCAAGTGCCTCTGGCTTAGGTTTCAGGGCCAATGGACTTTCGGCTTCTTCAGCGCGTTTTCCCCGGGAGGAACACTGGGTGCTCAACCTTCTCCAAAGTGGCCTCGTGCCTCATCTGGCATTCATCCAGACGACTTTTGAGGTCAGAGACTTCCTCCTCTGTTCGGCTACTCGCCTCTCAGCAGCTTGTCTTCGAAGCCCTTTCTTCTTCAGCTGTTCTTCTACCACAATTCCTGGAGACCTCTCTGTCTCCAAAGCACCCACTCGAGAATCAACAGCCTGTCTCCACAGCTTCTCTTGTCTCAAGTATCTCCGTGAGCTCCCTTATCTTGCCTCCAACATCCACCGGGTCAAGCAAGCTCACAACACTCGAGGAGGCATTCACTTCAGCCTTCACTTTCTCAGTGGCTTATTCCACTTCTGCAGTCATCTCCCCCTCTTGGGGTCCGGCAGCAGCCTTAGCAACCTCGACCACATCATCGTGTGTCTGTCCAGGGGTCTCCAGTTCTTCACCTGTGACCTCTGCCACAGCACGCCACTCTTGGGCATCAGCAGCCCTATCTGTCACCCTCACCAGGGTCTCAACGGTATCAGCTTCCTCCTTCTCGTAGGTCTCAGCATCGATACCTTCGGCCCTTTCTTGGGTCTCTGTAGTGTCACCTTCAGAAGTTTTCTCAGCCTCCATCTCTTCAACCTTTCCCGAAACTCCACATATTTCAGATGTGGTGTTGTTTCCACTTCCAGCCACCCCAGTGGTGGGTCTATTCTTGGTCTGCTCTCCCTGACTTTCAGGGACTCTTGCTCCACTAGCTGTCCCCAGTATTTCTCCTCCTACAGCGCCACCAAATGACCGACCATCAGCTGCTTGTGCAGACAAGGGAGCGGACACCCATACAGTCTTCCTGGGTGGCTCTTTCTCCTTGTCTTCCACTTTAACGGTAGTGTCATCACACAGTGTCAGTTCCTTAGATAGCACAATATCGGTCTCAGCTCCATTCTTTTTGGCTACCATGTCACTACCAGTTACACTGTGGTTACAACCAGTCACAGAGTGGTTTACCTCTTTACTCGTCATGTCACTATATTGGGGAGACCCACCCTTTTTTTTGGTCACCCCTAACTCTGGGTACCAACTAATTATTATATATAACAATATCACAGACAATCCCTTTAGCCTCCCGCTGTAACAGCAGCTCCTTTGGACTGTTCTGGCTCTTTCCTGAGCGGCCAGACACAAGTCTTTGCTCCCATAAGTTCAAAAACAATTTAGAGTCCCGACCTATTATGACTGGAAATGCTAAATCTGGGACTACACCCACATCGGGTCGCTCCAGTTCACCGTCAGTCTGAAGGACCACTCTGCCCAGTGGGTACTCTTGAGTGGCCCCATGGCTACAGCATCCTTCTATTCTCCAGGCATCAGATGGATGTCAGGTGTGGCCCTCACTAGGGTAACTGAGTTCCCCAGGTCTAGAATATCTGACACACCTTGTCCATCCATCTTCACAGAACACATCCATGACCCTAAGGTGGATGGACGGTCTATCCCACAGATAGGACATCGGTAAGAGGAGCCCCAGAGTCCCCAGCTCCCGTCAATCCGCTCAGAGTTTGATTGCTGCACCCCCTTATGGGTAACCACCCCTTTTTGGGTCTCCGCCCCCTTTTGGGCAACCACCCCTCTTTGGGCCATGATCCTCTTTATGGAATCCACCCCCATTTGGGACATTTTCCGCGTTACTGAATCCGCCCCCTTTTATGACTCCGCCCCCCTTTGATCAACCCAGTCGATAGGGGATGCTTTCTGCAGAGCCAACCTGCACTTACCCTGTGCATGCTGCAGGGTTTAGCAATCCCACATTACCGCCGGTCACGTGAGTCATGCCAGCCACATGCCATAGAGCCAGCATGCCTCACAACATGCATATGATAAACATAAATCATCAGTACATAGAACAATATGGTGACATGTTTGCATATAGAGTAAGCCGCACAATACTTCGACTGGCCACTAGAGAAAAGCATATTTATTCTGTCGTGTGTGCACAACACATCCTTTTTACCATTGTAAGGCCATCACCCACAAGTGGGCGGAAAACAAAGGAAACATGCTCACTGATCAGCCCCATCCATCCTTCTACACTTTGTAGCATTGAACAAAGTTACAGATCAGGTCATATCTGTGTTACAAAGGTACATGTGTCACCATAAAGAACGGCTATACATGTCAGACAAACAAAGTAGGTTACCATATATTGACACTTCTACAGTCTGTAAGTATCAACGTACCACAGCCTTTCAGGGTGAGTAATCCCAGATGACACGAAGAAGAGTATACATGACTCATCCTGTAGTGATGCAGGGCCACATGCATGTGTTTGCAAGGGGGAAACTCCACATCTTCACATTCTGTGCTGCCTGAAGCCTCAAATCCTTGTCTGATCCTAGCCATGTTGGTCCCAGTGTGTGTTGACCCCAAGCAGTATGATATTTTCACTAAATTTGCCATCTTTACAAAAAACGCTCAAGAATCCTGCAGCCATGATCCTGT
Organism: Allobates femoralis; assembly: GCA_033576535.1. NCBI lineage: Eukaryota > Metazoa > Chordata > Amphibia > Anura > Aromobatidae > Allobates > Allobates femoralis. Next base: position 337,767,065 of record JARQOC010000002.1, on the reverse strand, counting down.
ATGGCGAATGGAAACAAACACATTACTTTTATAACTACAATATGGCAATGTAGGTGCTCCACATGTTTGTAAAAATACACCATCGTGCTACTCTATTGTGGTAAAAAAACTGACATCACATGTGCGTCACATACAGTGCCCTATTGCGTTACCAAAGGCAATTAGGCGCAACGCTTCTCCACGCTGCTACATCCATGTCTGCACACAAATACTTACTTAATGACTCTGGCCAGCAAGCATGACGCCCATCCGGCATGAGCTCTTTTTCACTGAGCACAAACCAATCACAGCGCTTTGTCGACACCTACTCATCATCCCATATGGGTGTTCACAGGTGTTGCCTAGTAAGGTGCCGAATTGGTATGTGTTGATTGGTGTGGGTCAGTATAAAATTCCTGTGTTGTCGACCAGCCCCTGTCCAGACGGGAATGTGCATTGAGCTAGTGGTGTCCAGGAATCATTTCTCTGTTGGACCGACGGCAAGTGTACTCACATGCTTTGGCACCCCCATGCTACTGGTTTTTAGGTAACGCTGATGCGTACGCTACATGCAGCTTAGGCGCTTTGCAGGGAGCGCCATGTGCTAATGTATATAGTGTGTTGATAATAGTCTTTAACAATGCTACCTATATGCACTACACATTGTTAATGAGTTATGTAGCCGTGTTTGTGATCTCTTCCAAACGTTGTAGTGGTGTTGTACTACAGTGTCTGCGTTTTTTTGTCTAAATGATCGTGGCCCTTTTGCCTTTGTGTTCCTTGTATCCTTACATACATGGCAACCATAGCTTCTTGAGGGCTCCGTCACCAAAATGTCACACATGCAAACATACATGATCAACACATGTTTTCCCGGCCAACACAACTGGATGTATATACTCAGTATAGTGTTTTGTATGCAGGGCTTGTGTAGGCCCTGATTGGTCATATTTGTATATTTTTCACAGATGGCTGCTGGGTATTCGGAATTCGTGACCCAACTCCTTTCCCTGTATCAGGAGCATGAGTGCCTGTGGCGGACGGCGTTGCCCCAATACCATGACGGGCAGCGCGGGCTGTGGCCTACAAGCCTCTTGTGGAGCTGGCGAAACACCTCCAGCCCCACAAGAGATGGGACCCGGGCAGAATTTACTTCAACATCAAAGGCCTGCGCTGTTCCAGCGGGCTCACAAGACCTACACTGAACAACGGTCCGGGGCTGGAGGTGAGGAGGTACCAAGAGAGCTTGCGGGGATCGCGGAGCAGCCTGCGCCGACTCGTGTCCTCTGTAGGCCCAGCCCAAGAAACATTCCCCCTGCAGGAGGTGGGTAATTGGGTTGGGGGGGGGCCCACCATGTTTGCTCCACAGGTGTGATTCGCTGCATGCATTTCCTAACCACACTTCTCCATTTGTGGTAATGTTGAATTGTTAGGTTTTATTTTTTTTTTTTTGGTAAGGGGTATGTGCCCTCAGGGGCAGTTGAAGACATTTAGTGACACACCTTAAACGGAGGATCTCACTGTCCTTCACATTACACAACCTGTAGGGATATTCTCTTTTCTGGTTAAATTTACAAAGTCACATTGTTTGCCCTTTAAATTGGCCAATATCACATAATTTAACAATGGAACACAGGCATGTGTCATGCCTTTTCCCCATGGAGTGTAGGTTAAAATCATTCTCAACATGCAATCATTTTTTGTCAAGGTAAGTCTGAGCCGCATGGGCTACCAGCTGGTAAAAGGCAGCTTAAAGCTCCTGTGGTCACATACCGTTTGCTTTTTTTTATTTTTTATTTTAAAATTGTTTTTTGTATCCTAGACAGTTTGCTGGCGCAGGTGAGTATACGTCAGTCTTGCATTTGTTAGCCATTAGAACCCGTCTCCTGTATTTTCTTTCGGGCCGTTGGGACCTGGTGTGTTGTGTGGTGGACTTGATGGGGTGGGGCTTTGAGCACTTGACATCAATGATACTGCTCTGTGGTATTGATTGTTTTTTTTCTATCATGTATTTTGCAGGCCTTTCAGCTGCCTGGTTCCAGTGAGGACGAGTCACAAGCTGGGGAGGCTCTCAATACAACATCAACGGGAGAGCCAGTGGCCGGAACCAGTGGTGGGGGGCCGGGCCCAGGGTCCAGCTCTGCCATTCGAAGAAGAAGACCACCGGCCCCACCTAATACCGAGCTGGGTACCTGGGCCAAAGGGTCCTTTTGGACGAAGAATGAACAGCCACCTCTGGCTTCGGCCACATCACCAGCGACATGCTCACCTGGATGAAGCCAGAGCAGAGGAACATCGCTGAGCGAGCCATCTATCGTGTCCTGGAGGCGGGCGTAGATGGGTCCCTGCGATGGGGGTCCCTGATACCGGTCCCCAGAAAACCACCCTTGGCCCACTGCGCCCGCCCAACACAGGGTGAAGAGGCCCCCACGTCCTGATACTCAACCACCACCAAGACGAAGTGCAAGAAGACAAGCACCCTCTCAGGCAGGGTGGGTCTACCATGAGAGGGTGGGGGAGGAGCCATTGTCAGATCCACCAGAGGATGATGAGGAGAGTGGACACTACTAGCCAATGCACTATCTTGCTCTTATGGACTGGCTATATCCTTTTTGTTTTTTTTTGCTTTTGTTTTTTTGGGCAAATTGAGCCCACATTGATGGCCGATTTGGCTGGGCACATTATGTTGATGTTTGTTTTTATTTTATATTTAATTACTAATAAAAAAAAAAATAATTGCCCATGGACCAAGTCTTTTTCAGAGTTCACAACACAAGTGTGTTGAGCGGGTGTATGAATGTGTGTAACATATAGGGTACATTAAACACACATTCTGCCCAATGGCAGGGAGTGCTCGTGCATGATGTGGACTGGTAACATGTATTCCAACATCAAAGAGGTATCCAAATATGTCTCATACAGTTAGCCCAATTTGCTGAGTCTCAGCCCAACATGTGTGTTGCCATGAAGGACCACACAGAAATGTGCAGAAAATAATTTAATCAGAAACAACATGTGTGTCACACAGTGGCCAAAAATTGCACAATGCTGGTTTGGTCTAGGAGTAGCCACAACACACTCCCCATGGTCCCATTGTGGGACACTATAAGAAAAGAGGCCAACGGGGCCTTAAAAAACAAAAATATGCCAACAGGGCAACATGGATCAGGGAAAGTCCAACATGGACACCAGTTTTTAGGGGCATGTTTGCCCATTAATCAGGCTGGGTTTAGGGCAGCCTGCCATGTGCTCACTGGAGGGCAGCAAGCATGGCACCCATCCGGGCCAGTTCTTGCAGCCCGCGTTGGTGTGCCCTGGTTAATGATTGTGCCACCTCATGGTGTGCACGGATCACATCTTCAATGGTAGGGACACCTGTATTGGGAATAAAAAACACTTTAGTTTTCAACAGTAGCTGGAGATGGTTAGTGAACTCACACAAAATAATGGTACTTACGCTTTGCCTCCACCTCATCGTGACAATGAGGGGGTGATGGTGATGGGCTCAAACTCCAGCCGGCAGCCCCAGCACGTTCTCCATCTGCACAAATAGTTGAACATAATTTTTATAAAACATTGAGAAACTACTGATGGTACAACAACCCAACACTGATTACAGTGAGCAGGGTGTATGCCACAAAAATACACACTTACCACCATAGTCAACAAAGGCTGGCTCAATAGCAGGCTGAGGGGATATGGCCACCCCTGGGCTCACCACTGAGCTTGAAACAGTGAGTGGTGGGGTGACTCCAGGGCTGGGGGTCTGTGGCCAGATGATGGGGCTGGGTGGCACAAGGGGGCCTGGGCTTGAAGGACCACCATCTTCAGGCCCTGCTGGTGATGGCAGCTCCTCCTCCTCCGGCCCTGCTGGTGATGGCAGCTCCTCCTCCTCCGGCCCTGCTGGTGATGGCAGCTCCTCCTCCGCATGCCCTGCTGGGGAGGGTACCTCCTCCTCAGGCCCTGGGGATGGTGGATTCTCAGGTGGGAATGGTGTGGCTGTGGTCTCTTGTGGCGGTGGTGTCGCTGGGCCACCTGCGCGTGGGGCCTGGGGCCCATCTTCTGAGGTGGAATCATCCTCATCTGGATTTTAAAGCACAATCACAGAGCTTTCAGGAGAAAGGTAAACAACATTGGGCAAAAACATTTAGATTGTTGGCCTATGTAGTTCCAGCATGACAGATAGGGTAGAAGGTCATGTTATATGCATGTAGTGTGGGTAGGACACAGTATGGTTAGTGGCAGGAGGGCAACTACAGTGGCAATATATGTTTCTTTGTGGCCAACCCCATCTACACATGTTAAGTGCTTGTGTGCTTTATTTAATAAATGGCATGAAGCCACTGGTGTTTGCACCATGGCTGCATACACCTATTGTTCAGGTAGTAGTGTTTTTCAGTTGTAACATCATGGTGTGACTATATTGTACCATGTGTCAGGGGCCCCATCTGTGGGCCAGTGTGTCATGTGTGTGTTGAACATGGTACTGATTTTTCTTTGTCACATTTACACTGTGTGAATTTATTGCATTATATAATAAGAAACAAAGAAATATTTATACAGCTACTGAAAGCTGGCCCTGGTCTAAAAGAGAAATGTGAAAGCATTAGTTGATGTCATAGCCATGAAATCATAAGCCCAGTAACTGTTTACAGAGTTCTTTCACTAATACTGGGTCCTATTCTCACCCTCAATGTCTGCAACCTGGAAATGTGAATGGGAAAATGCCCTGTGCAGTTAAAATCATGGTCTTAAAGGGAATGTGTCAAGACTATGTTAAAACCCTGCTTTTAAAGGGAGTGTGTAACACCTGTGTGAATGTTCTCACATTAGTCACTGGGCGGGGTGCTGCTCCAAAAATAAATAACTATATATATTACAATATGGGCGCACACCTCTTATTGTGGGTGCAAGCTTCAAAAAATATGTGTAAACACTTACCAATAGATAGATTAGCTGCACACCACATTATTTCTTTAAAGGGAATGCCAAAATGGCTGTGTGAATTTATTGCATTATATAATAAGAAACAAAGAAATATTTATACAGCTACTGAAAGCTGGCCCTGGTCTAAAAGATAAATGTGAAAGCATTAGTTGATGTCATAGCCATGAAATCATAAGGCTTATGATTTCATGGCTATGACATCAACTAATGCTTTCATGTTTATCTTTTAGACCAGGGCCAGCTTTCAGTAGCTGTATAAATATTTCTTTGTTTCTTATTATATAATGCAATAAATTCACACAGCCATTTTGGCATTCCCTTTAAAGAAATAATGTGTTGTGCAGCTAATCTATCTATTGGTAAGTGTTTACACATATTTTTTGAAGCTTGCACCCACAATAAGAGGTGTGCGCCCATATTGTAATATATATAGTTATTTATTTTTAGAGCAGCACCCCGCCCAGTGACTAATGTGAGAACATTCACACAGGTGTTACAACTCCCTTTAAAAGCAGGGTTTTAACATAGTCTTGACACATTCCCTTTAAGCCCATGATTTTAACTGCACAGGGCATTTTCCCATTCACATTTCCAGGTTGCAGACATTGAGGGTGAGAATAGGACCCAGTATTAGTGAAAGAACTCTGTAAACAGTTACTGGGCTTATGATTTCATGGCTATGACATCAACTAATGCTTTCACATTTATCTTTTAGACGAGGGCCAGCTTTCAGTAGCTGTATAAATATTTCTGTGTTTTCTTATTATATAATGCAATAAATTCACACAGCCATTTTGGCATTCCCTTTAAAGAAATAATGTGGTGTGCAGCTGATCTATCTATTGGTAAGTGTTTACACATATTTTTTGAAGCTTGCACCCACAATAAGAGGTGTGCGCCCATATTGTTATATATATAGTTATTTATTTTTGGAGCAGCACCCCGCCCAGTGACTAATGTGAGAACATTCACACAGGTGTTACACACTCCCTTTAAAAGCAGGGTTTTAACATAGTCTTGACACATTCCCTTTAAGATCCATGATTTTAACTGCACAGGGCATTTTCCCATTCACATTTCCAGGTTGCAGACATTGAGGGTGAGAATAGGACCCAGTATTAGTGAAAGAACTCTGTAAACAGTTACTGGGCTTATGATTTCATGGCTATGACATCAACTAATGCTTTCACATTTATCTTTTAGACCAGGGCCAGCTTTCAGTAGCTGTATAAATATTTCTTTGTTTCTTATTATATAATGCAATAAATTCACACAGCCATTTTGGCATTCCCTTTAAAGAAATAATGTGGTGTGCAGCTGATCTATCTATTGGTAAGTGTTTACACATATTTTTTGAAGCTTGCACCCACAATAAGAGGTGTTCGCCCATATTGTTAATATATATAGTTATTTATTTTTGGAGCAGCACCCCGCCCAGTGACTAATGTGAGAACATTCACACAGGTGTTACACACTCCCTTTAAAAGCAGGGTTTTAACATAGTCTTGACACATTCCCTTTAAGACCATGATTTTAACTGCACAGGGCATTTTCCCATTCACATTTCAGGTTGCAGACATTGAGGGTGAGAATAGGACCCAGTATTAGTGAAAGAACTCTGTAAACAGTTACTGGGCTTATGATTTCATGGCTATGACATCAACTAATGCTTTCACATTTATCTTTTAGACCAGGGCCAGCTTTCAGTAGCTGTATAAATATTTCTTTGTTTCTTATTATATAATGCAATAAATTCACACAGCCATTTTGGCATTCCCTTTAAAGAAATAATGTGGTGTGCAGCTGATCTATCTATTGGTAAGTGTTTACACATATTTTTTGAAGCTTGCACCCACAATAAGAGGTGTGCGCCCATATTGTAATATATATAGTTATTTATTTTTGGAGCAGCACCCCGCCCAGTGACTAATGTGAGAACATTCACACAGGTGTTACACACTCCCTTTAAAAGCAGGGTTTTAACATAGTCTTGACACATTCCCTTTAAGACCATGATTTTAACTGCACAGGGCATTTTCCCATTCACATTTCCAGGATTGCAGACATTGAGGGTGAGAATAGGACCCAGTATTAGTGAAAGAACTCTGTAAACAGTTACTGGGCTTATGATTTCATGGCTATGACATCAACTAATGCTTTCACATTTATCTTTTAGACCAGGGCCAGCTTTCAGTAGCTGTATAAATATTTCTTTGTTTCTTATTATATAATGCAATAAATTCACACAGCCATTTTGGCATTCCCTTTAAAGAAATAATGTGGTGTGCAGCTGATCTATCTATTGGTAAGTGTTTACACATATTTTTTGAAGCTTGCACCCACAATAAGAGGTGTGCGCCCATATTGTAATATTATTATTTATTTTATTATTATTATTATTAATTTATATAGCGCCATTATATTCCATGGCGCTTTACATGTTAAAAAGGGCAGACTAGGACAGTAACAATACAAGTAACAATAAATGTTGACAATTCAGTTGTACAGAAACAAGAGGGTAGAAATCCTGTCCACAAAGGCTCACAGTCTACGAGGGGCGGGTGCGGTACAGTGGGAGGGGGAAATTCCAGTCATGAGGCGGTGTGGTGGACTGGGTCTTATTGCAGGTGGTAGGCTTGGCGGAACAGGTGGGTCTTCAGGCTTCTTTTGAAGGTTCCCAGGGTAGGAGAATGTCTGGTGTGTTGGGGCAGTGAGTTCCAGAGTCTGGGTGAAGCACGGGAGAAATCCTGTATGCGGTTGTGCGAAGAGGAGATGAGGGGGAAGTAGAGGAGAGCTCTTAGGTCGCAGTTTGGTGAGGGTAGGTAAGGAGAATGCAGAGATGTGTGAGGTGGACGGGGAATGGTCTTCGATGCAGGTTAATGTTTAAAATCTCTGGGAAGCAGGGACTGAAGGGCTTCAGAGGGGGTGACAGGGAGTACCACAGATGATTAGCGGCAGCGGAGTTCAAGATAATTGAGGGTCACAGGTGAGGTTTTAGTGAGGCCGTGAGCGGGAGTTGCAGAATCGAGGCGGAGTGAGAGACTAATGTAAGGTTTTTGCAGTGTCGTGGTCAGAAAGTGCGAACCATGATGTTTGAGTGGGTCGGCAGGATGCGAGGCTGGATGTGGGGCTTAAAGGAGAGGGAAAAGACTCAAGGATACCCGAGGCTTGGCTTGGGACTGAAGTGGGCAGTCGGCTCAAGATGGAAGGTTCGGGTTTGTGCAGGGGAGCATCTTGGAAGACTTAACTCGGTTTTGCCATGATTACAGCTTACCGAACGAGGAGAGAAGGATGAGGGGGACAGGAATGTGGAATTTTGATATCGAGGGAGGCGATGTCGGACCAGACAGTAGACTTTGGGTCCCGTTGTCGAGGGTGTATGGAGGCCATGGACTCAATGCAGTTCCCTGAGCGTAGGGTAGATTAGAACGTAATGGTCCAAGACAACCCTGTGGGAACCCGCGACAGATGGGGGTAGCATGTTTGTCATGGTGACTAGGACGTGAAAGTATGAGGGACCAGGGGGTTAGTCCGGGATGCAAAGTCCATTGAGTGAAGCATGTCTGTGTCGACGCGGTCTACTCGAGCGGGGGGACCAAGAGGACGCGCTTTTAGTTTTTGTGAATCTGCGTCGGGCCTCGTGTTCAGTGAAGTGAGCTTGGGCCTTCAGGCGGCCAGAAGAGGAGCAGGAGCAGAGGTGCAGGGCGCTCACGAGCTTCGGACCATTGCTCGTTCAGGCTAGTTTAGACGCTGAAAGGGAGGAGAGTATGGGCGGTGTGGAGACAGTTGTCGATCGTAGGGAGGGTTTTTGGATGGTTGATCAAGGCGTGTTTGAAGGCTGAGGGGAAGGTGCCAGTGGTAAGGATAGGTTGAAAGTGAGTTAGGGCTGGGATGATAACGGAGGTGAGGTTGGAATGGTGGATGGAGCGGGTCCTGGGCACTGGTGGTGAGTGTGTTTTGACAGGAGGGAGGAGAGCTGGTCTTCAGTTGGGGGGGAAGCAGTTGATGAAGTAGAGGGCGTTAGGTGTGAGGGGAGGCTGTGGGACAGTGGGTCAAAGCTGTCTCTGATTCTGTCAATTTTTCTTGAAGAAGGATGCAAAGTCTTTGCAGAATAAGTGAAGGAGGGGGAGCAGGCGGGCGGAGTAAGGAATTGAAGGTCTTGAAAAGTTGCTTGAGATGTGGGACAGGGAGGTATTAGGGATAGGAGAAGGTTTGTTTGTCGGTGGCAAAGTGCCAGTCTTGAAGGCGATGAGGGACTGTTTGAACAGTGCAAAATGCTAGTGGAAGGTGATCTTTTCCATCGCCTCTCGGCGATCCTGGATGCCCTCTCAGGTCTTTAGTGAGGGTGTGTGCCGGGTTGCCTATTAGTGACGGGAACGTGGTGTGTGAGGGCTGCCAGGTCGAGTGCCTTGGTTAATGTGGTGTTGTAAGGGTCGAGGGCAGTGTCTGTGTCACTATAGATGTTGTTGGCGAGAGGAGAGGGATTCTGAGAGTGAGTGTAGATCAATTGTTTTAGGTTTCTGCGGGATGATCAAGTTTGCGGAGGAGGTGATGTAGTAGGGAGGAGAGGTGGAGAAGGTCAGCAGATTGTGGTCAGACAGGGTGAGATTTGAGTTTGTGAGATTAGTAAGGAGCAAAGACGGGTAAAGATGAGATCCAGCGTGTGGCCATCTTTGTGGGTGGCAGAGGAGGACCATTGGGAGAGCCCGAAGGAGGAGGTCAGGGAAAGAAGTTGAGAGGCGGTTGGGTGGGCAGTGTCAATGGGGATATTGAAATCACCCATAATGATGGTGGGGATGTCAGTAGAGAGGAAATGAAGTAGCCAGGTGGTAAAGTGGTCGAGGAAGGTGGGGATGGATCCAGGGGGGCGGTAGATGACGGCTAGCTGGAGGTTACAGGGGGAGAAGATGCGGACAGAGTGGGCTTCGAAAGATGGGAGAGTAACAGAGGGTGGTAATGGAATAGGGGCGAAGGAGCAGGTGTCGGATAGGAGTATGCCGACACCTCCGCCATGTTTGTCAGAGGGGCGGGGTGTGTGGGGAAAGATTGAATCCGCCGTAGGATAGTGCAGCAGGGGAGGCCGTGTCGGAGGGGGTGAGCCAGGTCTCAGTGATGCCAAGGAATGAGAGTTTATTAGAAATAAAGAGTTCATGGATGTCTGTGAGCTTATTACAGACTGAGCGGGCATTCCAGAGTGCACCTGGCAGGGAGATTAGAGGAGTAGGGGCTGGGGGGATGGGTGTAAGGTTGGTCAGGTTGCGAGGGTGGGTGATGGTGGGGTTATGAGAGTTTGTGATGGGACGTGGGGGTGGGGTGTAGGTGACTGTGGGGATGTGGCGGGGGCGGCCGGGATTAGGGGAAATGTCGCCAGCGAGTAGGAGGAGCAGGGAGAGGGTTAGCAGGTGGGAGCATGAGAGTTTACGTGGTGGCTGTGCCTGATTGGAGATGAAGGATTGAAAGTGCATGAATAGTTCAGAGTAGTGGATGAGATGGTTAGGTAGGATGGAGGGTGAGAGAAGTACTTTGTTGCTGGGTGGAGGGATGAGCGGGGGTAGCAGGAAGTGGAGAAGGATGGGAGTGAGAGTGCAAAGGAGGGGATACATTGTGGATGGTGAGCAGGGGATGGGAGTAGCGTGGGTCAGATGCAGTGGGAAGGAGAGCTGTAGTGGTGGATGAGAGGTCAGTAGTGATGAGTAGTCTGGGGTTTACACAGTGAATACATAATTGCAGTACAAGTGAACAAAATGCATATCTGTTTGTTTGTCTTGCATGACTTACCCGTTTCCTGCCCCGTTTAACTGCCCGGTGTAACTGCACTTGTACAGTTGGCACTTATGCAGGTGGCATGATTGCAAGACCCCGCATGATTGCACCCCTTAGCTGGGTCTACATATATGGTGAGCTTCTACTTAGATGTGGGTCTATTACACTTGTTAATCAATCAATCAAAGAAACTCAGCACAGCAGAAGGTAATAAATGCAAGACAAATAAACAAGAGTTTCTGGCCATCCTGGGTCATAAATACTTTTAAACCAAAGATGACCTCTGAACATCCCACATCACAGACAGTAAGATGATTTCAGTATATTACATTATTAAAAGACAAGTATATTGTTAATTGAAGTGATAGATTCATATACTCCTCTTGTGGAGAGAGCCAGGCAGGAAAGATGAGTGAATTGAGGTGAATTGAAGTGATAGATTCATATACCTGTATGAAGAGAGCCAGGCAGGAAAGATGAGTGAATTGAAGTGAATTGAAGTGATAGATTCATATACCTGTATGAAGAGAGCCAGGCAGGAAAGATGAGTGAATTGAAGTGAATTGAAGTGATAGATTCATATACCTGTATGAAGAGAGCCAGGCAGGAAAGATGAGTGAATTGAAGTGAATTGAAGTGATAGATTCATATACCTGTATGAAGAGAGCCAGGCAGGAAAGATGAGTGAATTGAAGTGAATTGAAGTGATAGATTCATATACCTGTATGAAGAGAGCCAGGCAGGAAAGATGAGTGAATTGAAGTGAATTGAAGTGATAGATTCATATACCTGTATGAAGAGAGCCAGGCAGGAAAGATGAGTGAATTGAAGTGAATTGAAGTGATAGATTCATATACCTGTATGAAGAGAGCCAGGCAGGAAAGATGAGTGAATTGAAGTGAATTGAAGTGATAGATTCATATACCTGTATGAAGAGAGCCAGGCAGGAAAGATGAGTGAATTGAAGTGAATTGAAGTGATAGATTCATATACCTGTATGAAGAGAGCCAGGCAGGAAAGATGAGTGAATTGAAGTGAATTGAAGTGATATATACATTTACACTGTGGACACAGCTTTGGGCCAAATCTAGTGAGGTTAAGGCTGAGTGTAGGTGTCACCATTTGTGCAGCACATGACTGTTTTGGACATCTTCCTGTTTGTGTGTCATCAACAAGGCAATGCACATTGTTGCACATCCAGATGGTGGGTCAATACACATTTTGCTATGTTGCCCAATGAACATACATTTGTGTTTTCAATCAGTAGAAAAATGTGCGGCACTCACCAGTATGTGTCTTCCCTTTTTTAAAGGCAGGTTACAGGCAGCATGGCAAGGGGAGGGAGTGTAGAGTCACCTGTACTCCACACTCCCTCCCCTTGCCATGCTGCCTGTAACCTGCCTTTAAAAAAAGGGAAGACGCATACTGGTGAGTGCCGCTCATTTTTCTAATGATTGAACTCTTTAAGTAAGTGTTTTAGCTTGCACCACCAGTCCGAAGTGTAGGCACCCCGTCCAAATTAGCCACAATATATGTCAACAGATTGCAGCAGTACCGCCGTGCCCCACGCTCTCCTTCTAATCTCTTTTTATACATTTGTGTGTAGTTTGGTACATTTACATGTGCAGGTGTGTGTTTGGGGAAAAAACATACTCACCACACAACCTGGCAATCCTGGCACGGATGTCCACAATGCGGCCTAGGCACTTCTGTTTCACATCCACAATCTTCTTTTGGATCTGTTTTTGGCTCCTCTCCACCCCCAGTTTGTGGAGCAGGGCCCGCTGGATCCGCATCAGGATGCTGCGATTGTGCAGCCGTGGGTGCCGGTGGTGATGGTGGCCCCAATAGTCGTGGCGGTCACAATGGTCTATGAGGACCAAAAGCTCCGCCATACCCCACGTTGCAGCGCGCTGTGTGGCGGCCATGACTCTACTGGTATGTGCAGGGGAGGGCCTGGCACCTTGCAGGCAGAATGAAAGTGAAAGAAGCGTCATGACGTCACAACGCCCGCTTGCGGTGCGCAACAAAATTCAAAACAACAAAGTCGCCGTACAAGCAGTGCGAGACGCAAAATAAACACTTCAGCGTCACCCAAAATTCACGCATTGCAGGGCGTTATGTATGGCAGCCATGTGCGCTGTGTACAGCAATTTATTCCCTCGTGTGTGGTATGAGAATGTGCACAGTATATCGGACGAAACAGCACAATACATTTGGCAGCGCAATTGGGTGGCCGCGTAATTGCACTGATGTATTGGATCATTCAGACGGGTCTTATGCGTCTAGTGCTGAAGTGACAGCTCTTCCAAGATGGCGACCTGTGGGACAGCTAATCGTCACACAGTAGCCCCCACCAATGATCGCTGATGGTGCGTGGTATCCATGAGGCTGTGTCACGCCCCTGGGAATTCAGTAGGCCACGGAAATTCCATGCCTGTGCCCCGTTTAGACGCAACTACCATGTCAATTGTGCCTTTGTGTTGCCTTGGGTTTTTGAGCACGGCTCAACAACAGGTATTCAAAGCAACTGCAGGACACCGGGAGGAATTGCCCTATTTACACGCCGCCATTTCGTAGCAATTTCATGGCAACAGGCACAATTATCCCCAGTGCCAGGCTGTTGCTACCTTCCAGTGGTGGCGTGTAAAGGGACCCTTACAGGTAGCCACATAACCACCTAAAGCATGGAAGGATTTCCACAGTACGTACCCTTACACACACAACACCTTTAACCCAAGACCTGTAGGGGGAGCTCCACTTGAAGTCATCAAGCAAGATCCCCTTTAAATACTGGTACTGGGGGCAGAGTTAGGCAGTGCAGTTCCAGAGAGGACTGTGAAGGTGTCCTGGTGTGTCGGAGCCATCCTAGGCCCGAGCCAGTAGACCAGCCTAGCCAGTGTGAGGGCCTGAGAGTGAGGTCAAATGCAAAGCGTGAGAAAGAGAGAGTAAAGGAGCAGATAGGGGGCAGAGGAGCATTACCGGTTCACCCCAGGAAGCAACCCGAACACTGGAGTCCAAGTCTGCAGGAGAGCATCAAGCCCAGCAGAAATCACTGGTTCACCGAGGAGACTCCAGTCTCCTGGACACCTGTAACGCAACCAACAGGGGATCCAGGGACCGCAGGAGAAGCTATAGCAGTATACCACACAAAGGTTCTCGACACTACGACACGAGTGAGAGAGACACACAGAGGAGGTCAGACCTAGTTCTACACAGGTCAGGGTACTTCACCAAGGGAAAAGAGACAAAGAGGCCTTATCCAAAACTCACTGTGGAAATCCAGAAGTGCCTTTCCAACCACCTGGAGTGTACCCTGGACAGTGCCTGCCATAACACCAGTAAAGGTACAGAAACTATTCACAGTGTGTGTGTGTCGGTTTGTCAATCCCTGAACCTGTCCGGCCTAGAGACTTAGCAGCAGCCCGGCTGCCTAACCGCCTCCTTGTACAAATCCCCCTCCCCACATCACTGTCCCGAGGACCACACGCCACTTGCAGGGAGTGTTATCAACTGGCTGCAATACCACCATCCCTGGCAGTCTGACAGCAGCACTGGTGCGATCACCAGAAACTGCAGGTGGCGTCACGAGACTTCTTTATTTCTCCTTTTTACCAAGTGACCCCAGGGTACGGGCTTAGGCACAGGCCACCAAGGCAACCCCCCCTCAGCAGTAACACCTGGGTACCGAGTTCCCAAAGACCCTTGGGTGGCGTTCACGAACAAGGATCCCATGCACAATGTTACCGGTTACTGTGTGCCATATATTAACTGTGTTTTGTGAACTGTTAACATTTGGCCGCCATTACTGTGCCATCGAGCAGGAAGGAAAGGGGAGTAACGGCAGAAAGAGCGTGAAGGCAAGTCCCGCCCGCGCTCTGCCGACAACTTCCGAAGTGCCGTGGCCCAATCCGGAAACTCCCAAGCGCTCACTAGGGGGTGCAAACATGATGGATGAGCAGTAGGACACCGCAATTCCGAACTCGACCCTGTCAATCAGCCAGCACCAATCACTGCCCCGGCTGGAGAAGTACCCACACCGATGGGGGCTGTAGCACCGATCATGCCGTTATCTCTACCGTATGTCCCAGGAGCCAAGTGGCTACCGCAGTACGATGGCCGTCCAGACACCTTATCTGGATTCAAAAGGAAAATCTGCACTGTGCTAGATGTGTATGCAATGCCTGGCAAGCAGAGGGCTGCAGTTGTATAGGAACAGTTAACCGATGAAGCAGAGCAGAATATTGAAACCTGGTCGGAGGCAGATCAAGAATCAGTGACTGTTATCTTTGACAAGTTGAGGGCTGCTTTTGAAAACCGCAATGAGACTGATTTTTGAATGAGATTTTATCACTGTTACCAACAGCAACAGGACAGTATCAGAGACTATGCCTGGCACCTGCAGGAAGCGCTGCGGGCCCTAAAGCAAGTCGGTCCAGCTAACATACAGAATGAAAATAAAATGCTAATTGAACAATTTATTTGGGGGTTACAGTCACCAAAGGAATTTGAACCGTGCGCTTGTGGGCCCCAGACCACCCGGATGCAAACTTTAACACCTTTAAACCCAGACTCTGCCATACAGCAGTGGTAGGGTGGTGCCGTTCCTGTACCAGTAACACCTCCAGCAGCCGAGACAAATGTACAGACTGTCACCCCCAGCAGGTTTGACAGCCTGTGCTCTGAGGTGCGCCAGCTGTGTAAGCACCTGGCCACAGTCATGAATGCCCTGCAGCTACAAACAGACTCAAAGTCATCAGGAAAGATACAGCTCGCTGACAGCCCAGAGGATGTCCAGTGGATGAGAGGGAAGAAGAGCATGTCGCTCCGTGGGAAGACCACCAATCGTCAAAGCTCCGCAGGAAGAACCCATCTGCCGTCGTGCTGCAACACCGGTCATATCGCCAAACCCAGGAGTAGAACAACCAGGCCAATCAGACTGGTATAATAGATACATAGGAGGAAGACCTTTCCTGTCTATCATACTAGATGGGATCCCTACACCTGCATTGCTGAACACTGGGTCGCAGGTGACCACCATACCTAATATCCTTCACAAACTATTCTGGTTTAATACTGAACTTAAACCACCAGAACCAGGCCTTACTATTTATGCTTCTAATGGTTTACCACTTAACCTAGTCGGGGTTAGAGACGTAACAGTAAAAGTGGTGAGGGTGGAGTTGACCCACCAGGGGCTTATTGTGGTGGAAACTAATCCTAATGACAGAGATCCATATATCATTCTT
Source organism: Allobates femoralis (assembly GCA_033576535.1). Classification (NCBI taxonomy): domain Eukaryota; kingdom Metazoa; phylum Chordata; class Amphibia; order Anura; family Aromobatidae; genus Allobates; species Allobates femoralis. The sequence continues at coordinate 337,751,127 of JARQOC010000002.1, read as the reverse complement.
GGCAGTGGCGGACCTTGCGACCGAGGGGCCCTGGTGCAGCCGCCGCCTGCGAGGACCGGAAGGGGGGGGTGCTATGGGCCGACGGCGAGGACCGGGGGGGTTGGGTGGGGGGGTTGTGCTATCGGCCGCCGGCGAGGACCTGCTGCTCCTACCTGCATCGGACGAGCAGCACATTCCTGGGAGCCGGGGCAGCAGAGGAGAGGAGGGGCGGGCTCAGCTAGGGGAAGCAGAGGGTCATGGTGGTCGGCTGGGGCCCCCCCTGCAGGCTTCAGGGGCCCCCTAGCCGGTCGGGACCCTGGTGCAGCTGCACCAGCTGCACCACGGTTGGTCCGCCCCTGATTCTTGGTACAAATGTAATTAGCAATTGTTTGGATGAAGTGTTGTTCTTGCTCCAACAGAGTGCAGACACTGCCAAACCTGGGCAGCAGAAAAGAGCTTTCCAGAGAGAAATCAGAGCTCTCCTGCATCAACAACAGGTAAAACTGACCGGTGGTGAAAATGGTAGTGTACGGGTAACAGACCTCATTCCCATTGTTGTACCCCCGATGACTGAAATGATGATCTGGTGCCGAGCAGCGATAGGCCTCAGGGGACAGGACTACCAGGTGGTAGTAGAGCCCATCAACACGGAACATATGCCTACACTCTTGACAGCCAGGGGGGTGGTTGATGTACGCAAGGGAAGGATACCCATATGCATTCTAAACTGTGGAAAGGACGAGGTCAAACTACCCAGATATTCCTCCATTGCTAAGCTGTAAATAATAACGCCATCCAAGCAGTGGAACCCTTAACCTCACCAGACTCGGTGGAGGTTAACAATTCCAAGGGACAGATGGAGAACTGGTGTCAGGAACTACATGTAGGCACTGACTCCACTCCTGCCCATAAAAAGCACGGTGTCTATTGGTAGTCCAAGAATATGAATGTATTCAGTAAGCATCCACTTAATTTTGGGAGGATAAAAGGTGTACACCATCACATACCCACATGTGACCATCCACCCATTAAAAATCGACATAGGGCCATTCCATCAGCTCATTATCAGCATGCAAAAGAGATGTTGCAGGACATGAATGATGCAGGGGTCATAAGAGATAGTTGCAGTCCCTGGGCAGCTCCATTCTAGTCAAAAAGAAAGATGGCAGCATGAGAATGTGTGTAGACTATAGGCAGATAAATCGCATCACACATAAAGATGCCTACCCGTTACCCCACATAGAAGAGTCACTTGCTGCATTAAAGTCTGCTAATTACTTTTCAACCCTAGATCTCACTAGTGGGTATTGGCAGGTCTCCGTTGCAGAAGAAGACTGAGAGAAGACGGCATGTACAACACCTATGGGCTTGTGTGAGTTTAACAGCATGCCATTTGGATTCTGCAATGCACCCAAAACGTTCCTGAGATTGATGGAGTGTGGTCTGGGGCACAGAAACTTTGAGACTGTACTACTCTACCTAGATGATGTCATAGTGTATTCAGAAACCTATGAAGAGCACCTGAAACACCTGGCAGAGGTATATGAAGCATTATCCAAGTTCGGGATGAAGCTGAAACCATCCAAATGCCATTTGCTAAAACCAAAGGTTCAGTATCAAGGACATGTAGTCAGTTCAGAAGGCGTAGCACCAGATCTGGATAAAATCACTGCAATCAAAGAATTGCCAGAACCAACAAGTGTCAGAGAGGTACGTCAGTTTTTATGATTGGTAGGATACTATCGGAGATTCATCAAGGGCTACACGAAGATAGCAGCACCCTTACAAGATCTTCTGGTAGGCCAGACCAAGAAAGGCAAGTCCAGAGGTCCTCCGTTTGAGTGGGGCAAGAAACAGGAAGAGTCCTTCAAACTAAAAGAGTCCCTAACTGGAGAAGAGATCCTGGCTTACCCTGACTACAACCAACCACTCTTGCTATACACTGATGCCAGCAACGTAGGGTTAGGAGCCGTCTTAGCACAAAAACAGAATAGCAGAGAAAGAGTGATTGCCTATGCCAGCAAGAAGCTCCGTCCTACAGAAAGGAATCCTGAGAACTACAGTTCCTTCAAGCTGGAATTCCTAGCCTTGGTCTGGGCCATAACAGAATGGTTCAAACACTACCTGGCGTCTGCAAAGTTCACTGCCTTCACAGATAATAATCCTCTGACCCACCTGGAAACCGCAAAGTTGCGTGCAGTGGAGCAGCGCTGGAAAGCCTGGCTGTCAAATTACCAGTTTACCATCAAGTACCGAGCAGGCCATAACAACCCCAATGCTGATGCCTTGTCAAGGATGCCTCTCCTGTCAGATGTGGAAGAAGATGTGGATGAGCTAGAAAAAATAGAGCTACCCGCCTTACATCGCCACAGAGCATCCCAGCGTCAGCAAGCTACCAGTAAACACCCTGAAAAGTCAGTGAATCCATTACCTCAATATGGTTGGAAGGAGACCCAAGACAGTGACCCGGCTATCAGTCTAGTTAAAGAGCCGATAACTCAAGAAGGTTCTCGTCTTGATCCAGATGCTCTACCAGAGGCAAAACACTTGTGGAACGAGAGAAGCAGGTTATTCATCTACCAAGAGAAACTGTGTAGGTGCTACATCAAACCCAGAACCCATGAGATGGTCTGGCAAATAGTAGTTCCAAAGAAGGATGTCCAGATGGTGTTGGAAGCATACCACAATCAAGCAGGACACTTTGGATGGAAAAAGCTTGAGAAGTTGCTAAGAGATAGATTCTACTGGGTTGGCATGAGAGGCTCCATAGAGAGATGGTGTAAGAACTGTGGACCATGCAATTTGAGAAGTAAAGACTATGAAAGCCAAAGAGCACCACTAAAACCAATTGTAACCACTCAATCCCTTGAGATAGTGGCCTTGGATTAGCTAACACCCAGCAGATCGGGTTACACTTATGCCTTAACAATGGTAGATCACTACTCAAGATTTCTAGTAGTAGCTCAAGTCAAGGACATGACAGCTAGGGATGGGCGAATCTACTCGCTAGGACTCGTTACTCGGCGAGTAGTAAGGGACTCGCAGGACTCGGTACTCGGCGAGTTTCCCAGTGATGACTCGCACGAGTCCAATGCAAATCAATATCAATCCTAGTTTTGTCAGAAACGCTGACAAAACTAGGATTGCCATTGTTTGCATTAGACTCGGCTACTGTGCCAGTGATAGCAGGGAAACTCGCAAAGTAACTGCTGTTTCTTTGCGAGCCGAGTCCAGTTGTCTTCTCTGTGCAGCTCCAGGGTCCTAGAGCCCGCCTGCTCACAGAGATGTAGCAGTGCTGAGATTATTCTCAGTCTGCTCATTCCCTGTGCATGTAGCAGAGAGGACATCGCGTTTTGGACTACGTCGGACGGAAGAGGATTTTTTTAATTAAAGATGGAGTCCCTAATGGCTTTTTTTTTTATTTCAAATAAAAAATTTTCTCTGTGTTTTTTTAACCCTTTATTGAAGATTCTTAGTGGCTGGGTCAAACGTGGCCTGACATTAAGAATCTCGGGCTTAATACCAGCTTGTATAACAAAGCTGGTATTAACCCCTTTATTACCCAGCGTGCTACCGCCACCAGGGCCGCTGGAAGAGCGGGGTTCAGCGCCAGAGGATGGCGCTTCAATGAACGCGCCATCTTCTGGGGCGGCTGCGGGCTGCAATTTGCAGCGGGGGGTGCCCAGAAAGCTTGGGCATCCCTGCGCTGCGGATTCCAGCCCTCAGCTGCTTAGCTGTACCTGGCTAGACATAGAAATTGCGCGGAGCCCCACGCATTTTTTAAAAATTATTTAATGAATTTCAGAGTCAGAGTCTCAGAGTCAGAGTCAGAATCTCAGAATTTCATGAAATAATTTAAAAAAAATGCTTGGGGCTCCGCGCAATTTCTATGTCTAGCCAGGTACAGCTAAGCAGCTGGGGGCTGGAATCCGCAGCGCAGGGATGCCCAAGCTTTCTGGGCACCCCCTGCTGCAAATTGCAGCCCGCAGCCGCCCCAGAAGATGGCGCGTTCATTGAAGCGCCATCCTCTGGCGCTGAACCCCGCTCTTCCAGCGGCCCTGGTGGCGGTAGCACGCTGAGTAATAAAGGGGTTAATACCAGCTTTGTATTATCAGCTGGCCCTAAGCCCGAAATTTATGGTGGTCACGCCAATATTAGACATGACCGCCATGAATTTCTATTAAATTGTTTTAAAAAAAACACAACACAAAGAAAATTTTTTATTAGAAATAAAAAAAAAGCCATTAGGGACTCCATCTTTAATTAAAAAAATCCTCTTCCGTCCAACGCAGTCCAAAACGCGATGTCCTCTCTGCTACATCCCCTGTGTATAGATATAGATCTCTATGCACAGGGAATGAGCAGACTGAGAACAATCTCAGCTCTGCTACATCATCTCTGTGCACAGACATTCATGTCTGTACACAGGGATTGAGCAGACTGAGAACAATCTCAGCACTGCTACATCAGGCAGCAGGCAGGCTCTATGACCCTGGAGCTGGCAGCCAGCACAGAGGAGACAGGACTCTTATCTGTGCGAGTCAGCGATTACTTACAAAGTAAACGAGCAATGCAAATAAATGACAAAACTAGGATTGCTTCAGGCTGAAGCTTCCGAGACACATCTGCGAGTTGTAAATCTCACACTACTCGCTATTACTCGCTTCCCCATTCATTAACATTGGACTCGCTAGACTCGCAACGAGTAGCGAGTCCTGGGCTCGGACTCGCTAGAGTCAAGCGATTCCGAGTAATTTAGGATTCGCCCATCACTAATGACAGCTGAAACAGCCGCAAAAACCTTTCAAGCCTATTTCTGTAGACCACAAGAGTATCCAGAATAGGTACTGACTTACCAAGGTTCCTCATTTGAAGCTGTTATGTCAAGAGATTTGCCATTTATATGGGTGCAAGAAAATTAGGACCACACCTTACCATCCACAAACGGCATGTGTGAAAAGATAAACAACATAGTTATAGACATGTTGAGGAGGACATTGCCTTTAGAAGAAAGAAATCAGTGGCCAGAGAAACTGCCTGATTTAGTGAACATGTATAACAACATTCCAGTGAGTTCCACCAATTGCATGTCAGCTTATCTAATGAGAGCAAGACCTGGAAGATTACCAGTTGACTTAGAAATGGGGATTGTAGTACCAGAAGCAGAAACATCCAATACTGATTGGGATTCAAGTCGCCAAAAACAGTACAAAATGATGCAAGCATGTGTAGAAGACAATCTGAATAAAATCAGAGAAAAACAAGAAAGGAACTACAACAAGAGTGCACAAGCTCCCTTTCACACCTGGGGAACTTGTACTTAAAAGGAAAAGAAGAAATTACAAACTTGGTGACCAGTGGAAAAAAGAACCCTATACTGTGTCGAACTCTTAATTTTGACAACAGCAAAACCTGTTTAATCAGTAGAGATGGAGGAAAGACTAAAAATATGTCCCGAACAACTAAAATTACAAGAAAAAATACCTTGTATAACTTCAGTAGAACCAAAAGAAAAAGTGATTCACATAATACTTGGAGACTTTCCAGAAGATTGGCCCCAATGTGAGGGAGCTGTAATTGTGCCAGTAATCCACTTTTACCAGCCAAGGGAAGAACAAGGAACACTGGAGGATCTGCAAGAGTTCCAGAAGAACCTGTCCAAGTTCCAGAAGAATCGCCCGTTGTAGAAGAACCAGAGGATCCTGCAATCGGTGAAACTGCCAGCCCTGTAGTAAGACTAATAGTACTGTTACACAGTACGAGATCATGAACGATATCGCTCAAACGTCACGGGTTTGGAGTCGTTCAAATGACATCATTAGGACGTCGTTGGGTGTTACACCGAGATATGACTATGATAAATCGTTGGATCGTTGATCGTAGATTTGAGAACATGTTCTCAAATCAGACGATCCTCGATCAGCCAATTTGCTGCATCATTGTGTGTGACACCGCAATAATGATGTCGTTAACGACTTTGCCTATTCACAACAGTGAACAAGTATCGTTCGCTGGGTTGTATGAACGATAGCTGCTCGCCACATTGTTGGTGCATCGTTCACGATATCTAGACGTGTGACATCTTACCAACGATGTCAAAAAGATGTCCTAACGGCCGCTCTCCCATGAGATCGTTGCTGATATCTTAACGACATTGAAGCGTGTAACGGTATCTTTAGGCTGCGCAGACAACTACTTAGTTTGCCTATTACACGTAGAGCAACCCAAAGCACATATACCTCTACACATCACATAGTGTAGAGTACATCACCTGAGACACAAACACTACATAGGTCTTGTCGTAGTAGCCAAGGTCAACCCCCATCCAGGTATGGAGAATGGGTATAATGTGGAAAGTATAAATTGTTGAAAGTGTAACATGTAAATAAGAACCAGAATATACATTATGGTACCTTTACACGCCGCTACAGAAGGTTAGAAACAACCGAGTGTCTCACGTGCATGAGCACGTTCCAACGGTTGCTAACGGTATCCAATACCGCCTTTACACGCCGCTATAAGGTGCTCTACAGAAGGTTTTTTCTATCCCTGGATGCACCGACGGGTGCCGCAGGTTACCTTCTGCAGAGCACCTTCCCTCATTTACACGCCGCTACCACAAGGTAATATGGGCGGACCAGGGGCAGCAGGGACAACACATAGGCGTGCCAGAGTTGTGGATTAGGAGACGCTCGTACGGTGATTGGACAACGCAATTGCATCATGATTGGCCAGCCAGCACAGAAAGGCTGACTAATACATGATGCTATTGCAATTGTGTAGTGTGACTGGTCAGCTCCTTAAATATGCCGCCCTATGCAGGGACAACCAATCGTAACGCAGGATCTTCCTGTTCCTCATTTAGACGCCGCTACCATTGGGTTGAAACCAACCTGTTTTGGAGCAGTGCTCCAAAACAGGTGTCGACAGTGACCGGTGGCAATAACCTGATTTACACGCCGCTACCACGCGGTGTTTTCACGGTGCAATATACATTTGCCTCCGACACCCGGTTGTTTATAACCTTCTGTAGCGGCGTGTAAAGGTACCATTAAGTATAAATAGTAGTGTACAGAAGGGTGGAGGCCTTACCCCATGCATATTAAGTTAGGAACAGAAAGTGCCTGGGGAGGAGAGGAGGTACCAGGTCTCCTAAGCAAAGACGCCCATAGGGTAAATGTTTTTTTGTGTGTATTGGCCTTTGAAAGACTTTAAACCCTGAGCCTACAGAGACTTGCCGTAAGGACTTAAACATTTTCCGAGAAGTTTCCACACTTTACCCTTAAACATCGACCATGGTCACAGGACTGGTTGTGACAACAAACTCTTTTAAGGCCTGCGGTGGATGGACTAGCACCGTATGGACTGCACCTGGTTTTGTTTTCTACCATTTTTTCAGTGGTTTTTGTATATTTTCGAGTTTTAGACTTTGTATTATACCTGTTACTAGTAAAAAGGCCCGATGCTTTCGCATCGGGAGTGCAGTGAAGTGAACAGATGGCATAGAAATAGGCGCTGAATAGTACAGTCCTCTCTCCAGAAAGTACACTGTAGTTGCGGGATTTATATGGTGTATATGAAGGGTCAGTGGTTAGTACTGTGTTCTCTGTCTGTGTCCTGTGCTCCTGTCCTCTGCCTCTGTCCTGTGCTTCAGTCGTCTGTCCTGTGGGCCTGTCCTCTGTCCCTGTTCTGTGGCACTGTCCTCTGTCTTGTGGCCATGTCCTGTGGCTGTGTCCTATGTCATGTGTCCCTGTCCTCTGCCCTGTGCCCCAGTCTCTGTCCTCTGTCGTGTGGGCCAGTCGTCTGTCTTGGACCCCTGTCCTCTGCCCTGTCCTGTGCCTCAGTCCTCAGTCCTGTGGCCCAGTCCTCTGTCTTGGGCTCTTGTACTCTGGCCCTGTGTTGTGTCCTTGTCCTCTGGCCTGTGCCCCTGTCCTGTGTTGCTGTGGCCCAGTCGTCTATCCTGTGCCCCAGTCCTCTGTCCTGTGCCCCAGTCCTCTGTATTGTGCCCCAGTCCTCTGTCCTGTGCCTCTGTGTTTGCCTCAGTCCTCTATCCTGTGCCCCAGTCCTCTGTCCTGTGGTCCAGTGCTCTGTGTATTGTGCCCCAGTCCTCTGTCCTGTGGCCATGTCCTCTGTGCGGTGCCCCTGTCTGTGTCCTCTGTCCTGTGCCCTTATCTTGTCATCTGTCGTGAGCCTCTCTTCTTTGCTGTGCTCCTGTCCTCTGTCCTTATCCTGTCCTCTGTCCTGAGCCCCTGTCCTCTGTCTTGTGCCCTTGTCGTGTGCCCCTGCCTTCAGGTGCTTTCTTCCTCCTGTGCTTTTGTGTCTCTGCCCCCCATTCTGTGTCTGTGCTCTCCCCTGTGTTACAGTGCCCCCCTTCCCTGTGTCTGCTCCCTCCTTCTGTGTCTGTGGCCCTCATTCCCTCCTTCATAGCTAGGAAGGAGTGAAGAGCACAGGAGGTGGAGTTGCAGTGATGTACGGTCATGTGTCTGATCACATGACTGTGACATCACCAAAGGTCCTGTCGGAGTGTATCCGAGGCTTAATGCGCATGCGTGCGCGTCGGGAAGCCGCGACTGGTGGCGAGGATCGTGGAGCTGACATCCGGCCGCAATGCATGCTGGAATAGCGGCACAGTGGCCGGATGCCAGAAACTGGTAATTACAGTTAGGGCCAGAAATATTTGGACAGTGACACAATTTTCGCGAGTTGGGCTCTGCATGCCACCACATTGGATTTGAAATGAAACCTCTACAACAGAATTCAAGTGCAGATTGTAACGTTTAATTTGAAGGGTTGAACAAAAATATCTGATAGAAAATGTAGGAATTGTACACATTTCTTTATAAACACTCCACATTTTACGGAGGTCAAAAGTAATTGGACAAATAAACATAACCCAAACAAAATATTTTTATTTTCAATATTTTGTTGCGAATCCTTTGGAGGCAATCACTGCCTTAAGTCTGGAACCCATGGACATCACCAAACGCTGGGTTTCCTCCTTCTTAATGCTTTTCCAGGCCTTTACAGACGCAGCCTTCAGGTCTTGCTTGTTTCTGGGTCTTTCCGTCTTAAGTCTGGATTTGAGCAAGTGAAATGCATGCTCAATTGGGTTAAGATCTGGTGATTGACTTGGCCATTGCAGAATGTTCCACTTTTTTGCACTCATGAACTCCTGGGTAGCTTTGGCTGTATGCTTGGGGTCATTGTCCATCTGTACTATGAAGCGCCGTCCAATCAACTTTGCAGCATTTGGCTGAATCTGGGCTGAAAGTATATCCCGGTACACTTCAGAATTCATCCGGCTACTCTTGTCTGCTGTTATGTCATCAATAAACACAAGTGACCCAGTGCCATTGAAAGCCATGCATGCCCATGCCATCACGTTGCCTCCACCATGTTTTACAGAGGATGGTGGTGTGCCTTGGATCATGTGCCGTTCCCTTTCTTCTCCAAACTTTTTTCTTCCCATCATTCTGGTACAGGTTGATCTTTGTCTCATCTGTCCATAGAATACTTTTCCAGAACTGAGCTGGTTTCTTGAGGTGTTTTTCAGCAAATTTAACTCTGGCCTGTCTATTTTTGGAATTGATGAATGGTTTGCATCTAGATATGAACCCTTTGTATTTACTGTCATGGAGTCTTCTCTTTACTGTTGACTTAGAGACAGATACACCTACTTCACTTGATGTTGTGAACGGGTTCTTCTTCACCAAATAAAGTATGCGGCGATCATCCACCACTGTTGTCATCCATGGACGCCCAGGCCTTTTAGAGTTCCCAAGCTCACCAGTCAATTCCTTTTTTCTCAGAATGTACCCAACTGTTGATTTTGCTACTCCAAGCATGTCTGCTATCTCTCTGATGGATTTTTTCTTTTTTTTCAGCCTCAGGATGTTCTGCTTCACCTCAATTGAGAGTTCCTTTGACCGCATGTTGTCTGGTCACAGCCAGTGGCGTAACTACCGGCACAGCAGACGTAGCAGTCGCTTTGGGGCCCGGTGCTTGTGGGGGGCCCGGACCCAGCGCCGCTACGCTGCTATACCGGCAGCTGCGATACCTGTTGTTGTGTGGCCGTGGGGGTGGGGGCCCGGCGGGGGCGCCCGCGCCCGACGGGGCCCCCCGGCGAGGTAGATGCCGCTGCTATTCAAAGCGGCCCAGGCGCCGCACACAGAGATCAAAGGCCGGGCTGTAGTAGCCTGCTGCCTGCTGTGACCCTGTGTGTTCTCTGTGCACTGAGCAGTCTGCGGAGTTGGTCACCTCCCCCCTGGCTGGCCTGTGACCCCCGTGAGTCCTAAGTCCGACTGCTTACAAACGTCCCTCACAGCAGACAAGCAGGAAGAGGAAGGAGCTGCTGCACTGCCCGGAGCGAGGGTGAGAGAGAGGCGCCGCTATTAATAACACTCTTTATTGACAGTGAGCAGCGGCAGCATGGGGAGGCCTTACTGTCAGGGGGGGCCTGTATACCCTGTGTGTGCTGCTGGGACTCTGGGAGCTGTCTACACCCTGTGTGTGCCGGGAGCTGTATACACCCTGTGTGTGCCGGGAGCTGTATACACCCTGTGTGTGCTGCTGGGAGCTGTATACCCCTGTGTGTGCTGCTGGGAGCTGTATACCCCCTGTGTGTGCTGCTGGGAGCTGTATACACCCTGTGTGTGCTGCCGGGAGCTGTGTACACCCTGTGTGTGCTGCCGGGAGCTGTATACACCCTGTGTGTGCTGCTGGGAGCTGTATACACCCTGTGTGTGCTGCTGGGAGCTGTATACACCCTGTGTGTGCTGCTGGGAGCTGTATACACCCTGTGTGTGCTGCGGGAGCTGTATACACCCTGTTTTGTGCTGCCGGGAGCTGTATACACCCTGTGTGTGCTGCCGGGAGCTGTATACACCCTGTGTGTGCTGCTGGGAGCTGTATACACCCTGTGTGTGCAGCCGGGAGCTGTATACACCCTGTGTGTGCTGCTGGGAGCTGTATACACCCTGTGTGTGCTGCTGGGAGCTGTATACCTCCCTGTGCGTGCTGCTGGGAGCTGTATACACCCTGTGTGTGCTGCTGGGAGCTGTATACACCCTGTGTGTGCTGCTGGGAGCTGTATACACCCTGTGTGTGCTGGGAGCTGTATACACCCTGTGTGTGCCGGGAGCTGTATACACCCTGTATGTGCTGGGAGCTGTATACACCCTGTGTGTGCTGGGAGCTGTATACACCCTGTGTGTGCTGGGAGCTGTATACACCCTGTGCCGGGAGCTGTATACACCCTGTGCCGGGAGCTGTATGCACCCTGTGCCAGGAGCTGTATGCACCCTGTGCCGGGAGCTGTATGCCCTGTGCCTGGAGCTGTATGCGCCCTGTGCCGGGAGCTGTATGCGCCCTGTGCCGGGAGCTGTATAAGCCCTGTGCCGGGAGCTGTATACACCCTGTGCCGGGAACTGTATACACCCTGTGCCGGGAGCTGTGTAAACCCTGTGCCGGGAGCTGTGTAAACCCTGTGCCGGGAGCTGTGTAAACCCTGTGCCAGGAGCTGTATAAACCCTGTGCCAGGAGCTGTATACCCTGTGCTGGGACTCTGGGAGCTGTATACCCTGTGCTGGGAGCCTGTGCGCTGGAGGAGGAAGCATGAAGACCCGGAGGAGCACGGTGTCAGAGCGGCGACAGCGGCAGGGATAAGTAAGTATAATGATGTATTCCTTTACAGGTGTGCAGCAGCAGCAAGGGGGGGGGGGGCCCTGTATACCACCACTGGGGCCTGTATATACCACCACTGGGGCCTGGGTATACCACCACTGGGGTGGCTGCTGTAATACTGCTGAGGCCTGTATATACCACTGGGGAGGCTGCTGTATACCACTGGGGCTGCTGTATATACCACTGGGGCCTGTATATACCACTGGGGCTGCTGTATATACTGCTGGGGCCTGTATATACCACTGGGGCTGCTGTATATACTGCTGGGTCCTGTATATACCACTGGGGAGGTTGCTGTAATACTGCTGGGGCCTGTATATACCACTGGGGAGGCTGCTGTATACCACTGGGCTGCTGTATATACTGCTGGGCCTGTATATACCACTGTGGAGGCTGCTGTATATACTGCTGGGTCCTGTAAGAGGGTGTGTCTTGAAGGGGGCATGTCATTGGGGGGGCATGTCATTGGGGGGGGAGTGTCTTGGAGGGGGCGTGTCATTGGGGCGTGTCATTGGGCGTGTCTTGGAGGGGGCCCCGTTCAAAAGTTTGCTATGGGGCCCTGCCAGTTCTAGTTACGCCCCTGGTCACAGCAACAGCTTTCAAATGCAAAACCACACACCTGGAATCCACCCCTGACCTTTTAACTACTTCATTGATTACAGGTTAACGAGGGAGACGCCTTCAGAGTTAATTAATTGCAGCCCTTAGAGTCCATTATCCAATCACTTTTGGTCCCTTGAAAAAGAGGAGGCTATGCATTACAGAGCTATAATTCCTAAACCCTTTCTCCGATTTGGATGTGGAAACTCTCATATTGCAGCTGGGAGTGTGCAATTTCAGCCCATATTATATATATAATTGTATTTCTGAACATGTTTTTGTAAACAGCTTAAAATAACAAAACTTGTGTCACTGTCCAAATATTTCTGGCCCTAACTGTATATAAAGAGATTCTTATTGTTGAATGTTTTGAAAAATGTTTCTCATTCCAGGAGTGCTGATGTTAACTAGGGGGGAATGTGGCACCCTGCCATTTCAGGTAGCCACAGAACCACCTAAAGCATGGAAGGACTTCCACAGTAGGTACCCTTACACACACAACACCTGCCAGACCTGTAGGGGGAGCTCCACTTGCTGTTTTTAAGCAAGATCCCTTTTAAATACCGGTACTGGGGGTGGAGTTAGGCAGTGCAGTTCTTGGGAAGACTATGAAGAGACAGTTAGAGAATGCAGTTCCAGAGAGGGCTGTGAAGGCATCCTGGTGTGTTGGAGCCATGCTAGGCCCTAGCCAGTGTGGGGGCCTGAGAGTGAGGTCGAAGGCAAGGCGTGAGAAAGACAGAGTAAAGGAGCAGACTGGGGGCAGAAGAGCCATACCGGTTCACCCCAGGAAGCAACCCGGACACCAGAGTCCAAATCTGCAGGAGAGCATCAAGCCCAGCAGAAATCACCGATTCACTGAGGAGACTCCAGGCTCCCGGACACTTGTAACGCAACCAACAGGGGAGCCAGGGACCGCAGGAGAAGCTATAGTGGTAGCCCACGCAAAGGTTCTCACACGGGTGAGAGAGACACACAGAGGAGGTCATGCCTAGTTCTACACAGGTCAGGGGACTTCACAGGGGGAAAAGAGACAAGGAGGCCTTATCCAATACTCACTGTGGAAATTCAGAAGTGCCTTCCCGACCACCTGGAGTGTACCCTGGGCAGTGCCTGCTGTAAAACCAGTAAAGGATCAGAAAAAATTCACAGTGTGTGTGTCAGTTTGTTAATCCCTGAACCTGTCCGGCCTAGAGACTGTAGGAGCAGCCCAGCTGCCTAACCAACTCCTTGTACAAATCCCCATCACCTCATCACTGCCCCGGGGACCCCGCTCCACCTGCAGGGAGTGTTATCAACTGACTGCAATACCACCGTCTCCAGCAGTCTGACAGTAGCGCTGGTGAGATCACCAGAAACTGCAGGTGGCGCCAAGAGACTTCTTTATTTCTTTATTTTTATTTTTCCCTTTTACCAAGTGACCCCAGGGTATGGGCCCGGACACAGGCCACCGAGACAACCCCCCAGCATTAATGCCTGGGTACCGAGTTCCCAAATGCCCGGGCCAGAACGTCATATTCGGCCTGGTGCATTGTGGGCCTAATCACGTGATTGGCTCGGCTTCAATATGTGTATGCATGGAGCCGGGCCGATCACAGGATCAGGCCCATAATGCACTACGCTGGATATGATGTTCTGGCTTGGGCATTGTACCGGCAGAGAGGGCGGGAGATTCCAAAAGGAGGCAGCAAAGCATCAGGAGGGATGACGCCCGCGGGGTGTGCTTGGACACCGCGAGGGGGGGATCCCGCCTTTCCAGTCTCCTAGATGGAGACCATATATAAGTTCTAATTCAGTTTTCTAAATCATTATAGAGCCCCTTTAGCTCAGAGAAGGATGGTTAGGGAACAGCTAGGAAGGTGCAAGGCAGTCAACGATAGGAGAGAGGGCTAGATCGAGGTGACAGGTTCCCTTTAAGGGATAGAGCAGATTTGTAAAATGTATTATTTTTTTTGCCCATGTCAAAATCAGATGCAAAACTTTCAGCAGACTAATCAAACACAGTGTCCTGGATTCATCACTTATGTTTTATTAGTCACTTTTCTTTTCTGTCTCGTAGTATTAAGCCCTTATTTTCTATTTTTCATTTTTCCTTCCCCTTTTTCCAAGAGCCATAACTTTTTTATTTCTCCATCAATATAGACATATGAGAGCTTGTTTTTGTGGGACAAGTTGTACTTTTGAATTACATAATTTATTTCACCATATAGTGTACACAGGGGTGAACCTAGCCTCTCTGCTGCCTGAGGCAAACTACAAAACGGCGCCCCCCATCCCCCAACTCAAGGATGTCGGCGCCATCACACGCACATAGAAGAACCACACACAAGAATCCAGAGCAAGGGTCATTAATGCAAAAATATAGGGACACATCTTGGACTCACATATTTAGCAACTCTAATTGCATTAGAAACCTGAGAACTGAGCTATATAGCTGTAACCCCAGTACAATGTAATATAAGAGAAACCACCAATTGCAAGTGCATAAATTCATTTATTATATTAGTGGATCAATAAAATACTGGGGAACGTCACATAAAACCAAGGATAATGACAAAGGGGGTTGAACCGGTCACAGACCGCCACAGAGGGGTAAAGTTACAGGCAGTGAAATATGTTTAAGGCAAACAGCATGTTACAATATAAATACATATAAACACCCTAAAACCAGACTGTCCGCCTAGTACCAAGCCTACAACTCACCCATACTGTGGGGTTATGACACGTGTTCAGGGACTGTGTCATAACCCCACAGTATGGGTGAGTTGTAGGCTTGGTACTAGGCGGACAGTCTGGTTTTAGGGTGTTTATATGTATTTATATTGTACCATGCTGTTTGCCTTAAACATATTTCACTGCCTGTAACTTTACCCCTCTGTGGCGGTCTGTGACCGGTTCAACCCCCTTTGTCATTATCCTTGGTTTTATGTGACGTTCCCCAGTATTTTATTGATCCACTAATATAATAAATGAATTTATGCACTTGCAATTGGTGGTTTCTCTTATACTACATTGTACTGGGGTTACAGCTATATAGCTCAGTTCTCAGGTTTCCAAGGGTCATTAATGGCCATGGCGGCTTGGCCCAAGCTACAGAAACACAATGATGGCGGCAGAGTTGTGGTCCTGTAGGCAGACACGGTGCTGCTTCCTTATAGCACAGGAGGCAGCACTGATTGCCAATCTAATATCTCTGACACATGCCTACAAAATTCTGGTCAGCTCCAATGTAGCGCTGCCTGGCACTGACTAGTCAGACATGTCCATCATGCCGCACTATCCACATACCACAGGTAACGACCTGCAGTCTGAGCATCAACAAGTCGCCACTGCACTAAGCTGGTAAAATTTCCTAACAGACCACGCCTCTTCCCGGAATACTTAGCCAATCACAAGTGCTGCACATGGGGCTGTCCAGAGTTAATAGCAGGTGCCGAACAAATAGGTTAATGAAGGGATGTGGGAGCGGGAAGGGGGACGAGCGCCACCGACCAACCGCCACTTGGGAGAAACATGGCTGGATGCCTTTATGTACCGAGGGGCGGCACAGGACCTGGTGTGTAAGTTATGGCTAATCAGTCCTGCAGCAGAGAGACAATGCATCCCGCACCAGGGACATACATAGAAATCATGGGGCCCCATAGCAGACATTCTAATTGGGTCCCCCCCCCCCCAAAAAAAAAAGAACAGAATATTTGGCTGGGTCACATTATTATTATCGAAGCCCCTGGGTTCCTTTTTCATTACCTCCATAAAGTATAATACCAACAAAAGTGCCCCCCAAACACTGTATGATGCCCCCCCACAGTGCATTCTTCTACAGGACCCTATAGTATAATGCCCCCCACAGTCCCCCATATATTATAATGCACCATTCATAGCCCTCCATATAGTATAATGAACCCGATAGACCTTCATACACCATAAAGCACTGCCAATATACATGATAGCACCCCCATATACATGACAACACCCCCAAATACATGACAGCACCCCATAATCCTCCTATATTATAATGCAGATTGTCACTGTTTAAAAGAATGAAAGGATACTCTTCATCTCCTCTCTCCTCCCAGCCCCTTGCACCTTCTCTCTCCTCGCACCCCACTTTATTTGCAGCTCTCCTCCTCACATTCTCTCTCCTCGCACCCCCCTCCATTCGCAGCTCCTCTCTCTTCACGGCTCCCCTCTCACCTCCTCCCCTCTCCTCACAGCTCCCCTTTACATGCACCCCCCTCTCTCCTTTCAGCTTTTCTCTCCTCGCACCCCCTCTCTTCTCGCAGCTCCACTCTCCTCACTCTCCCTCTCTCCTCACACCCTCTCTCCTTCTAGCTCCTCTCCCCTCTTCTCTCCTTGCAGCTCCTAATCTCACCCCTCTCTCCTTGCAGTTCCTTATCTCACCCCTCTCTCCTTCCAGCTCCTTTCCCCTCCTCTCTCCTTGCAGCTCCTAATCGCACCCCCTCTCTCCTTCTCACATCCCCTCTCTCCTTCCAGCTCCTCTCAACTCCTCTCTCCTTGCAGCTCCTCTCACCCCCTCTCTCCTTCCAGCTCTCCTCCGCTCTCCTCCTTCTCGCATCCCCTGTCTCCTTCCAGCTCCTCTCACCTCCTTGCTCCCCACACCCCCTCTCTCCTTCCAGCTCCTCTCCCCTCCTCTCTCCTTTGCAGCTCCTCTCTCCTCTCACCTCCTTCTTTTCACATCCCCTCTCTCCTTCCAGCAACTCTCTCCTCTGCTCCCCTCGCAGCTTCGGCCTCTTCCAGCATGTGTCCCGCGCTCTGCCCTGCAGGACACTCACTGATGACATCACTGCTCTCTCCGTGCAGAGCAGAGCTGCAGGGGGTGGGAGATTTGAAAGCAGACAGCGGCCGGCGCGCTGCACTACTTTAGTATATATCACGGGTGGCGGTCGCGGCTCCCATGGCAGTAGCTATCTGCAGGGCTCCTGCCACCTTGCTGCCCCCTATATAGCGTCGCCTGAGCGAACACTTCATATTGGCTGATGGTTAATGCGGCCTTGCATGTGCTGGTACTGGTCACTCAAACTCACTGCCACCCTGTCTCCCCCTCACCTGCTGGCTACAGTCCTGTAGCTTACAATCGCTGATGGAATGTTCTCCAAGTTCTTCTCCAACAATCTGCACACAGCACTGGCTGCTCTGGGACTGGGGCAGGACTGAACACATACACAGAGGTAGAGTGACTAATGAAGTGACCAATCATCTCACATCCCTTGCTGCAGGGGCTGGACACAGAGAGAGGAGACAGAGTCACAGAGCCAATTGCTGATCTTATATTATAAAGAAAGTGAAATTAAAGTGTACTGTGTACAGCCAGCCTAGGCAAGCCTCACACTCCAGCCCCCCTCCTCCCTCTCGTCCCGATCACATACAGCTTTTGTTCTTATCTTCAGAGCACACAAACACTGTATCAGCACGCAGCACATTATCTAACTGACTGCAGGTCACGGTGCCGCCCCCTGACTCATCATTGAGGCCTGAGCCTTTGTACTCACACTGGCTCATAGATGATGCGGCCCTGAGTGTACAGGAAAATAGGAAAAATGGGGAAAAAATTCAAAGTACGGTGAAATTGAAAAAAAAAGTGCAATTACATATTTGTTTTTAGGTTTTTTATTCACCATGTTCACTATATGGTTAAACTGATGTGTCAGTATGACCCGGAGCGTTCTCATGAGCGTTCTCATTTTTCGGGATCGGGGCTGTGTGATTGCTTATTTTATGCAGCTTGAGCTGACGTTTCTAAGGACACCATTTTTGGGTAGATGCAATGATTTGATCGCCCGTTATTGCATTTTATTGCAATGTTGCGGCAACCAAAAAACGTAATTTTGGCATTTGGACTTATTTTTCTGTTACGCAATTTACAGATCTGATTAATTTATTTTATATTTTGATAGATTGGGCATTTCTGAAAGTGTTGATACCATATGTGTGTATATTTTTTTTATTGTTTTAATAGTTTTAATTTCAATGGGGCAAAAGGGGGTGATTTGAAATTTTAGTTTTTTTTCATATTTTTACAAACTTTATTTTTTTTTCACTACTTTATTTTTCCCTATAGACGGCCTCAGTGCTCCACAGTCTGATTGCTTCTCTTCTATTTGAATAGGCTACAGCACATCCAAACATAGGGGAAATAATCACTTCCTATCGATGACGTCACTGGGTCATCACAGACAGGAAATGATACATGACAGATGACCCCATTGCCAGGTACCAGTGGAAGTCTCTTTAATACTTTGCAGGATCTCCAATCAGTGATAGATCACGCTGTCAGTGACTAACAGCGCGATCTAAAGGGTTAACACTGCCGACTGAATCAGCTGAGATATGTGTCGCAGGAGCATGTGAGATTGCATCAGGGGGCGGGACAAGGCCAATGATGTGTGTGTATATATATATACTAGCTGGCGGCCCGATTCTAAAGAATCGGGTGGTCTAGAATGCATATACAGTTTATTTAGTAAGAATTAACAATAATGCAATTAAGACATGATATCTATTTATCAAGTACCTATATTTGTATGGTGAATGTAATTTTTGAAAATTTCATTGTTCTGTGGTAAGGCTCTTAGTACACCTACTGGCTAATAATTGTGTATCAATTCAGTAGCTTTATTTAAGATATGAATATTCATAGTCTACATATCAGCCAGTTTGTGTTTGCCCACCAACCACGGCAAGGTGGCCTTACATCTGATGGGGCCCTACTCTACCTTATTTCGGTTTCTTAACACTTTGACACCTTTCACATCAGCTTTTTTCTGCTATTTGCAGAAGATAGGGATGAAAAAAGTAGAATGTCTGCACTTGCCAGCTAAGGGCCTACCTGCGGCACACTTGCAGCAAGTCCCATGCAATGTATCTGGAACTTGCGGTTAACTTGCTGTAAATGCGGGAAACTTGGTTTCGGCAGCTGCACCAAACGCTGGTGACTGCGATGTTTGGGGCCAAAACTGCCGTAACCATGTGTGCTGCACCTGCCGCAAGAGAACCTCAAATTCCATATACATTGCATGCAACTTACGGCAAGTGTGGCGTAGGTCAGCCCTTAGGCAGCAAGTGCAGAAATTATTATTTTTCCACTTAAACTTCATAAAAAATGGAAAAATGCTGCTGTAAAAGCAAAATCTCTCTTTTTGTATCTATCTATTTCTGTATCTATCTAAGTTTATAGAACACACCTGAAGATGGAGATGTGTGTGAACAGCCGTCCCACCTGTCTCTTAGCTGTTCACAAAAACCTCACCCTGTTTAAAAACAAAATTAAATCTCTCAGCAGCTATAGTGCTGGAGCTTCAAATACAGGTTCTTATCACCAAATGAAGACATTTAGATGATACACATTTAACATCTTGTAGTGAATGTGTGTTCTACTTACATATAAAAATTTGTATTGAGATATCATATTTTAAATTTATGTAGATATGATATCGAGTTACTAACCGTAAATAGAGCTAGCATTACTGATGTGTGTAAAGTGCTATTAAATTCATAGCACTATAAAAAAAAAAAAAAAAATTTATATGCTAATGACTACATATGTTATATACGTATTTCCTACATAAGTACTTAAAATCTATATCTATATGACTACACTAATTTTTTGGGTATTTTAAATATTTTTTGACTATTTCTATGGCTACACTAATTTTTTTTTGTTTTTGTTTTTTTCCTTATCTATATACATATACGTTTCCTATAGGTCTATCTGTTCTTAAAAAAAACTAAGAATCCAAAAAATAGAGAAGTAACTTTAAAGTAAAATATTTCTGTAGACTACATTCCGTGTGAAGACTTTGGTACTATCAGGCAATAATTGTCCTTGAAGTGGTGTATTAAGCACTTTAACTCTCACATTGCAACGTTGCTTCACCCTGGAAAAAGCAACATACAATTGACCATGGGCAAAATCAGGTTCCGGTAGATAAATACCAACTCGATGGAGGGTCTGGCCTTGAGATTTATTTATGGTCATTGCAAATGCAGGCTTGATGGGAAATTGTCTCCGTCTTAACTTAAAAGGTTATCCTGTCTATGATGGACATAAATCAATGCGTGGGATGTATACCTCATTTCCTGCTGCTGAGCCACTAATGACTTTTGCTTGTATGAAATTGGCATGTAAGGCAGTGACAATCAGCCGAGTACGCGTACCATTGCAGAGACCTTTTTTCGTGTTCAGATTACGTAGTAACATGACAATGGTGCCAATTTTAAGTTTGAGCCGATGTGAAGGCATTCCAGTTGGTGTTAGGGAATTCAAAAACTCAAGTGGGTATTGATCCAGATCATCAGCTTCATCAGGTCATGGAATCATCACTGATATATTCTGTATAGTCACCTATCAATAAATCCATGACTTGAGAATTGACTTTTTTCCACGTCCTCATTTTTTGGACATAAAATTGCATGAGAAGCAGCTGTATTTATGCTTTCCCTGTCATTTACATCAATACAAAGATGTTGTCCAAAAATGTCATTTATTAAAGAGCCAGTGCATATCATTTCTGGAGGAATTTGAATAACATCATCTCCAAGGTTATCTTCATTAGATAGTTCACCATTTCCCAGTCGAAGCAACCAACTGCTGTAGTCAGGATCAATGGATCGCATGTTGTTAATAAGTGGCAGGCGAGTAAAATGTTGCCAGTGTTGTGAGTATTTTAAACGCTCTCTACAACATCATTTCTTGTCCCATGAGGGATGACAGGAGGACATTGTCTAAAGTCGCCTCCAAAAACAATGACTTTGGCCCCTTTCACATCTATGCGTCTGCTGCGTTTTGCTTCATTTGCGTTTCCATGCGTTTTTACCGCAAAAACACATCAAAACGCATGCGTTTTTGTCCCCATTGACTTTAATGGAAGCGCATGAAAAGCACATGCAAAAACGCATGTAAAAACGCATGGCAAACAACGTTTTGGACTGCGTTTGCAAAAACGCATGCGTTTTGCGTTTTTGCAAACGCACATGCGTTTTTACATGCGTTTTTGCATGCGTTTTTCATGCGCTTCCATTAAAGTCAATGGGGACAAAAACGCATGCGTTTTGATGCGTTTTTGCTGTAAAAACGCATGGAAACGCAAATAAAGCCAAACGCAGCAGACGCATAGGCTATGTTCACACACAATTTGCGTTTTTTTTAGCACTCCTAAAAGCACTTGCGTTTTTTTAAGAGTGCCAAAAAATGTGCCTTGTGTGTGTGAAAGCTCCAAAAACGTTTTTGGACTTAGGCCAGGGTCACATCTCCGTTTTTTTTAAGAATCCTGATCCGGTTTTGAGCTTTCAAAAAGCTCAAAACCGGACCAGGAAACGCTCCTCATAGGAGCCAATGCAAAACACCGGATGGCTTCACAAGCCATCCGGTGTCCGTGTCCGGCACTGCTGCCTGCGTTAAAAATCATGCAGGCAGCAGTTTTCGCAGCGGTTCTCTGAACCGCTGTGCAGTAACCGGATGGCTCAGGATGTGTAATCCTGAGCCATCCGGCAACTGCATAGTTTGCTGATCCCGGCTATTGCCGGCATTAGCAAACTGTTCTATGACTATTAAAGAGTTAAATTCAGTAACTAAAGGACTGTTTGAGGTCTCTAGGGGGGGCTTAGACCCCCCTACAGACAGGCCGCCCACTTCGGTGGCCTTCTTCTACAATTTCCCCCATGGCACGGGCTCCTCCGAGCTCCGTGCATGTCAACCAAAGTCCTCCCCCCCCCGTATCACTATAGAGGGGTGCATACACCCCTCTTGTACAGTTATGCTTGTATTATGTTGCCAAAACAAAGTATTATTACAGTTGACATGTAAGTTCATACTTACGTGCTCTCGTAGGCAGAGTCCAGGGAATTCCATGGGCGGGGCTGTGTGCAGCAGCCTCCGCCCGCTCATTCATTATGGCCGCCCCCTCTGGCCTTAATCCAGTGTTGTGAGGGCGGCCGCGTCATGAAAGGGGCGTGGCTAACGATGTGCCGCGATAGCATTGTGCACTCATCAATAATAAAAAGTTTAGTGCAGTGCAAATTTTTTGCTGCATCGGTATCATTCTTAATCCTGGAAACAGATGTTTCATTCACAGGAATTGGAATCCCATAAAGAGAATGAATGGTTCGTCCACCTTGTAGCAAGTTGGCGGCAATTCCAGTAGTGGCAGCAGGTGACACAATGTCTCCTTGTCCTCTTAGCTGATATAGGAGTAGGTGATATAGGTACGTTTTTCCGCTGCCACCAGGACCATCAAGGAAAAAACACTTTGGTGTAGAATTAGTGTCTTCTAAAGCTTGAGTGATAGCATCCAAAGCAAAAAGTTGTTCCTCATTTAGAGTAGCTTTCATTTCAGCAGCTGTTGCTAACTCATAATCTTTATCATACTGTAGGAGGAGGTGTTGTTTTTTGACTGGACGTGGCAAATTAAAATCAGTATAAGTTTTGCCATGAGCTTTAAGAACATGTTGGATATCTGTCATAGCATAGCCTTCACAACTGACACACTCGAGAGTGTCAGAGTGGTATGCATGACAGTAGTCTTCTACAAAGTGTTGCTTAAATTCATCCCATAAGTCCCGAGGTTGAGCTGGAGGACCAAATATACAAATGTAGGCAAACATGTCACGTAACTGTTCTGGCATGTTGAGAATACTGGCATCAAGTAATGTATTTCTCCACAGACTATCATCAAATAGTAAGCCAAGGGCTAATGCCGCGTCTTTGAAGCTTTGATGTGTGACTCCGTGTACAGTTTTTATGCTGTCAAAACTGTTTGCACCTTTGACATGTAACAATAACAATCTTAAATAGTAGTGTTCTTGGTCTTTCAAACTGACAGTATACATTCGTCCAATCACAGAACCACCTGCTCGCTTTCTTACTTCCCAAGAACCTTCTTTCCAAACATAGTTCTCTGGAATTTCACGGTATAAATACTGATGAGCATGGTGGTCGTTTTGATTAAGCTCAAAGTAGGCCATGAGAGTAGAATTGCGATGGAGCTTTTGTTTGATGTTTCCAATAGAGTCATCCTCATGAAAATAGAGTGGCTGAGAATGCGGTAGATGTACAGCAAGGCGCATAATACTATGAGATTGTTTATGCATGGGATATGCGAATATTCTCCAAGCTGCTTCCGGTGCACTGACATATCTTGAGTCCATGAATTGGTGTGTTTCATCATGTTGGATGTTAGTCTGGGAGATTTCAAGATTGGCCTTATCATGTCCTTTGTAGACGTATTTAAATAAATATTTTACAGCCTAAATGGAACCACAAACTTCGACGTTAATATGGCACTTGTATTTTAATAGCAGGAATGGATTATATGGAACCACCCACGAATTGTCAATCATGTGAGAATGGTGTTGAAAAGATGGGCCAAATTGTCGGCGATAAGTAGGATAGGCATCCTTAGCTATAATGGTTTTTGTTTGCAAATCTCTCGGGAATCCTTTGGTACACTTCCCCATATCCATGCAGGGAGAATTTGGATTGTGTTCTCCACACGGACCATGAATCATATGTTGGAGAACAATTGTATGGAGCAGAGGGTAGTCGGTAGGTTTAGGAATTTCTGCCCACACTGTATTGTCTATGTCGTCCTCCGTCCTTAATTTGGAGTTGCTATCCAGAATGAGTAAAATGTGAGCATGTGGTAGGCCACGTTTCTGAAATTCAATGACATGAACCATCGTGCACACTTTTCCAAACAATCCCTTGTTAATATCTCTTAAAAGAGCATCAAGCTTAATTTTGAAAACACGTGCAACTAAATCAGGACTGTGTTCCACACGCTGCCATGGTTGTAAATTAGCAGTTATTTCACTCCATTTTGGATTACAGGTCATGGTTATAAAGAGATCAGGGCGACCATATTTTGTGACAATTGACATGGCATCTTGGTACCGCTGATGCATGTTTCTAGGACTACCTTCAAATGAGGATGGTAAAATCACAGTTTTTCCAATGGGGATTCCCTTCTCAATAGATTTTTTAAGTACCGTATATACTCGTGTATAAGCCGACCCGTGTATAAGCCGACCCCCCTACTTTTGCCCCCAAAAACTGGGAAAACTTATTGACTCGCGTATAAGCCGAGGGTGGACTCCAGCACAGGTATACAACCCCCAGCAGTGAGGTATACAGCAGCCTCCCCAGTGGTAGTATACAGCAGCAGCCCCAGTGGTAGTATACAGCAGCCCCAGAGGTATATACAGCCCCAGAGGTATATGCAGCCCCAGAGGTATATGCAGCCCCATATGCAGCCCCAGAGGTATATGCAGCCCCATATGCAGCCCAAGAGGTATATGCAGCCCCATATGCAGCCCCAGAGGTATATGCAGCCCCATATGCAGCCCAGAGGTATATGCAGCCCCATATGCAGCCCCAGAGGTATATGCAGCCCCATATGTATATGCAGCCCCATATGCAGCCCCAGGGGTATATGCAGCCCCAGAGGTATATGCAGCCCCATATGCAGCCCCAGAGGTATATGCAGCCCCAGAGGTATATGCAGCCCCAGAGGTATATACAGCAGCCCTAGTGGTGTATACAGCAGCCCCAGTGGTAGTATACAGCAGCCCTTAGGTAGTATACAGCAGCCCCAGTGCTGTATACAGCAGCAGCCCCAGGGCTGTATACAGCAGAAGCCCCAGGGCTGTATACAGCAGAAGCCCCAGGGCTGTATACAGCAGAAGCCCCAGGGCTGTATACAGCAGAAGCCCCAGGGCTGTATACAGCAGAAGCCCCAGAGCTGTATACAGCAGAAGCCCCAGGGCTGTATACAGCAGAAGCCCCAGGGCTGTATACAGCCGCAGCCCCAGGGCTGTATACAGACGCAGCCCCAGGGCTGTATACAGCCGCAGCCCCAGGGCTGTATACAGCCGCAGCCCTGGAGGTATACAGGCCCCCCCATCAAGCTCCAGGGCCCCCCCCTTGAGGTCTGAAAAATAAAAAGAATCAATACTTCACCTGTCCGACGCCTTCTGCCGCTGTGCGATCCCCAGTTCCAAGTGAGATCTCTTCTGACAGGACCTGTGGTGATGTCAGAGGGGCGTTCCCGGGCACTCGCGGTCATGTGATACATATCACATGACCGCGAACAGCCAATCAGCGCTGGGAACGCCCCGGGAACGCCCCCCCTCTGACGTCACCACAGGTCTTCTCAGTACACATCTCACTGAATGAAGCCCGGGATCGGTGTCGGCAGCTGCGGACGGCGCGACAGGAGACTGGCAAGTATGATATTCCTTTACAGGACGCCGCTCAAGGGGGGGGCCCTGGAGCTTGATGGGGGGGGCCTGTATACTTCCGGGGCTGCGGCTGTATATATACATATACTCGCGTATAAGCCGAGGGGGGACTTTTCAGCCCAAATTTTGGGCTGAAAAAGTCGGCTTATACGCGAGTATATACGGTAGATGTTCTTGTAGAACGCAATAATCCTCCACTTTGAGATCCTTTTGGTGTTTGCGGATGTAATGGAGTCGATTGGCTTCAATTATCACATAAGCATCGACAAAATATTGCTGAGTGAGTTTTCCACCATTGAGGAGTGGATTGAAGTCATTTCTGACAGACAGCACATAGCAGTAATATTGTAGCTGTGTAATCCGACGTGGATTTTGTCCATGGTGCTTAAGTCCATCATGCCATCCTTGGTCTCCATGAGGGAAAAATAAAGGATATAATAAGGCATCTAAATTGCTGTGGAGGATGCTTACTTGTTGTGTTTTGGGAGCTAAAGGGTTGTTGGGGTCAGGTGTGAGATGAATTAATATGTCGCGATTAAATGGTGGCTCTCCATCATCATTTTCAAAGACAACGGCGACTTCATTCACAGTCGGATTATTATAGCGTCTTGGATCTTGCGTGCGATCTTGTTTCAGGGCCATGGTTATATTTGGCATGACAGTGTTATTTCGTAAAGCTTTAATCTGTTCTTCATGTTCCACATTTCTTAACATCTTGTACGCAGCTACAAATGGATTGACAGTGTCTAAAAGAGTTGCAATAAGACTCATCAGAGAGGGATGACATTTCTGATTTTCTTTACATTGCAAGCGTTGTTCTGTAGCAATAGCAGTGTCCAAAATATAAAGTTGGGCATACGCAGGAAGTTGATCTTCAGAGGGATGTAGTGTTCCAGTGCGGTGGTATATTTGTCCATATATGCGGAAACAATATGGGCCATGTCCAGGTGGTGGTGAAATATTTGCACCCATGGAGGTGAAAGCAAATGAACTGTTAATGCTGCGTATGTTATCCATGAAATTTTTACTGAATGGACTTTCTCCTTTCATTAAAAGTGTCAAGACGTCTGGATATTGTGGTATTGGTATACGGACTTTGGCCTTATGACAACAAAGGGTAAAACTTTTATCTGATGGTATTTCATCCCCAAAATGTAGGGCGTTACAATGTTGACACACATAATTCATAGGACCACAGGTGTGTTCTTAAATAGTACTGCCATCTTGAGTGACAGCTTTAGGCAGTAGAGGGTGAGGCATTATTAAAGGGGCATTAGAACGTTTATATAGAGCCACATATATTAACCGTCGGACAGGTATAGGCTCCTGAAGGTGTGATAAATTTTCATTTGAGGTAGTAGAAGGTTTATTTTGACAGTGTAAACGGCGGGCAGCAGCAGCTTTTTGTAAGCGATTTGTGTGCGACTTAGGAGACTCATTAGTGACACGTGTGTGAAAGGCAGCGTTAACTTGGTTCAGGCGACAGCGTTTAGCTTTGAAGTCTCAGTATCACGGTATTTGCGCTTACGTTTAGTGTGTGAAGCAGGTCCAGTATCTGGAGTGTGAGCACCTTGAGTAACTGTGCACATTGAAGTGTTCTTGTGGTCCAAAAGCATTACTGTGGAAGGGGGGTAGTTTTTATGCGGCGTTCACGTGCTGCGGCAGCTTGTTGTTGTAAACGTATGGCTTTGTGCTCAGGAGCCTCATTGGCGATACGTGTATTAAAAGCAGCCTTAACGGTGTCCAGGCGATAGCGTGTCTGTTGTTCAGTTTCGTTAGCACGCTGTTGTCGTTTACGCGCTGCAGCGGCGGCTTTTTTGTCCTTGTCATTCAGATTCTTATTATTGGAGCTCATGTTGGCGTGGGCAAATTACCATACGTGTAAGGGTTACTGACAGTAAGGTAATCAGAGTCAGCAGGTATTAGGAGTAACCAACAGGTATACAGTCCCCCCCAGTGGTATATAGCAGCCTCCCCAGTGGTAGTATACAGCAGCCACAGAGGTATATACAGCAGCCCCAGTAGTAGTATACAGCAGTCTCCCCCTGTGGTAGTATACAGCAGTCTCCCCCTGTGGTAGTATACAGCAGCGCCTCCCCCTGTGGTAGTATACAGCAGCGCCTCCCCCTGTGGTAGTATACAGCAGCCTCCCCCTGTGGTAGTATACAGCAGTCTCCCCCTGTGGTAGTATACAGCAGTCTCCCCCTGTGGTAGTATACAGCAGTCTCCCCCTGTGGTAGTATACAGCAGCGCCTCCCCCTGTGGTAGTATACAGCAGCCTCCCCCTGTGGTAGTATACAGCAGTCTCCCCCTGTGGTAGTATACAGCAGCCACAGAGGTATATACAGCAGCCCCTCCCCTGTGGTAGTATACAGCAGTGCCTCCCCCTGTGGTAGTATACAGCAGCCCCCCCGTAGTATATACAGCAGCCCCCCCGTGGTAGTATACAGCAGCCCCCCCATAGTATACACAGCAGCCCCCCCGTGGTAGTATACAGCAGCCCCCCCGTAGTATATACAGCAGCCCCCCCGTGGTAGTATACAGCAGCCCCCCCATAGTATACACAGCAGCCCCCCCGTGGTAGTATACAGCAGCCCCCCCGTAGTATATACAGCAGCCCCCCCCGTGGTAGTATACAGCAGCCCCCCCGTAGTATATACAGCAGCCCCCCCTGTGGGTATATACAGCCCCCCCCCCGTTGCTGCCGCACACCTGTAAAAAGAAGATCTTTCATACTTATCCTCCTGCAGTCACCGCGCGCATCCTCCGCTCTTCTTCTTGCTTGCACCCGGGCCCCGGCGTCCATCCATATGACCGCGCACAAATAATGACGTCATTATTTGTGCGCGGTCACGTGGATGGACGCCGGGGCCCGGGTGCAAGCAAGAAGAAGAGCGGAGGATGCGCGCGGTGACTGCAGGAGGATAAGTATGAAAGATCTTCTTTTTACAGGTGTGCGGCAGCAACGGGGGGGGGGGGGCTGTATATACCCACAGGGGGGGCTGCTGTATACACTACGGGGGGCTGCTGTATACTACCACGGGGGGGCTGCTGTATATACTACGGGGGGGCTGCTGTATACTACCACGGGGGGGCTGCTGTATACTACCACGGGGGGGCTGCTGTATACTCACAGGGGGGGGCTGCTGTATACTACCACAGGGGGGCAGGAGAGCACTGACAGTGCTATGTAATATGCACGGCTCCCCCTGCCGCTGATAGACAGGGGGATGCAGTGCATATTGCATTGCACTAATGAGCGGCCCCACGTGACCGGCCGCTCATTGTACAGCCTCCCCCTGCCTCCTCCAGCCCCCGGACACCGGCCCCACACAGTCAGCCGTCACTGACTCGTGTATAAGCCGAGGGGGGCACTTTTCAGCACAATTTCTGTGCTGAAAAACTCGGCTTATACACGAGTATATACGGTAATAAGGCGTAGTTATTTTTCTGAAAGATAGAGCAAGTAATAGGCAGTATATAGTATTAATATATAGTATTAGTCCTTTAATGTCAATGCAGTGGCTAATAATAGCCAGGAAGTAATATTGGCAATGAAGGGGTTAATCTTAGTTGGTGGTAATGGTACAGAATAGGTGAATAGCAGGCACTAAGTTTTATAAGAAAATTAGTACAGTTAAAGGAGTGTCTGTATATAGCACCTTAAAGAAGGTGAAATAGTCAATATGCCAGAAAGGGTTAATAGGGAGTAGTGAAATATAGGAGGTAAAAGTTGTAATTTCACAGTTCCTGAATACGAAATTAAATAATTAGTATAGGTCTTAGCTCTTTTTGAAGACGTTCAGCGGCAGCTGGAAATGCGACGTGCGTCCGAGAGGCAGTGCGCAGTAGAATGAAGCTGTGAGGTGAAATTTCAAATTTCGTGGTCTAAAATGGCGGCCGCGAAATTTTGAAATTTCACGCTCTAAAATGGCGGCCGCGAAATCTCGTGAGATTTCGGAGCTGTCATGTATAGGCGTTTATTTGAAATACACTGACTACAATGTATTTCAAATATGGCGGCATTGTGCGCGGCGCTATTCTGATTGGTCGCCGCGTTCAGCGCGCTGACCAATTAGAATAGCGGCGCGCTGTATGGCGCCATACTTCAAATACACTGTACTCAGTGTATTTGAAATATGGCGGCATAGCGCGCCGCTATTCTGATTGGTCAGCGCGCTGAACGCGGCGACCAATCAGAATAGCGCCGCGCACAATGCCGCCATATTTGAAATACATTGTAGTCAGTGTATTTCAAATATGGCGCCATTGAGCGCGCCGCTATTCTGATTGGTCGCGCGTTTAGCGCGCCGACCAATCAGAATAGCGGCGCGCTGCATGGCGCCATACTTCAGATACACTGTAGTCAGAGTATTTCAAATATGACGGCATAGCGTGCGCTGTTATTCTAATTGGTCGGCGAGCTGAACGTGCCGACCAATCAGAATAGCGGCGCGCTCAATGCCGCCATATTTGAAATACATTGTAGTCAGTGTATTTCAAATATGGCGCCATTGAGCGCGCCGCTATTTTGATTGGTCGCGCGTTTAGCGCGCCGACCAATCAGAATAGCGGCGCGCTGCATGGCGCCATACTTCAGATACACTGTAGTCAGAGTATTTCAAATATGACGGCATAGCGTGCGCTGTTATTCTAATTGGTCGGCGAGCTGAACGTGCCGACCAATCAGAATAGCGGCGCGCTCAATGCCGGCATATTTGAAATACACTGACTACAGTGTATTTCAAATATGGCAGCATTGTGCGCGGCGCTATTCTGATTGGTCGCCGCATTTAGCGCGCCGACCAATCAGAATAGCGGCGCGCTCAATGGCGCCATATTTGAAATACACTGACTACAGTGTATCTGAAGTATGGCGCCATACAGCGCGCCGCTATTCTGATTGGTCGGTGCGCTGAAGGCGGCGACCAATGAGAAGAGCGCCGCACTCAATAGCGCAATATTTGAAATACACTGTAGTCAGTGTATTTGAAGTATGGCGCCATACAGCGCGCCGCTATTCTGATTGGTCGGCGCGCTAAAAACGACGACCAATCAGAATAGCGGCGCGCTGTATGGCGGCATAGCTCGCGCTGTTATTCTGATTGGTCGGCGCGCTGAACGTGCCGACCAATCAGAATAGCGGAGTTCTGTATGGCGCCATACTTCAAATACACTGTAGTCAGTGTATTTTAAATATGGCGGCATAGTGCGCTGCTATTCTGATTGGTTAGCGCGCTGAACGCGCCGACCAATCAAAATAGCGGCGCGCTCAATGGCGCCATATATGAAATACACTCACTACAGTGTATTTGAAGTAAGGCGCCATACAGCGCGCCGCTTTTCAGATTGGTCCGGCGCGCTGAACGCGTCGACCAATCAGAATAGCGCCTCGCACAATGCCGCCATATTTCAAATACACTGACTACAGTGTATTTCAAATATGGCGGCATTGTGCGCGGCGCTCTTCTGTTTGGTCGCCGCATTCAGCGCGCCGACCAATCAGAATAGCGGCTCGCTGTATGCCGCCATACTTCAAATACACTGTACTCAGTGTTTTAGAAATATGGCGGCATAGCGCGCGCCGCTGTTCTGATTGGTTGGTGCGCTGAACGCGGCGACCAATCAGAATAGCGGCGCTCTCCAATCAGAATGGCGGCGGCGGTACCGGGCAAATCCCGGGTGGCTCGCGGCTCGCCGGAGCTGAGCCGGGGATATAGCTGGCACGGAGATCCCCGGCTCGCTCTGCCGGTGCGACGTAGCTCGGCTCTCGGCTACCTCGTGGCGGCTCGGCCGGAGCGTGGATCCGCGAGGCGACCTCCGGTCGGCGGAGCGGTCGCGAGCTAGCCGGGAACCGAGGTCGGCTCCCGGCTGCGTGGCGCCCGCGGAGCGAGCCGGGGATCTCGGTGGCGGCTATATCCCCGGCTCAGCTCCGGTTAGCCGCGAGCCAGGCGGGATTTGGCCGGTACCGCTATTCTGATTGGTCGCTTGCTTGTGAGCGACCAATCAGATTAAAGCGGCGGGACGGTGCCATGTATTAAAATCTAAGAAGTTAAAAAAGAATGATTTGAAAGATGGCGGCATGTTTGGCGGCACTCTTTTCATTGGTCGGCGCCAGGCGCGAGCGGCCAATGAGAAGAGTGGGGCGGGGAACGGCGCCACATTTGAAATCCAGCAAGCGACCAATCAGAATGGCGGCAGCGGTACCAGGCAAATCCCGGCTGGCTCGCGGTTCCCCGGAGCTGAGCCGCGGATATGCCCGGCACCGAGATCCCCGGCTCGCTTCGCCGCCGCGAGGTAGCCAGGAGGCGAGCTCGGCTCCGGCGAGCTCGCTGCGGATCTCCGTGGCGAGGATGAGCGCGGCTGAGGTCCGGGCAGCGGGTCGCAGTCGGGAGACGACCAGCTAATGGCGGTGGTCTCCCGGCGGGCTCACCACGGACCTCCGTGCTGGAGGTAGCCGTGGCTGAGCTCAAAGGCAGCGGCTCGCCACCCGGGAGACGACAGCCTAACGGCGGTCGTCTCCCGGCTGGGTCCCAGGGTTGTTCAACTTAGGGCGGCCATCTTGGTCCACCCTGAGCGGGTGTACCTTGGGACAAAGTTACGGAAGTGTGTGCAAAGTGACGGAAGTGACGTCACAAAACGCTTGTGCTTCTATATATTAGATATATATATATATATATAACTAGAAAAAGTTCTCTGCAGCACTCAGCTACTACCAATGACGTACAAATGCTAACAAGCTATATGTATATCAGAAAAAAGTTTAAAAACTTAAGTTTTTTCCAAAAAACTCAAAAAATCTTATTTTTTTATTTCTGAAGTTCTTAGTACATACATTGGCCAATGTCTGTTTGCTCATCGACTGCGACAAAGTGACTTCAGGTCCGATGAGTCCTACGCTGATATCCCTATCCTCCTTGTCCACCCCCCCACTTCTCAGTGGACAGACTCCATCTCGACCCTAGATCACCTGCAGACTATGAGGGTGCAATTTGCAGCAAGGAGGCAGCAACTCCATATGACACAAAAAAGAAAAAAAAAACTGCACAGCACTCACAGACACCAGTTCACATTTAGTCTGTGAGTGCTGTGCAGTTTTTTTTTTCTTTTATATTTGGTATTTTGGTGGAATTTTTTAGGTGTTTAGTGCTAAAAGTTCAAGACTAATTATAAGAATAAGCCCATTTTTTACTTTGCTTAAAAGTCATGAGTCACATGCACTAGTTTGATTAATGTGGTCCCTAAAATTGCAATTAACCCCTTCACACCCCAGGAAATATGTATATATATACACAGTTGTGGTCAAAAGTATTGACACCCGTGCAATTCTGTCAGATAATACTCATTTTATTCCTGAAAATGATTGCAATTACAAATTCTTTGGTATTATTATCTTCATTTAATTTGTCTTCAATGAAAAAACACAGAAGAGAATGAAGCAAAAAGCAAAACATTGATCATTTCACACAAAACTCCAAAAATTGGCCAGAAAAAAGTATTGGCACCCTCAACCTAATACTTGGTTGCACAACCTTTAGCCAAAATATCTGCGATCAACCGCTTTCGGTAACCATCAATGAGTTTCTTATGGCCACTTTACACACACCAACTTATCTGTACAACTTCTGAACAACTTACTGGTTGCAGTGAAATCATGGACACATTGCTCCATTTTGTGGCTGTGTACAAATGGAACAATGTGTCCATGATTTCACTGCAACCAGTAAGTTGTTCAGAGGTTGGACAGATAAGTTGGTGTGTGTAAAGTGGCCCTTACAATGCTCTGCTGGAATTTTAGTCCATTCTTCTTTGGCAAACTGCTCCAGGTCCCTGATATTTGAAGGGTGCCTTCTCCAAACTGCCATTTTTAGATCTCTCCACAGGTGTTCTATGGGATTCAAGTCTGGACTCATTGCTGGCCACCTTAGAAGTCTCCAGTGCTTTCTCTCAAACCATTTTCTAGTGCTTTTTGAAGTGTGTTTTGGGTCATTGTCCTGCTGGAAGACCCATGACCTCTGAGGGAGACCCAGCTTTCTCACACTGGGCCCTACATTATGCTGCAAAATTTGTTGGTAGTCTTCAGACTTCATAATGCCATGCACACGGTCAAGCAGTCCAGTGCCTGAGGCAGCAAAGCAACCCCAAAACATCAGGGAATCTTCGCCATGTTTGACTGTAGGGACCGTGTTCTTTTCTTTGAATGCCTCTTTTTTTCTCCTGTAAACTCTATGTTGATGCCTTTGCCCAAAAAGCTCTACTTTTGTCTCATCTGACCAGAGAACATTCTTCCAAAACGTTTTAGGCTTTCTCAGGTAAGTTTTGGCAAACTCCAGCCTGGCATTTTTATGTCTCGGGGTAAGAAGTGGGGTCTTCCTGGGTATCCTACCATACAGTCCCTCTTCATTCAGACGCCGATGGATAGTACGGGTTGACACTGTTGTACCCTCGGACTGCAGGGCAGCTTGAACTTGTTTGGATGTTAGTCGAGGCTCTTTATCCACCATCCGCACAATCTTGTTTTGAAATCTCTCGTCAATTTTTCTTTTCCGTCCACATCTAGAGAGGTTAGCCACAGTGCCATGGGCTTTAAACCTCTTGATGACACTGCGCACGGTAGACACAGGAACATTCAGGTCTTTGGAGATGGACTTGTAGCCTTGAGATTGCTCATGCTTCCTCACAATTTGGTTTCTCAAGTCCTCAGACAGTTCTTTGGTCTTCTTTCTTTTCTCCATGCTCAATGTGGTACACACAAGGACACAGGACAGAGGTTGAGTCAACTTTAAGCCATGTCAACTGGCTGCAAGTGTGATTTAGTTATTGCCAACACTTGTTAGGTGCCTCAGGTGAGTTACAGGTGCCGTTAATTACACAAATTAGAGAAGCATCACATGATTTTTCTAACAGTGCCAATACTTTTGTCCACCCCCTTTTTTATGCTTGGTGTGGAATTATATCTAATATGGCTTTAGGGCAATTCGTTTTGTGTTTTTTCATTAAAGACAAATTAAATGAAGATAATAATACCAAAGAATTTGTGATTGCAATCATTTTCAGGAAGAAACTGAGTATTATCTGACAGAATTGCAGGGGTGTCAATACTTTTGACCACAACTGTATATATCTGGTCAGATGAGACAAAAGTAGAGCTTTTTGGGCAAAGGCATCAACATAGAGTTTACAGGAGAAAAAAAAGAGGCATTCAAAGAAAAGAACACGGTCCCTAGAGTCAAACATGGCGAAGATTTCCTGATGTTTTGGGGTTGCTTTGCTGCCTCAGGCACTGGACTGCTTGACCGTGTGCATGGCATTATGAAGTCTGAAGACTACCAACAAATTTTGCAGCATAATGTAGGGCCCAGTGTGAGAAAGCTGGGTCTCCCTCAGAGGTCACGTATATACTCGTGTATAAGCCGACCTCCCTACTTTTGCCTCCAAAACCTGGGAAAACCTATTGACTCGTGTATAAGCGGAGGGTGGACCCCAGCACAGGTATACAGCCCCCAGCAGTGTGGTATACAGCAGCCCCAGAGGTATATACAGCAGCCCCAGTGGTAGTATACAGCAGCAGCCCCAGTGGTATCAGTGGTATATACAGCAGCAGCCCCAGTAGTTAGTATACAGCAGCCCCAGAGGTATATACAGCAGCCCAGTGGTAGTATACAGCAGCAACCCCAGTGGTATATACAGCAGCAGCCCCAGTAGTTAGTATACAGCAGCCCAAGAGGTATATACAGCAGCCCCAGTG
Source organism: Allobates femoralis (assembly GCA_033576535.1). Taxonomy (NCBI): domain Eukaryota; kingdom Metazoa; phylum Chordata; class Amphibia; order Anura; family Aromobatidae; genus Allobates; species Allobates femoralis. The sequence goes on along the minus strand of JARQOC010000002.1, from coordinate 337,715,867 downwards.
GTAGTATATAGCAGCAGCCCCAGTGTATATACAGCAGCAGCCCCAGTGGTATATACAGCAGCAGCCCCAGTAGTTAGTATACAGCAGCCCCAGAGGTATATACAGCAGCCCCAGTGGTAGTATACAGCAGCAGCCCCAGTGGTAGTATATAGCAGCAGCCCCAGTGGTATATACAGCAGCAGCCCCAGTGGTATATACAGCAGCAGCCCCAGTAGTTAGTATACAGCAGCCCCAGAGGTATATACAGCAGCCCCAGTGGTAGTATACAGCAGCAGCCCCAGTGGTATATACAGCAGCAGCCCCAGTGGTATATACAGCAGCAGCCCCAGTAGTTAGTATACAGCAGCCCCAGAGGTACAGTATATACAGCAGACCCAGTGGTAGTATACAGCAGCCCGAGGTGTATACAGCAGCCCCAGTGGTAGTATACAGCAACCCCAGTGGTATATACAGCCCCAGTGGTAGTATACAGCAGCCCCAGAGGTATATACAGCCCCAGTGGTAGTATACAGCAGCCCCAGAGGTATATACAGCCCCAGTGGTAGTATACAGCAGCCCCAGTGGTATATACAGCCCCAGTGGTAGTATACAGCAGCCCCAGTGGTATATACAGCCCCAGTGGTAGTATACAGCAGCCCCAGTGGTATATACAGCCCCAGTGGTAGTATACAGCAGCCCCAGTGGTATATACAGCCCCAGTGGTAGTATACAGCAGCCCCAGAGGTATGTACAGCCCCAGTGGTATATACAGCCCCAGTGGTAGTATACAGCAGCCCCCAGGGGTATATAGCAGCCCCCAAATGCTGGCACTCGCCCCCTTGTAAGCCCCCCCCCCCCCGCTGCTTATCTTACCATCCCCGTCTTCTGCTCAGCGCCGCTCCTCGGTGCTCCGTTCTCCATGCTCCGTCCTCGCTGCATTCGGGATCCCGGATGTAACAGGACGGGAGCATGAAGAACGGAGCACCGAGCAGCGGCGCTGAGCAGAAGACCGGGATGGTAAGATAAGCAGCGGGGGGCCTTTACAAGGGGGGAGAGTGCCAGCATTTGGGGGCATATATGCACTGCTCCCCCCTGCCGCTGATTGACAGGGGAAGCAGTGCATATATAATGAGCGGCCCCACGTGACGGGGCCGCTCATACAGCAGCCTCCCCCCGCCTCCTCCAGCCTCCACAGCCCCCACCACGCAGCCTACCGTATTGACCCGTGTATAAGCCGAGGGGGAGACTTTTCAGCCCAAATTTTGGGCTGAAAAACTCGGCTTATACACGAGTATATACGGTAAGTTGTTCAGAAGTTGGACAGATAAGTTGGTGTGTGTAAAGTGGCCATAAGAAACTCATTGATGGTTACCGAAAGCGGTTGATTGCAGATATTTTGGCTAAAGGTTGTGCAACCAAGTATTAGGCTGAGGGTGCCAATACTTTTGTCTGGCCCATTTTTGGAGTTTTGTGTGAAATGATCAATGTTTTGCTTTTTGCTTCATTCTCTTTTGTGTTTTTTCATTGAAGACAAATTAAATGAAGATAATAATACCAAAGAATTTGTAATTACAATCATTTTCAGGAATAAAATGAGTATTATCTGACAGAATTGCACGAGTGTCAATACTTTTGACCACAACTGTGTATATATATATATATATATATATATATATAATATATATATATTTCCTGGGGTGTGAAGGGGTTAATTGCAATTTTAGGGACCACATTAATCAAACTAGTGCATGTGACTCATGACTTTTAAGCAAAGTAAAAAATGGGCTTATTCTTATAATTAGTCTTGAACTTTTAGCACTAAACACCTAAACAAATTCCACCAAAATACCATATATAAAAGAAAAAAAAACTGCACAGCACTCACAGACTAAATGTAAACTGGTGTCTGTGAGTGCTGTGCAGTTTTTTTTTCTTTTTTGTATCATATGGAGTTGCTGCCTCCTTGCTGAAAAATTGCACCCTCATTGTTTGCAGGTGATCTAGGGTCGAGATGGAGTTTGCCCACTGAGAAGTGGGGGGGTGGACAAGGAGGATAGGGATATCAGCGTAGGACTCATCGGACTTGAAGTCACTTTGTCGCAGTCGATGAGCAAACAGACATTGGCCAATGTATGTACTAAGAACTTCAGAAATAAAAAAATAAGATTTTTGAGATTTTTGGAAAAAAACGTAAGTTTTTAAACTTTTTTCTCATATACATATAGCTTGTTAGCATTTGTACGTCATTGGTAGTAGCTGAGTGCTGCAGAGAACTTTTTATAGATATATACAGTATATAATATATATATATATATACTAGATGGCAGCCGATTCTAAAGAATCGGGTAGTCTAGAATCTATATATAGTTTATTTTTAAAAAATTAAGAATCATACAATTAATTGATGATATCTATTCATCAACTATGTATAGTTGTAGGATGGATATCATTTGTGGACAATTGAATTATTATATTGTAGGGCTCTTGGTACACCGACTGGTTAATACTTGATACTCAGTAAGTAGCTTGATTTAAAAAATCAATATTGATATTGTGCGTATCAGTCAGTTTGTGTTTGCCCATAAACCACGTCAAGGTGGCCCTACGTCTGATGGGTCCCTACTCTAACTAATTCCTATTTAAGAAGACTAAAAGCTGTTTTGGAGCAGCATTTTTCAGCTATTTGTAGAAGGTGGGGATATAATAAATACAATTTCCGCACTTGACACCTAAGGGCTTACTTGCGACACACTTGCAGCAATTCTGATGCAATGTATATGGAACTTGCAGTTAACCTGCCATAAATGCGGGACACATGCCCTCGGCAGGTGCACGAAATGCAGCCGCTACAAAACCGCAGGTCAGTGCGTTTTTTGCGGCCGAAACTGCCGTAACCACGTATGTGGCACCTGCTGCAAGTGAACCACAAATTCAATATAAATTGCATGCAGCTTATGGCAAGTGTGCTGTAGATGAGGCCTTAGGGAGCAAGTGTAGAAATTGTGTTTTTTTTCCACCAAAACTTCCACAAATAGCCGAAAAATGCTGATGTTAAAGCTAAATCTCTAATTTTCTATCTATCTATGAACCTATCTATCTATATGTACAGAACACACCTTGAGATGTAGATGTTTGTGAACAGCCATCCCACCTGTCTCTCAGCTGTTCACAAAAACCTCTCCAGGTGAACAAAGAAATGCAAATTTCTCAGCACAGCACCTATAGTGCTGGAGCTTAAGATTGTGGTTCATATCACCAAATCCATAAATTTGGATGATACACATCTATCATCTTTTACTAAATGTGTGTTGATAGTATATATATATATATGAACTGTCTAAATAAAGGATTTAAGATGTAAAACTAAAAACTATATATGTTATGTGGCTATTTCCTAAATAAGTACTTGAAATCTATATATCTATGGTTAAACTAATTTTTTTTTTTGTCCTATATATCTATGACTAAACTAATTTTTTTTTTTATATATATATCTATCACTAAACTAAATATATCTATGACTAAACTAAAACAAAAAAATTTTTTAAGCTAAAACATTTTTATACACAATATTTCGTGTAAAAACTTTGGGACTATGAGGCAGTAATTGTCCTTGAAGTGGTGTATTGACCACTTTGACCCTGACATTGCAACGCTGTTTGACTCTGGAAAATGCAACATAGAGTTGACCATGGGCAAATGCTGGTTCTGGTAGATATATCCCAACTCAATTGAGGGTCTGCCCTTGGGATTTATTAATGGTCATTGCAAATGCTGGCTTAATCGGAAATTGTCTACGCCGTAATTTGAAAGGCAATCCAGTCTCTGATGGACACAAATCAATTCGTGGAATGAATACCACATTTCCTGCTGCTGAGCCACAAATTTCTTTAGCTTGTATGATATTGGCATGTAACGCAGTGACAATCAGCCGAGTACCATTGCAGAGACCTTTCTTGGTGTTGATGTTTCGTAATAACATGACAATGGTGCCAACTTTAAGTTTTAGCTGATGTGAAGGAATTCCAGTTGGTGTTAGTGAATTTAAAAATTCCACTGGGTATTGGTCGAGGTCATCAGCTTCATCAGGATCGATGGAATCATCACTGATATATTCACTATAGTCACCTGGCAAACGATCTATGACGTTAGAATTGACTTTCTCAACGTGTTCATTTTTTGGACATAAAATAGCATGAGAAGCAGCAATATTTATGCTCTCGGTGTCATTCACATCAATAGAAAGTTTATCTCCAAAAATATCAGTGATTAAACAGCCAGTGCACACCATGTCTGGAGGAATTTCAAAGACATCGTCTCCAAGGTTATCATCATTTGACTGCTGTCCATTTCCTAGTCGAAGCAACCAACTGCTGTATTCAGGATCAATGGAGCGCATGTTGTTGATAAGCAGCAGTCGAGCAAAAAGTTGCCATGTTTGTGAATATTTAATACAGCTCTCTACAATATCTGTTCTTGATCCATGAGCAATAACAGGAAGACATTGTCTAAAGTCTCCTCCAAGAACAATAACTTTTCCTCCAAAAGGTGTTTTCTCTTTCTTAGCCACATTCGTTGTCATGATGTCTCGTAAAAGTCTATCGATGACATTCAAGGCATGTTTAGATAGCATTGTGCACTCATCAATAATAAAAAGTTTCGTATTATGCAAATGCTTAGCTGCATCGGTATCATTTTTAATCCTGGAAACAGATGTTTCATTCACAGGTATTGGAATGCCATAGAGAGAATGTATTGTTCATCCCCCTTGTAGTAAATTAGCCGCAATTCCTGTAGTGGCAGCAGGTGATACGATGTTTCCTTGTCCCCTTAGAAGATGTAGGAGGAGATGATATAGATAGGTTTTTCCACTACCACCAGGACCGTCAAGGAAAAAGCACTTGGATGTTACATTATTGTCTTCTAAAGCCTGATTAATGGTATCATAGGCCAAAAGTTGTTCCTCATTGAGAGTAGCTTTCATCTCAGCAACTATTGTTAGCTCATAATCCTTATCATACTGCGGGAGCAGTTGTGGTTTCTTAGCTGGGCGTGGTAAATTGAAATCAGTATAACTTTTCCCGTGAACTTTGGAACATCTTGGACATCTGTCATAGCATATCCTTCACAATTTATACAGTCTTCAATGTTGGAGTGGTATGCACGGCAGTAGTCTTGTACAAAGTGTTCTTTAAATTCATCCCACAACTCAAGAGGATTAGCTGGAGGACCAAATATACAGATATAGGCAAAGAGGTCGCGAAGCTGTGCAGGCATATTAAGAATACAGGCATCAAGTAAGGTATTTCTCCAGACACTATCATCGAATAGTAATCCAAGTGCTAATGCTGCTTCTTTGAAGGTTAGATGTATGACTCCATTGACAGTTTTAAGACTCTCAAAACTGGTTGCACCTTTCACATGCAATAACAACATCCGTAAATAGTAGCGTTCCTGGTCTTTGAGCCTTATAGTATACATTCTGCCAATAATAGAGCTACCTGATCGTTTTCTTTTTTCCCAAGATCCTTGTTGCCAAACATACCATTCAGGAATTTCGCGGTAAACATACTTATGAGCATATTGGTCGTCCTTATTAAGATTAAAGTAGGCCATAAGTGTAGAATTGGTATGAAGCTTTTGTTTGATGTTTGGAATGGAGTCATCCTCATGAAAATAGAGTTGTTGAGAATGAGGTAGATGGACGGCAAGGCGAATTATGCTATGAGATTGCTTATGCATAGGATAAGCAAAGATTCTCCAAGCTGCCTCTGGTGCACTAACATATCTTGAATCCATGAATTGATGTGTTTCATCATGTTGGATGTTCGTCTGGCAAAAAGATTGGCTTTATCATGTCCTTTATACACGTACTTAAATAAATATTTCACACTTTGAATGGAACCACAAACTTCGACATTAATATGGCACTTGTATTTTAATAATAGGAAAGGATTGTATGGCACTACCCAAGAATTATTAATCATTTGGAATGGTGTTCAAATGAAGGACCCATGGATCTGCGATAAGTAGGATAGGCATCCTTAGCAATGATGGTAGATGGTTGTAAATCTTTTGGGAAACCTTTCGTACACTTTCCATTATCCATACAGGGAGAATTGGGGTTGTGTTTTCCACATGTATCATGTGTTGCATAACAATTTTATGGAGCTGAGGGTAGTCGGTAGGATGAGGAATTTCTGCCCAGACGGTATTGTCTACGTCCTCCTTATTTCTTAATTTGGAGTTGCTGTCTAGAATAATTAAAATGTGAGCATGTGGAAGGCCACGTTTTTGAAATTCAATTACATGAACCATAGCGCAAACTTTTCCAAATAATCCGTTGTGAATGTCTTTCAAGAGTGCTTCCAGTTTTATTTTGAGAACACGTGCTACCAAATCAGGTCTGTGTTCCACACGCTGCCAAGGTTCCAAATTCAGAGTAATCTCACTCCATTTCGGATTACAGGTCATGGTGATGAATAGATCAGGGCGACCATATTTAGTCACAATAGCCATGGCATCCTGGTAACGCTGCTGCATATTCCTGGGACTGCCTTCAAACGAAGATGGTAAAATGACCGTCTTTCCAATGGGGATGCCCTTCTCAATGGATTTTTTCTGGAGATGTTCCTGGAGTACGCAATAATCCTCTACTTTCAAATCCTTTTGGTGTTGACGGATATAATTTAGGCGATTAGCCTCGATTTTCACATAAGCATCCACTAAGTACTGCTGAGTGAGTTTGCCACCATTCAGGATTGGATTAAATTGATTACGGACAGACAGCACATAGCAATAATATTGCAGTTGTGTAATCCTGCGTGGACTTTGCCATTGATGTTTGAGTCCATCATGCCAGCCCTGGTCTCCGTAAGGGAAAAATAAAGGATAGAGTAAAGCATCTAAATTACTGTGTAGAATGCTGACCTGTTGTGTTCTTGGAGCCAAAGGATTTTTGGGGTCAGGTTTTAAATGTATTAAAATATCACGATGGAATGGTGGCTCTCCATTGTCATTTTCAAATATGACAGCAACTTCATTGACAGTTGGATTATTATATCGGCGAGGTTCTTGATTCCGATCTTGTTTAAGGGCCATGATGATATTTGGCATGAGAGTGCCATTAGTTTCAGCTTTAAGATGTTCTTCATGTTCCACATCCCGTAACATTTTGTAAGCAGCAACAAAGGTATTCACATTCTCTAATTGAAGAGCAATTATACTCATCAAAGTGGGATGACATTTTTGATTTTGTTGACAGTTTAAACATTGTTCATTCGCAGTATCGGTATCCAAAATATACAGTTGGGCATAAGCTGGAACTTGATCATCAGAGGGATGTAGTGTTCCAGTATGATGATATATTTGTCCATGTATGCGGAAACAGTAAGGGCCATGTCCAGGTGGAGGGGAAATATTGGCACCCATGGAGGCGAAAGCAAATGAGCTGTTAATACTACAGATGTTTTCTATGAGATTCTTACTGAACTCACTCTCCCCTGTCAGCAATCGTTTAAAGACTTCGGGATATTGGGGTATAGGTATATGGACTTTACCCTTTTGACAATTCAGAGTAAAATTTTTATCTGCTGGTATCTCAGCATTAAAATGGAATGCTTCACAATGTTGACATAAATAGTTCATAGGACCACAGGTGTGTTCTACTACAGTACTGTCATCATTAGTAAAACCTGTAGGATGTAGAGGTTGTGGTAACGTAGCATTGGAATGGTTCTGTAAGCCAACATATATAAAGCGTGGACCTGGTGGAGGATCTTCACTGTCCACAGATTTAATCACTGAGGAGTTGGAAGTGTATCGTGGTCAGGGTCTATCAATGTGGAGGTGCAAGCGTTTTTTTTGCGCCTTTCACGGTGTGCAGCAGCTGCATTTCGTAATGGATTGTTTGTTGCCTTAGAAGAGTCAGGTGTGAAGCATGTATTATAAGCAGAGTTAACGGTGTGCAGGCGACGGCGTTTATCATTTGGAGTGTCGGTAGGGCAGTGTTTGTGCTTACGTGCAGATTTACCAACGGTTGCAGGAGATTCAGGCAGCGCACTTTCAATGAATGCAGTTTTAGAAGCTGTATTGTGGGCAGAATCTATGACTGAGGACGGGGAAATAATATGTTTGCAACGTTGACGGCGTGCAGCAGCAGCTTTATTAGTTAATCGATTAGTTTTTTCTTCAAAAGACTCATTAGTGATGCGTTTAATGAAAGCAGCATTAAAAGTGTTCAGGCGCTTGCATCTGTCCTCTGTAGTCTCGTTAGCATGCTGAGTGGCCTTACGTGCGGCTTTGGCGGCTTTTAGCTCTGCGTCATTAATATACTTCCTATCACACCTGATCTTATGTGCGGCATCAGCAGCTTTTAGCTGTGTGTCATTAGTACACATAACAGTGTCCAGGGTCTTGCATGTGTCCTGTGTACTCTTGTTAGCACGCTGTGTGGCCTTACGTGCGGCATCGGCGGCTTTTAGCTCTATATCATTAATATACTTTCTATCAGACCTGATCTTACGTGCGGCATCATCAGCTTTTAGCTGTGTGTCATTAGTATACATAACAGTGTCCAGGGTCTTGCATCTGTCCTCTGTACTTTTGTTAGCACGCTGTTTGCGTTTACGTGCGGCATCGGCGGCTTTTCTCTCTGCGTCATTAGTATACTTTCTATCACACCTGATATTACGTGCGGCATCAGCAGCTTTTGGCTGTGTGTCATTAGTATACTTGCTATTAGAGCCCATGTTGGCAAAGCTAAAGAGCTTTAAGCGTGGTAGTGGCAAACAACAGGTTAATAAGATGCAGCGTCAGGTAGTAGGAAAATAGGCAGTTAATAATAGGCAATAGTTCTTTGCAGGAATGCAGATATTAATAAAAGGCAGTTTATATTGCAGAGAAATTGCTCAGCAATAATGGACAATGTCCTTATGTGGCAAATAATAGAGCAATATACCCAGTGTGCAGAGTTGGCACAGAAGAGGTTAATAAACGGCAGTCTCTCAGTATAACAGTCAGTGAACAATAGGCAGTATATATAGAGAAAACACCAAACAGAAGTTCAATATTGGTGTGAAAAAGTCACTGAACCACTTCACAACTAAATATATATAGTGTAGGTAAATAGTCTTAGCTCTTTTTTGACAAATTAGGCAGGAGCTTGAAGTGCAACGTCACTGGGACCGCCTCCACGCAGTAGAAACTGTGTCTGAGGTAAAAAATCAAAATGCGCGCCTTAAAATGGCGGGCGGAGTGTGTTGCAGTGCAGCGCAATTCTGATTGGTCGCTCGCGGCAGGCGCCGACCAATCATAAGCGCGCCGCGAGAAACGGTGCCATGTTTTGAATCTGATGTTATAAAAAAGGTTTTAAAGATGGCGCCGTTCGGGGTGGCGCTATGCTGATTGGTCGCCGGCAGCCGCGAGCGACCAATCAGAATAGCGGAGCAGGGCACGGAGCGGGCGCGAGGTAGCCGGGAGCCGAGGTCGGGTCTCGGCAACGTCGCGCCGGCGGAGCGAGCCGGGGATCTCCGTGCCGGGCAGATCCGCGGATCAGCTCCGGGGAGCCGCGAGCCAGCCGGGATTTGCCCGGTACCGCCGCCGCAATTCTGATTGGTCACTCGCTTGCGAGCGACCAATCAGATTCAAGCCGCGGCAAAGCGCCATCTTTAAAAAGCTAAGAAGTGGAAAAAAAAATTTAAAAGATGGCGCCGTGTTTCTCGGCGCCCTTCTCATTGGTCGCCGTCAGGCGCAAGCGACCAATGAGAAGAGTGGGGCGGGCCACGGCGCCATACTTGAAATCCAAAGTTCCCGCGCCGACCAATCAGAATAGAGGCGAGCGCTATGCCGCCATATTTGAAATACACTGAGAACAGTGTATTTGAAGTATGGCGCCATAGAGTGCGGCGCTATTCTGATTGGTCGCCGCGTTTAGTGCGCCGACCAATCAGAATAGCGGCGCGCTGTATGGCGCCATCCTTCAAATACACTGTACTCAGTGTATTTCAAATATGGCGGCATAGCGCCCGCCTCTATTCTGATTGGTCGGCGCCTTCGACGCTATTCAGATTGGTCGCCGGCAGCAGCGAGTGACCAATCAGAATAGCGGGGCACGGAGCGAGCGTGAGGTTGCCAGAGCTCGGCTCCTGGCTACCTCGCGCCGGGGATCTCGGTGCCGGGCATATCCGCGGCTCCGCTCCGGGGAGCCACGAGGCAGCCGGGATTTGCCCGGCAGTGGCGCTGCAATTCTGGTTGGTCGCTCGCTTGCGAACGACCAATCAGATTCAAGCGGTGGCACGGTGCCATGTTTCAAAATCTAAGAATGTAAAAAAAAAAAAAATGTAAAAGATGGCGGCGCTCTTCTCATTGGTCGGCGCTAGGCGCGAGCGACCAATGAGAAGAGTGGGGCGGGGCACGGCGCCATATTTGAAATCCAGCAGGAACTTTGGATTTCAAATATGGCGCCGTTGCCCGCCCCACTCTTCTCATTGGTCGCTCGCGCCTGACGGCGACCAATGAGAAGAGCGCTGGGAAACACAGCGCCATCTTGTAAAATTTTTTTTCCCACTTCTCAGCTTTTTAAAGATGGCGCTTTGCCACGGCTTGAATCTGATTGGTCGCTCGGAAGCGAGCGACCAATCAGAATTGCGGCTGCGGTACCGGGCAAATCCCGGCTGGCTCGCGGCTCCCCGGAGCTGAGCCGCGGATCTGCCCAGCACGGAGATCCCCGGCTCGCTCCGGCGGCGCTCCGGAGATAAATGTCCGCCGGTGGTCGGTCCTAAGCGCAGCGGACCTTCCTGAGGTCCGCTCCGCTTAGGGCCGCCATCTTGGTCCACCCTGAGCGGGTGTAGTAAACGCTGGTGACGCTGGTGACGTCACTTATCTCCGGACATTTATCTCCAGACATTTTATCTCCGGACAAAGCCACGGAAGTTGGCCTTTGGCCGGAAATAGAATTCTAGGCAATTATATAATATATATATATATATATATATATATATATATACACATCATTGGGTTGTCCCGCCCCCTGATGCAATCTCACATGCTCCTGCGACACATATCTCAGCTGATTCAGTCGGCATTATTAACCCTTTGGATCGCGCTGTTAGTCACTGACAGCGTGATCTATCACTGATTGGAGATCCTGCAAAGTGTTAAAGAGACTTCCACTGGTACCTGGCAATGGGGTCATCTGTCATGTATCATTTCCTGTCTGTGATGACCCAGTGACGTCACCGACAGGAAGTGATTATTTCCCCTATGTTTGGATGTGCTGTAGCCTATTTAAATAGAAGAGAAGCAATCAGACTGTGGAGCACTGAGGCCCTCTATAGGGAAAAATAAAGTAGTGAGCGCTGCTAAACTTCAGCACCACCAGCTGTCTCCTGCTGAGCTTTCAGGACCGCGGCTAGCTCGTTGCTAGCTGTGATCTTGAACTTTCAGCAGCTGCGGCTGCGATCAGAGGCATCTGGCTGCAAACCGGTCTGGTGGGCATATTTGGTCTCCATTTACTGTATGTTTGCAAATTCGGTCTGGGGCTGTCCAATTCACATCGGATAGCCCCGGATCGGATCATAACGTGATGTGTAGCCGGCCTTAAGAAAAGGGCAAATAGAATAATTACGCAGAGATAAAGCATTACTACAGCATTTTTCTTTTTTTTTTTAGCACTGTACTTACCTTTTTAATATAAGTCCCCTGCCCCAGCCATATACTCACCTTACGGCAGCTTCACATCTTGCCGAAATTACAGTCCTGTGGTGCTATCTTGTGCCCCCAAACTCTGACTGGCTGTATGGTGCCCCACCGGTGAGACCGCCACCGGGGGTATTGCACTCCTCCATTAGCGGGACAGCAGTGCCCCTGTTCTCTAGGTACCTGGATGGTAAAGTCCAGACCCACACCACACGCACACACACACTTAGGACCCCGGAAAGAAAGGTGGGTGGACCCAGGGAGGACCCAGTTTCAGTTAAGAGGAACAAGAAAATGTAGAGTAGGAGGAGGGGTCAGGAAAGAGAACAGAGTAGAAGTCGGGAGAACAGCAAAGGAGTAGGAGGTTGGAGGTGTTCTGCTAGAGCATGGTCACGCTCACCCCGGGAGGCAGTGACCGAACAGTGTAGAGGAGGATAGGAGCCCCAGGGGTGCAGAGATGGCCCAGATCAGCTGCATTCCCGAATCTGTCAGAGGAACAGAGGGGCTGGTGGACGGAAAACAGGGGACCGGCCCTAAACACAGCATGGAAGCTATGGACCCAAACTGTTAAATCCGGAGGTCACGAGATCCAAATGGGGATCTGTGGCCACAACCCCGGCACAACTCAGAGAAGGCAGCCGAACTAAGGTGTGGTACTAGGAAGCGGTACCACCAAATACCTGTTGCTGTCAGTACCTGAGCTCTGTGTACGGAGGCACTGATAGAGAGGCCAAATGAACTAGGAGCGCTGAGAGTACCACCAGTAGGGGAAACAAGGTAACACCGTAGGAGCAAGAAACACCTAAGGGGTCTCAACGACACTGTGTCGGTCCTAGAGAAACCACTGAATCCGGTGATTGGCAGAGGGAAGCACCTGGCGGCCTGCTTGAAATGTTACAGTAAAGGTACAGAACTCCAACAGATGTGCAGCGACCACTGGCTGCAATGGCCGCATGACATTCAGAGGTGCTGATGACCCTATGAACACTGGCCAATGATACCGAACTGACTTCTCTACCCACTGCCCTGGGGAACCGCTCCACCTGTTGGGAGCGAAACCATTTTAGCTGCCAGTCATCATCCCCAGAGGTTCTAGAGCAGTGGCGGCCACACATAGCCGCACACCGCAGATGGCGTCACGAATAACCCTTTTCCCTTATTCCCCTGTCATCTGAACTGAATACTTTTAAAATGACACCGCCAGGGCCATGGAGCTGGCTTGCCACCGTGATGTCCCCCTGAAAAAGAACTGAAAGATCCATTGCAAGTACTCCATTGCCCTGGAGTGGGCGTGTCAGGTGCAAGTCATAAGTTATGTTAAAAGCCCTCAGTGCATCTGTATTAGTGCCAAAATGAGGTTCCTATAGGCATGTATTGAAAAGTGACCTCCAACGTGCTTAATGAAACTCTGGAGCTCCCTGCTCATCACTTTTCGCAGCACACCGACTGGAGCGCCACTGGAAAAGGATGAAGGCGGCAGAAGGGGAGTATAAGATGGGAAGTAAGGTACCGTCACACGCGGCAATATTGCTTGCAATTTCACTGGCAATTTGCCAGTTGCAGTGAAATCATGGACACATTGTTCTATTTTGTTGCCGTGTACAAATGGAACAATGTGTCCATGATTTCACAGCAACCAGCAAATTGCCTAAGAAATTGCAAGCAATTTTGCCACGTGTGACGGTACCTGTAGATTTAAAGTACCACTACAGCGGAGCAGTTAAAAAAATGTAGTAGAGCTGAAAAGAAGTTGCCTTTGGCTACAAGTCTGAAGTGATTCTACGTGACTGCAGGCCTATGAATGCTCATTGTGTGCACTACATGCTATAATAATTCACCTATGACGTACGTGAGTGGGCAGTCGTGTGACTCAAGCATGTGATTCGCATACTTATAGCCACATTCTGACTAAAATATATCTCCTCTCACACAGTACTCTTGCATTGATCAAAGCTGCACCCATCTACTGTAGTTAGCACATCACTGCAATTATGCAAAAAACATATTGCAGTCAGGTCAGGGTCACACAGCCCAGCCGTTTTTACTTCTGAACCGTTTTTACACATCAAAATTTATTTTTTTCCCAAAAATCCTAAAAACGGATCTGATAACGGATGGTGTACTTAGGTGCACCTGTATTATTCAAAAATGTCCTTCAGGTTTTCCTGGACTCAAAAAAATGTTGCTAGCAACATTTTTGGGTGCTTTAAAAAAACGCATGCGTTTTTTTAACATGGGGCCTTATGGGAAATGCATGTGTTAATGCATGGTACATATAGGTACCATCCATTGACGCATGTGTTTTTGGGGAAAAAATGACTAATTTCAAACAACGGCCAGGAGCTCAGGAGACACTACTGGCACCTAGAGATGAGCGAGTCCGAAAAGACTCGGAATCGCAAGACCCCAATGAGTCCGAGTCAAGGACTCGGGACTCGTTGCGAGTCCAGCGAGTCCAATGTTAATGAATAGGGACCCGAGTAATAGCGAATAATGACATTTACAACTCGCTGATGTGTCTCTGAAAGTGTGCGAGTCCAAACTCGCTGGTTTTTCTCTTATTTTGAGGCTTGTAGCCGATGATGCGAGGGAAGGGATTCTCCAGCACACACCATGCTTTAAGGAAACAGGAAGCGAGTCGCGCTGACAGGCGCACACACAGAGCGATCCATTCATCAGTGCAATCATGGCAGCAGGACGTGGCACGGTGAACACACTGCGTCTTATTGCACTTGTGGAGGCTCGTCCATTTCTATGGCTCCCTACAGATCCTGACTATGGGGATACGACCCAAATTAATACAGCCTGGAGAGAGATCGCCCAAGAGATGTTCCCTGCGTTCCATCGGAGTGACCATGAGGAACAGAGCAATCTAAGTAAGTTAAATGAGTTTACACGTTATATATTGCATTTACTGTATATATACTCGTGTATAAGCCGACCCGTGTATAAGCCGACCCCCCTATTTTTGCCCCGAAAAACTATGAAAACATATTCACCGCCATCCTGGTATACAGCGGCTATCACTGGTAGACAGCCCCCCAGCAGAGTATACACCTCCCCTGCAGAGTATACTGGCCCCCAGATGGGTATACATCCCCCCATATTGTGGTATACAGGCAGGGGCGGACTGGCCCAGGTGCCACGGGTCATGCGGCTGCAGGAGCATGAATAATCTGCATGTCCCTGAAGCAGCAGGCGGAAACAGAAGCTCCTGGGCGCGCGATGACGTCATCAGCACGCGGCTGCGTCCGGGAGTGAGCGTCTGTGAGTGGCGTGCGGCTGCGACTGTTAGCGAGCGGCTGTGAGGAGCGCGAGGCTGCGGCTGGGAGCGAGCCATAGGAGAATGCGGGAGCTGCGGTGACTGTGAGGCGGCCGCCAGTCATCACCCCCCCCCACCCCCCGTCCTCACCTGTGTCGGGCCGGTGAGGGAGGGTTGCGACCCAAACTGTAGGGTGCCAGTCAGTCCCTGTATACAGGGCCCTCAGTGTGTGTACAGGCCCCCCCAGCAGTGGGTATACAGGGCCCCAGCAGTGGGTAGACAGTGGCCCAGTGGGTTTACAGGGCCCCCAGCAGTGGGAATACAGGGCCCCCATAGCAGGGTATACAGGACCCTGAATGTGTTATCATGCTCCACCGCATAGTTGCCTATATTTGGATGGGGTCACAACAGTACAATGAGTTTAATGTCTGATCCTCCTGGCTCTTTCGGCCAAGGGGTTGGGTGTATATAAATACCACTAATGACCAGAGTCTGGTGCCCGCACTATTACATTCTCTATGCGTTGACATGTGTCCTGCCTCATTTGTGATTGTGGCCACGTGAGCTCAATGTCCGTAATGCTGTTGATGATGTTCCACACTGTCGTGTCACTGTGCCTTGTATACACATTACACACACAAAATGAATAAAATGTTATTGTTGATTTGTACACATACTTTTGTTGTTTCAAATATTACACATCTCTAAACCCGGTTTCAAATCATTTCACAGTTGACCATCTTAAAAAACGGTGGAGGAGCTGCCGGGACCAGCATAAGAAGCAGTACCGGCAGTACTCAGAGAGACAACCGGGAGCCGCTCCATTGCTCAACCACTACCACTTTTATGACCGGCTGTCCTTCCTTCACCCGGTGGCCCGTATGCCAAGGTATGTGTCTGCAGCACTGTTGTGTACATTTAGTATTATTTATTAATATATACATTAGGTTCCATTTCGGCTCTGTGGGTAGCAGAGTATACACGTGGCTCTGTGGGTAGCAGAGTATACAGGCGGGTCTGTGGGTAGCAGAGTATACAGGCGGGTCTGTGGGTAGCAGAGTATACAGGCGGGTCTGAGGTAGCAGAGTATACAGGCGGGTCTGAGGTAGCAGAGTATACAGGCGGGTCTGTGGGTAGCAGAGTATACAGGCGGGTCTGAGGTAGCAGAGTATAAAGACGGCTCTGTGGGTAGCAGAGTATACAGGCGGGTCTGTGGGTAGCAGAGTATACAGGCGGGTCTGAGGTAGCAGAGTATACAGGCGTCTCTGTGGGTAGCAGAATATACAGGCGGGTCTGAGGTAGCAGAGTATAAAGACGGCTCTGTGGGTAGCAGAGTATACAGGCGGGTCTGTGGGTAGCAGAGTATACAGGCGGGTCTGAGGTAGCAGAGTATAAAGACGGCTCTGTGGGTAGCAGAGTATACAGGCGGGTCTGTGGGTAGCAGAGTATACAGGCGGGTCTGTGGGTAGCAGAGTATACAGGCGGGTCTGTGGGTAGCAGAGTATACAGGCGGGTCTGAGGTAGCAGAGTATACAGGCGGGTCTGTGGGTAGCAGAGTATACAGGCGGGTCTGTGGGTAGCAGAGTATACAGGCGGCTCAGTGGGTAGCAGAGTATATAGGTGATGAGAATAGGGTTAATAGATGGTGCTACAGTGTTGGGGCGTGCTAGAGGGAGCAGAGATCCGATTACTGCCATCATTACTGACCTTATTAAAGATAGCGGCCGCAGCTAAATGACATCATGGCAAAGGTAAACATGGGGTGTGGTTAGCTGCAGGAGGTTAGTGAGAGGTGTGGGTTGTTTGGCAGAGGGCGTGGTGTGGGCGTGGTGAGCGCGGCTCCCGCGTCAGATACGCTGCGAGCGCGGAACCGCGGCACATCTCCAGGAGCAGAGGACGTGTCCGGTACGTCCGTAGCCCCCGGCCTCCCCGTTGTCCGCACACACAGCCCCGCTGTGACCTCTGCAGTGTCACAGGCCCCGGCGGGCGGCTGTCATCTCCTCCTGACACTGACCTCCTCCTGATTTGATTGTCTGTGTTGTCCCCCCCCGCTGTCAGCATCAGTGATCTGCTAAGACCTGTGGGTGCACAGACGGGGGAAGTACAAATGCCAGCATGCCGGGGCGGATGGGGCGCTGTGAGGGGCGCAGGTCTTGCTGTGAGCGGAGGGCGCGAGGCCGCTCGAGAAAACGCTATAGCGGCTGTGTGAGTTAAGCGTCTGCGGCTCGCGAAGGCGCATACGCGTCTCCGCTCGCAGTGACGCTAAGGAGTTTGGGATTCGGCTACAGTGCCGGAATTTCAAACTCCCGATTATATAAATATATTATATATATATATATTGTATACCTTTCAACCCCTTCCCTGCTTTATATAGATGATATAAGCTAAAAGTTTTGTGAATTAAGTATGTCAAGTTAAAAGTGAAGTCAGGGGGACTTTTTTTTTTCATGTGAACCATTGGTGTTATTGATCGTCTAGATTAGATGGGATGGGGGGGGGGTGGGTGGTAATCAGGGGGTGAAAAATTATGTATTAGTATGGAATTAGCAAAGAAAGTCACGTATTCCTTTATGTTATGTACAGTTGGTTATTATTTCATAATAATAACAAATATCTGATTAAGAATACACAGATACACAGAGTCTAAAAAGCGTGCAACTTAATGTTTGACCTATGTTTTTGTTTCCAAATGCAATGCATTCACCAAATTTTTTTTTACTTTACCCACAGAGAAGCTTACTACAGAGGGCGGCGTGCTGCTAATCCTCCACCTCCAAACAGAAGGCGGCGTGGAGTAAACCCACCACCACCACCACGGCCGGCGGCACCACCACCACCGCCGTCGCCGCCGCCACCACCACCACCAGCATCGCCGCCAGCAGCGCCAGGGCCAGCACCACCACCGCCGCCACCAGCGGCCGTGCCAGCACCACCACCGCCGGCACCAGCGGCAGGGCCATCAACACCACCACCGCCGTCCCCGCCACCACCACCACCACCACCGCCACCAGCGGCAGGGTCCGCACCACCACCGCCCCCACCAGCGGCAGGGCCATCAACACCACCACCGCCGTCCCCGCCACACACCACCACCACCACACCGCCACCAGCGGCAGGGTCCGCACCACCACCGCCCCCACCAGCGGCAGGGCCAGCACCACCACCGCCACCACCAGCGGCATGGCCAGCACCACCACCGCCACCACCAGCGGCAGGGCCAGCACCACCACCGACGCCACCAGCCGCAGGCCCAGCTTATGGTCCGATCCCGGGGTCAGCACATTTAAGTGTGCAACAGAGTAATGCTGACTTTGCCCGCAGTATTATACCATTCATGGATAATATTCCATTTGACAGGCTACTGCGGGCAAGGTCAGCATTACAGATAGTGCTGGAAGCCTGTCAGCCAAATAACGACCCCGGTGATGTGTTCCAATATTTGGATGGGTGGAAAATAAACTCTAACAGGCTAGGCAGGCCCACAACACGGGACAGCCATGTCCCACCCCACAGGGCTTTGCCTCACTGCCAGTGGCCAGCTAACAGGGACCTACCACCGTTCCCTACACCTGTTCAGAGGATCCACCCTGAAGGGTTCGGCCAGGCCATACGTGGGGCCCTTGACCTTTTGCAGGACGGACAGCCCACCTACCAGGACCTGTAGGGCTCCATTTGTTGTTGTTCTTGTTGTTACTACAATTTTAAAAGGTAGTATTTTTTGGAATGTCCAAACAGTGCTGCCATTTTTTTTTTTTAAACACAGTTTTAAAAACCAGCTTTGTGTCTGTATTTTTTCAAGGAATGAATGTGGAGTTATTTTTGTGGTTGGGCTTCAAGTCATCATAATTATTATAATTATTTATTTATATAGCGCCCATAGGTTCCATGGCGCTTTACATGAGGAAAAGGTAGAGAAGGACAAGTACAATAAACATAGACAATAAGGTCATATAGGTACAATAGTAGAGGACCCTGTACGCGTGGGCTCACATTCTACGAGGGGTGGGTGGGGATACAATAGGGTGGGGAAGGTGTCGGTCGTGGGGCGTGTAGCGGGGTCTCATGGCAGGTTGTAGGCCTGTCGGAAGAGGTGAGTCTTTAGAAGTATCTTTAAGGTTCAGAGGGTAGGCGACTGACTGATGAGGTGGGGCAGGGAGTTCCATAGCATGGCGGATTACCGGGAGAAATCCTGTATGCGGTTGTGGGAAGAGGAGATGAGGGTGGACTGTAGGACAAGTTCTTGGGATGAACGCAGGTTGCGTGAGGGATGGTATCGGGAGATCAGGTCGGAGATGTATGGTGGGGATAGGTTGTGTAAGGCTTTGAATGTCATGGTCAGTGTTTTAAAGTGAGCTCTCTGTGGGCCGGAGGGGCCAGTGAATGGCTTGGCAGAGGGGGTAGGCAGGGGAGTAGCGTGAGGACAGATGTATTAGTCGGGCAGCAGAGTTTAGTATAGATTGGAGAGGTGCAAGAGAGTTGGCAGGGAGACCTATGCGAAGGAGGTTGCAGTAGTCAAGGCGGGAGATGATGAGGGCATTTATGAGTGTTTCAGCAGTGTCAGGATTGAGGAACGACCGAATTGGTTAAATATTTTTGAGTTGTAGTCACAGGGACTTGGTTAGGGACTACAGGTGGGACTTGAATGAGAGGGAGGAGTCAAGGATTACCCCGAGACATTTGGCTGGGGGACAGGGGAGAGAGCATCATTAGCAAGTACTTTACGGCCCGCATGGCGCATGAAGTCACCTTGGTTACTAAGTGTCAAATCATGACTCCACATACAACTGTTGCTGACAAACAGTGCCTGTGTTTGGGGGGTTACTTTCTGCCTCGCTATGGCAACAAGACTATGAACACACATGTGAGAGGCTGGGACGTCTACATGCTACACATCGCGTCTACGCGTTTTGTATGGAGCGTACAGTGGGACCCTTCAACAGGCTCCAGCAGGATGATAGTCCAAGCAACGCCCACGATGCAGGCATAGGATTGGTGCCTGGAAAAATTAGCCCAATGGGCTGTTTCCCATTTTTGGTATAAATGTAGGCCTAAGGGCCATAAAAAGCTTGTTAGCCAGGGTGTCTCCCAAAGCATGATAAGCTTGTTAGCCTGGGTGGCTCCAAAAATTAGCCCAAGGGGCTGTTTGGCATTTTTCGTGTAAATGCAGGCCTAAGGGCCATGATCAGCTTGTTAGGCTGGGTGTTTCCAAAATTTAGCCCAAGGGGCTGTTTGGCATTTTTAGTGTAAATGCAGGCCTAAGGGCCATGATAAGCCTCTTAGGCTGGGTGTTTCCAAAAATTAGCCCAAGGGGCTGTTTTGCATTTTGGGTATAAATGCAGGCCTAAGGCCCATGATAAGCTTGTTAGCCTGGGTGGCTCCAAAAATTAGCCCAAGGGGCTGTTTGGCATTTTGAGTGTAAATGCAGGCCTAAGGGCCATGATAAGCTTGTTAGCCTGGGTGGCTCCAAAAATTAGCCCAAGGGGCTGTTTGGCATTTTTCGTGTAAATGCAGGCCTAAGGGCCATGATCAGCTTGTTAGGCTGGGTGTTTCCAAAATTTAGCCCAAGGGGCTGTTTGGCATTTTTAGTGTAAATGCAGGCCTAAGGGCCATGATAAGCCTCTTAGGCTGGGTGTTTCCAAAAATTAGCCCAAGGGGCTGTTTTGCATTTTGGGTATAAATGCAGGCCTAAGGCCCATGATAAGCTTGTTAGCCTGGGTGGCTCCAAAAATTAGCCCAAGGGGCTGTTTGGCATTTTTCGTGTAAATGCAGGCCTAAGGGCCATGATAAGCTTGTTAGGCTGGGTGTTTCCAAAAATTAGCCCAAGGGGCTGTTTGGCATTTTTAGTGTAAATGCAGGCCTAAGGGCCATGATAAGCCTCTTAGGCTGGGTCTTTCCAAAAATTAGCCCAAGGGGCTGTTTTGCATTTTGGGTATAAA
This sequence comes from Allobates femoralis, assembly GCA_033576535.1. NCBI lineage: Eukaryota > Metazoa > Chordata > Amphibia > Anura > Aromobatidae > Allobates > Allobates femoralis. The sequence continues at coordinate 337,694,993 of JARQOC010000002.1, read as the reverse complement.
TGCAGGCCTAAGGGCCATGATAAGCTTGTTAGCCTGGGTGGCTCCAAAAATTAGCCCAAGGGGCTGTTTTGCATTTTGGGTATAAATGCAGGCCTAAGGGCCATGATCAGCTTGTTAGCCATGGTGGCTCTAAAAATTTGCCCAAGGGGGCTGTTTGGCAATTTGGGTATAAGTGCAGGCCTAAGGGCCATGATAAGCCTCTTAGGCTGGGTGTCTCCAAAAATTAGCCCAAGGGGCTGTTTTGCATTTTGGGTATAAATGCAGGCCTAAGGGCCATGATCAGCTTGTTAGCCAGGGTGGCTCAAAAAATTAGCCCAAGGGGCTTTTAAATGTTTGCTAACAGAAAATAAAGGTTGATTCCTTGTGAAAAGGTGTTGTGATGGTTAATGAAACCGAAGTTAAGGTGTAGTCTTGGTTTAAGATGAAGCAGCCTCATTACCAGGTTGCAGGAACATGGTTACGCAAATCGTTACTGGTCTTGTACATACTGCTTGTACCAAAAAGACACAATATAATACAATGATTAATTATATCATATTGATGTTGAACGTGGCACTTCAGCTCTGAGTACTGTCGTCTTCAGGGCTCAAGAAGTCTTGTGAAATCCAGTTCCTATTAAACTTAATTAGAGTAAGCCTGTCTGCATTCTCTGGAGTAAGACGTGTCCTGGTATCAGTTATGATACCCCCAGCGGCACTGAAAACCCGCTCTGATGTCACACTAGCTGCAGGGCATGCCAGCACCTCCAAGGCATACAACGAGAGCTCGGTCCAAGTGTGGAGCTTGGAGACCCAGTAATTAAACGGGACTGCGGCATCAGTCAGGAAGCAGGTACTGTCACTTAAGTATTCTTGTACCATGTTGGTAAGTTTCTGTCTCCGAGAGATGGTTACTGGAGCAACATGGCGCTGCAGGTTCGATGGCTTATTGAACATAGCCCACTTTGCGGACATCTTTCCAGCATCTCTTCTGGACAGCGTGGATGATTGTGCCCCGACCAAAGGCTGCTGTTGCACAGAGTTGCTAACTATGGGCAGAGTGTTGTCTGACGGTGATATTCGAAGCATATTATCCACAAGAACCCTCTTGAAATAGTCAATTGTCAAGCCACGTGGTGACTGAAACAGCAGCGAGGTGAATTTATCTTTATAACGTGGGTCCAGAAAGGTGGCCAACCAGTAGAGGTCGTTGTGCAATATGTTAATCACTCGTGGGTCTTCTAGCAGACAAGTCAACATGAAGTGAGCCATGTGTCCTAAGCTGCATAGACTCATGTCTTCAGTGTCCTCAGAACGATGTTCAATACCCATTGTATCCGGAAAGTCTGTCTCCGCCTCCTCCTCTCCAGGCCACCCATGGTGGACAGACACAAAGCTGGGGTTGTGAGTACCATCTGGGTTGACATCGGCACCAACAAAAAATAAATCCTCTTCATCGTCTTGCTCCTGTTCCTCCTCAGGAGCCATTGTGGCCTGGTCATACTGGCTTTGCTGGCTAGGTACTGCGCTGTTTAAATCTGGCTCCATAGCCATCTGCTGGGCTCTCAATGCTTCATTTTTCTGATTAATGAGGGATTCTTTCAGCAGACACAGCATGGGTACAGTGACACTGATGATGGACTGATCACCGCTCACCAGTTTTGTGCAGTAGTCAAAATTATCAAGAACCTCAGATGTGTCAGCGATCCACACCCACTCCATTGTACTAATATGTCGTGGCTGACTGCCGGTCTGACGGGCATGTTGCAACTGATACTCGGATATTGCCCTCTGCTGCTCATTGATCCTCGATAACATATGGAATGTAGAGTTCCATCGTGTCGGCATGTCACAAATGAGTCTGTGGTTGGGCAAATTCAATTGCTTTTGAAGCAATGAAAGTTTTCCAACCGCTGTTGACGAATGACGAAAATGTGCACAAACTCGACGCACCTTCTCCAGTAGGTCACATAGCTCTGGGTATGTACGCAGGAATTTCTGCACTACTAGATTCAGCACGTGAGCCATGCAAGGCACGTGCACAAGGTTTCCGAGCTTAAGTGCAGCCACTAGGTTACGACCATTGTTGCTCACCACGAGACCGGTCTGGAGTTGGAGTGGGGATAGCCACTCATCTGTCTGTTGCTTCAGACCTTTCAACAGCTCTACTGCAGTGTGCGGTGTGTGACCTAAACAGATCAGCTTCAGCAGAGCCTGTTGGCGTCTTGCTGAAGCACTGCAGCAAACCTCCCAACTTGGCCGTGATGTTGAGGGCAATTGAGGATTGGTCGAGGAAGCGGAAGATGGGGTAGTGGACATATAGGATGATGCAGAGACCCTGAATGAGGTTGTGCCAGCTATCCGTGGCGTGGGTAGGATGTTTGATGTAACACTAACATCGTTTGGCACACTCTCCACAACGTTGATCCAATGCGCGGTGAGCGAGATGTACCGGCCCTGTCCTGAACTGCTTGTCCACGTGTCCGTAGTAAGGTGTACTTTCCCGGTTACAGCGTTGGTGAGGGCACGCTTGAGGTTGTTAATGACATGCTCATGTAACGCGGGGACGGCACAACGTGAAAAGTAGTGGCGGCTTGGAACCGAGTAGCGTGGTACTGCCACAGCCAAAAGCTCACGGAAAGAGTCGGTACCCACAAGCCTAAACGGCAACATCTCGACTGCTAACAACTTAGCTATCTGGGCATTTATTTTTTTGGCTAATGGGTGGGAAGAGTGGTATTTCTGCTTCCTTTCGTACAGCTGTGTCACTGATAACTGTAAGGATGTTGCTGACCGAGAACTGTCTGCACTCGTGTTCAGTCTCTCTGCAACCGCTGCTTGTGATGAGTACATATCAGCTGGACCAGCTTCAGCAACACTTGATTGTGACGGACGTATCTGAGTTACCGTCGCAGTCTTTGGGTCAGATGACACTGTTGTGGAAGGCTGCACTTTTGACCACTGAATAGGGTGCTGACCAGCCATGTGCTTCCGCATACTGCTGGTGCTCTGGTTTCCTTTCCCGTGGCCTCTGCTTAGCCTTGCATGGCAGATGGTACAGATGACCACATTTTCTTGAGAAGGCCCATCTTTAAAAAATTTCCACACAGTGGCTGACCGACCTCTAGGCTTGACTGTACTCCCTGAGGGATTACTGAGGCCCACATTTGAGACATTTTGTCCAACAGTTGACAAATTTTGAGCCACAGTGGACACATTTTGGGCAACAGTGGTGACTCTTTCAGTTCTGGTGGGAGGAGTAGGCCTTGGTGCCTTTGTTGGTGGGACATACACACTTTCTTCCTCCGTGCTGCTCTGCTGGCTCTGCATCGCAACATTCCACGTGGGATCAGTTGTCTCATCATCAACCCCTTCCTCTTCTAAATCTTCCCGATAACAAGATAGATTTTGCTCCCCAGATGACAAGTGTGTCACTGTCTCATCATCATCATCCTCCAACTCCTGAGACGGTCTAAGACTTTGCTGAAAGACACGTTCATGTGGCCGGGGTGTCTCTAAAACTTGTCCATGATTGGACAATTCTTCATCAAGTATCTCATCTACTACGGAGTCTGGCAAACCTGATTCATGTAAAGGATTATATGTACCAAATAAGTCATCTGAGTGACCCATGTCTGTGTCAACATTTTCATGGGGCTGCTGTTGGTCTGAGGAACTGTGAAGAGGTTGTGGATTAGATGACCCAGCATGGTATGTACCAACAGTAGACACAGTGCTCAAGGAACCTTGAGTTCTGCAAGAACCTGTTGTTGAGGTCTTGTCTGCCAGCCAAGACGTTAGATGCTGTTCGTCTTCCGGCCTCAATACTCGTTTACTTTCCTGACGGGGAAAGTTAGACAGGAGGAACGATCGATCAATCCTCGTCTGTCTGCCCGAACTGGTGGATAGTTGGCCACGACTACCAATGCCTGTACCTCGTCCCTGTCCCTTAGCAAGACTTTTTTTGGGATTTGGTTTTTTGTGTGACATTTTATAATTTCTGGTGGCTTTCTGGGGGCTTGTAAAACAAGTAGCAGGTACTATTTCGTGAAAGGTACACACTAGAGGCTAAGATATTTAAAGACAGATGGAAGGTACCGTGCGAGCTGCAGGCAGGACACCGTACAGCAACGCACTGGCAAAGGAAAAAATTGTTTAGTACGCAGAACCAGGCACTGTTAGGCTGCGGTGCTGGCTGCGTGCAAGTTTACAAGTACCGTGCGAGCTGCAGGCAGGACACCGTACAGCAACGCACTGGCACAGGAAAAAATTGTTTAGTACGCAGAACCAGGCACTGTTAGGCTGCGGTGCTGGCTCCGTGCAAGTTTACAAGTACCGTGCGAGCTGCAGGCAGGACACCGTACAGCAACGCACTGGCACAGGAAAAAATTGTTTAGTACGCAGAACCAGGCACTGTTAGGCTGCGGTGCTGGCTGCGTGCAAGTTTACAAGTACCGTGCGAACTGCAGGCAGGACACCGTACAGCAACGCACTGGCACAGGAAAAAATTGTTTAGTACGCAGAACCAGGCACTGTTAGGCTGCGGTGCTGGCTGCGTGCAAGTTTACAAGTACCGTGCGAGCTGCAGGCAGGACACCGTACAGCAACGCACTGGCACAGGAAAAAATTGTTTAGTACGCAGAACCAGGCACTGTTAGGCTGCGGTGCTGGCTGCGTGCAAGTTTACAAGTACCGTGCGAGCTGCAGGCAGGACACCGTACAGCAACGCACTGGCACAGGAAAAAATTGTTTAGTACGCAGAACCAGGCACTGTTAGGCTGCGGTGCTGGCTGCGTGCAAGTTTACAAGTACCGTGCGAGCTGCAGGCAGGACACCGTACAGCAACGCACTGGCACAGGAAAAAAATTGTTTAGTACGCAGAACCAGGCACAGTTAGGCTGCGCTGCTGGCTGCGTGCAAGTTTACAAGTACCGTGCGAGCTGCAGGCAGGACACCGTACAGCAACGCACTGGCACAGGAAAAAATTGTTTAGTACGCAGAACCAGGCACTGTTAGGCTGCGGTGCTGGCTGCGTGCAAGTTTACAAGTACCGTGCGAGCTGCAGGCAGGACACCGTACAGCAACGCACTGGCACAGGAAAAAATTGTTTAGTACGCAGAACCAGGCACTGTTAGGCTGCGCTGCTGGCTGCGTGCAAGTTTACAAGTACCGTGCGAGCTGCAGGCAGGACACCATACAGCAACGCACTGGCACAGGAAAAAATTGTTTAGTACGCAGAACCAGGCACTATTAGGCTGCGGTGCTGACTGCGTAAAATGTTACAAGTACCGTGCGAGCTGCAGGCAGGACACCGTACAGCAACGCACTGGCACAGGAAATTTTTTGTGGAAAAATGGCACCAAAATTATTTGGTAGACTAGTGCCAAAAATAAGAAAAAGCTTAGGATTACAGCTCTGCGGAAAGCTGGGTGAACTAAGCTCTGAGGATGGTGCTGGATTCACTGTAAGGCTGCTCCTATCTCCCCTTCCTTACAGTCCTGTACAGCAATCCTCCGTCCTGGTAGTTCTGAAAAGAACTTTTGGGTTATGTGTGAGGAATCTTGACTCCTACACTCTGTCCTGTTAGTTCTGAAAAGAACTTTTGGGTTATAAGTGACTCCTACACTGCCTAACTGTCCCTAGATCTGCTCCAAGTCTCCCTGCACTAGGTCAGCTCTTCTCAGGAATGTGCCCAAAATGGCGGGGGCAAGCCTTATATACTGCCTTGCCTGTCATAGATGACATAGGCATCACGATGGACAGCAGCCAATCATAGTCCTGACACAACCAAAGCTGCTATGGCATTACTGACTATGATTGGCTGTCTTCACAAGTTTTCTGACCTAACACGCAATGCTGACTAGTAACATAAAAGATTCTGGATTCGCGAGTCCCGAATAGAGAATACAGGACTCGGAATCGCAGACTCGCTAGGATTCGGACTCGTAGACTCGCTCAGACTAGCGAGCGAGTCTAGCGAGTGAGATAAAGTAAACTCTGACAAAACTAAGATTGCCATTGACTTGCATTGGACTCGTTACTGAGCGAGTATTCGCTGAAAGACTCGCCGATTACCGAGTCCAGCGAGTCCCTTAAGAATCGCCGAGTAACGAGTCCTAGCGAGTAGACTCGCTCATCCCTACTGGCACCTAAAAAAAAGTATCTGTTTTTCAGAAGCCACAAAAACACAGATTCCTCTGTGTGACCCTAGCATTAAGCACCCATCACTCTGCTGTTGTGTGACACTAATGTTTGGAAAAGTGGAGACCCTAGTTAGTGTCTCTTTGCTGTGTGGTGCATTAAATCAGCAGAGCACAATACCTACTCCTGACTCTTTTGCACCACTTCCTAAATATTGAATCTTGAAATGCTGGGCTCAGGCCTGCAGCCTTGCTGCTTCTCAGGCCCAATATAAAATACTAGATTAACGCATCGGGTATTCTAGAATATGTTTGTAGTTTATTTATGAAGATTTAATGCATTGATCACACAGGATTTTCTGGGTAAAATATTTACATTATCATTTAAATCCCGCCCCAATATCGCTGATTGGTCACGGTCACCCCTTTAAGATGTGGTTGGGAACCACCCCTTTAATAAGTGGTTGGGGATGGCCCCTTTAAGAAGTGGTTGGGGATGGCCCCTTTAAGAAGTGATTGGGGACTGCCCCTTTAATAAGTGGTTGGGGATGGCCCCTTTAAGAAGTGGTTGGGGACCGCCCCTTTAATAAGTGGTTGGGGATGGCCCCTTTAAGAAGTGGTTGGAGACCACCCCTTTAAGATGTGGTTGGGTAGCGCCCCTTTAAGACGTGGTGACCAATCAGCAACGCGGGATTTCCATTACAGACAGACAGAATTAGACAATTATACTATTAGTAGATTTGCATGAGTAACTCTTTGCTGTAGTGTGACACTAATTTTTGGAAAAGTGGGTGCTCTTGTTAGGGTCTCTTTGCTGTGTGGTGCAGTACTTCAGCAAGGCTCTGTGAGCACAATACCTGCTCCTTAAGGTACTGTCGCACGCCACAATCTCGCCAGGCGATGTGTGGCGATATGACGTACGTGCTCACGTTTTTCATGCCCACCTCAGATGGCGGCGTCACATGCTAAGGCGGTGTCGCTCCGAAAATCGCCTCACCTACACCGGAAGCAATCTTGCCTCATTCCATTGCCGAGTCACACGCCGCAATTGCAAAGGCAATATGGGCGTACATGTTCAGTGCAGCAAGGAGATAGGCGTGCCACAGTGGTTTACACCGCGCCACATACACACTATTTGGACAACACAACTGCGTTACGATTGGTCAGCCTGCTCTGGAAGGTTGGCTAATACATGACGCAATTTTTTATCGGAGTTTGTCACAAATACACGCTTGTGTCGTCAATTGTGGATCCTGCAACACACACACTGGCCCATAGCATGCATCTACGATGTGTAGCCCTACATCTGAGCTGGCATGTGTGGCACTATACTCCACATAGCACAACTTAATACACGCGGACAACATAGCTTGCGCTATTCAATGGCGCGTGTAATTGCACTGAGTTTGCGGACGGTTGTGTAGCTGAAGATGTGTGTGGTGCAGAACGGGCAGCTCTTCAAATATGGCACGGTGTCAACTGACAGCCAATGGGAACACAGTAGCCCACACCAATCATCTCAGACGGGGCGCGGACTACAGCACAATGAGGCACACTACGAGAAATCACAGAAATCATTTTTTCCATCACTATCGCCCTGTCACACGCCAAAGCACGAAAAAAATCGCCTTGGCGATATCGCCTGATTGCTAGGCACTGTTCAGCAATCAGGCGACGGGCGAAGGGCGATTTATCGCCGCGAAATCGCCCAATCACACACTGCCACCGTGAGGCAATTTCACGGCGATTTCGCCTGGGCGACACATCGCCTTTCAGATCGCCATATTGCGGTGTGTGACGGTACCTTTACACTTTTGCATCACTTTCTAAATACTTTACCTCTAAATGCAGTGCCCAGACCTCCAGCCATGCTGCTATTGTGGCTCAATTCATAATATTTGAATGGATACCACATTGCTGTGCTGTAATACTAATTTTTGGAAAAGTGGGGACTCTTGCCTTTGCTGTGTGGTGCATTCTCTGAACAGGTCCATCTGAGCACAATGGTTGCTCCTGACTTTTTTGCACTACTTCCTCATTACCCAACCTTGAAATGCAGGTGTGGCGCCCTTGCGGACTGGTCACCACTAGATGGCGCAGCAGCTGGGATCAGTAAGTACGTCACCCCACACACACCCAACACATCCCCCCATCCCAAGTGTCTAAATTACTTCATGTCTAGCAATGGGATAGCGGGAGGAGCAGGGTGGAGGGTGGAACGTTAGGAGAACACCCGGTTAGGAGTGGGAACAGAACACCAGAAAAAAAGGAACACACAACACCAAGTTAAGGCTAGTCGGTAGTTGGTTGAGGAGTAATGAAACGAACAGCAGTAAAACCTGTCAGCCAGAGAGACCAGACCGAAAGAACCAGGACCCGGCGGCCTGTGCCACCGAATGGCTAGCCCGGGTCCCATGCTGAGAACCAAGGGAAGACAGAGGGGATCCAAGGTGTGTCCGAGTCCGCAGTGACATCGAGTGACCGGGCTGGAACCAGAGTGCCGGCTCTGCTGAAGTAGCAGGGAAGCTACATGCCCCAACCACGAACCCCGGCGGGGTGCGGGGGTCTTCATATCCCGATACCCAACCTCCGGTACAGCAAAAGGAATGCCATCAAACTAGGGCTAGGAGAGCCGGAAGGGTGCCCCCAGAGAGCCCATGACCGCTGGACCGTAGTTAGTGCGAAGAACAGAGAGAAAGAGGCCCAAAAGGAACATGAGAGGGGGTCTCACAGACAAGCCGTCCCAGCTGCTAATACCAGACCGTAGCTGCTGTTGAACTGACTGTTTTGGTTGTAAAATCTGCAAGCAAGAAGTAAAGTCTGTAAAGTTCAGGACTGTGTGGGACTCTTATTGTGTGCCTGCGAGGTGGCTGACTGGTATCGTGAGTAGGCAAGAGGAGGTTGCCTGGGAGTATTGAGAACTGTACACTTCATCTGCATTCTCTACACTACATGGAAGCCCTGGGGGCCAGACCTACCCGTGGAGGGTGAAACATCTTGGTTGCTACTCACATCATCCCCAGAGGTCCCGACTGCAGCGGTGGCTACATCTGGCCACAAACCACGTGTGGCGTCACAATTTAATCAAAAACTTTTTTTTTATAATTAAACCACTTTTTATTGACTCGCCCGAGACCACAGAGCTGGGTCACAACACCGTGACGCCCTGCAGCCCCAGACGACAACGAGAGGGCCCGGTTCCGAGTACCCCAGGGCCCCGGTGGGTGACTCACAGGTCTCAGTCCTCCAGCCTTGCTGACACTGTGGCTCAACACACAATATTTGAATGGATTCCGCTTTGCTGTGGTGTGACACAAGTTTTTGGAAAAGTGGGCGCTCTTGTTAGGGTCTCTTTGCTGTATGGTGCATTAATTCAGCAGGGCTCTTTGAGCACAATACCTGCTAATAACACTTGTGCACCACTTCCTAAATACTCAACCTTAAAATGCTGGACCCAGGCCTGCAGCCTTGCTGCTACTGAGGCCTAATTCATATTATTTGAATGGATACCACTTTGCTGTGCTGTGACATTATTTTTGTAAAAGTGGGGACTCTTGTTAGGGTCTCTTTGTGGTGTGGTGTGAAACGCGGGACCTCTTGGGATAATGGAATGACAGCTGTGGTGGTTCTGCTCTCCATGAGTGGACAGGTTCTCCAGGGCAACCAGTAAGTTGTTCGGTGATGGATGACCAGCAGGGTGGTTTTTGGTGGGGTAGGGGAGTTGGAGCAGTTCCCTGGCAGGACTTCTGCAGCCTGCATGCCTCATCAGTCTACCACTCCTCAGGTGGGAAATGAACAGTGTCACATACAGTTCTGAGTTCTAAAGCCGGTTTAGGCTGGGGTCACAGTACCATTTTTCACATGCATTTTTGGAGACCTACGTTTTCAAAAACGCATGTAAAAAACGCACCCATAGGCCCCCATGTTAAAAAACGCATGCCCTAATAGCCAAAAAGCATGTGTGACTGTCCCATGCGTTTTTGGAGCATATCCAAAAACGCATGCGTTTCTGTAGAAAACGCATGCGTTTTTGTAGAAAACGCATGCGTTTTTATAACATGGGTTCCTATGGGAAACGCATGCAAAAACGCATGTACAGTTAGTACCTTTTAGTGCCATTCAAAAACGCATGCGTTTCCCATAGGAGCCCATGTTAACAAAAACGCATGCGTTTCCGGAAACGCATGCGTTTTTGTTAACATGGGCTCCTATGGGAAACGCATGCGTTTTTGAATGGCACTAAAAGGTACTAACTGTACATGCGTTTTTGCATGCGTTTTCCATAGGAACCCATGTTATAAAAACGCATGCGTTTTCTACAAAAACGCATGCGTTTTTCAAAACGCTCAAAAAAATACTACAAGCACTATTTTTAGGTGCAGATTCAAAAACGCACCCAAAAACGCAGGGAGCCATCACACACCTTACAAAACTCATGCTGACATGAAAAAAAGCATGAGTTTTGTTAAATCACTTAAAAAAACGCATGGCAACTGTGACCCCAGCCTTACTCAGCTTTTCACTTGGTAGTGTTACAGGGTACTGTCCTTGCACAATTTCAGTCCAGATAGTCCTCAGCAACTGGGATAGCTCCTCCAGGACACCGCCTTTATGTTCCTTCCTTCTCGGGTTGTCCTCTTCCTCAGCTCTGTCTGTTCGCCTAACTCCTGCTTGCGCCTTTGCACAAAGTGCCCCAATCCAGCAGCCACAGGTCCTGTTGGGCGACCAGCCCTGTCCCCTGACCTTAGCTATCTTCTCAGTGGATGTGTTTGGTGTGGGTCACAGCTTTTCTAGATCTCGTGGCCACCGGATCTGTGGTTGGAGCATAGAGTCTCCTCGCCGGCTTCAGGGCCGGTCCCCTTGTTCTCAACATGCCCTTCCGCTTCACTTCAGATTTGGACACACGGGTGAATCGCTCACTGCCCATGCCCTTAGGGCTACCTCTGCCTCTCTGCAGTCTGCCGTTCCGGGACCCAGGACGAGCCGCATCTCCGCTGTAGTCCTCTGGGTCCTTCTCCTTTCACTGCTCCCACTCTCTGACCCCCTACTTCCTGTTGTTTTTCCTTTCTATCTCCTCTCCTATTTCCTGACTGCTCCTCTACTAACTTCCCACCCTCCACCTTTCTCCCCGCCGTCTCACTGACTAACTGGGCCTTCCCTCCATCGGGTCCGCCCGCTGTCTCTTGGACCAGATGTGTTGCGTGCTTTTGTGGGTGTCCTGTAAACGTGAGATAAATGCGCATAGGGTCTTATCCTTTTAACAAAGGTTGTAGCGGTGTATATTAGGAACTGCTCACCTGGTTCGGTTGTGTCACCCACAACCGGTATAATCGCCTGTAAGATGGCTTGTAGAGAATGGCTGCTGCAGGGCCGCACCTTCACGATAACCGTGGAAACAGGAATGCTGTAATGGGACAAAATGCCGAATTGCCCGCGCTGCCACCAGGAATCACCAGGAAACAAAGAGTTAACTGGCAGATGTTTCTTTATTCTATCCTACGCGTTTCAGAGCCTCTATCCGAGCTCCTTCCTCAGGGAACATCGATGTTCCCTGAGGAAGGAGCTCGGATAGAGGCTCTGAAACGCGTAGGATAGAATAAAGAAACATCTGCCCAGTTAACTCTTTGTTTCCTGGTGATTCCTGGTGGCAGCGCGGGCAATTCGGCATTTTGTCCCATTACAGCATTTGTGGGTGTCCTGACTTACAATACCATTTACTGAGAACAGAAATACCACACCCGTGGAATGGGCGCAGTACCCCTCTGTGGCGACCAGACTGCAGGGGCTTTGCTTTCGTATGACACTAATTTTTGGGAAAGTGGGGACTGTTGCTAAGGTCTCTTTGCTATGTGCTGCATTACTTCAGCAGGGCTCTCTCAGTGGCATGCCTACACCTGTCACACTAGGGTCACACAGAGGAATCTGCGTTTTTGTGGCTTCTGAAAAACGGATACTTTTTTTTAGGTGCCAATGGTGTCTCCTGAGCTCCTGGCCGTTTTTTGAACTTAGTCATTTTTTCCCCAAAAACGCATATGCGTTAACAGATGGTACCTATATGTACCATGCGTTAACGCATGTGTTTCCCATAGGGCCCCATGTTAAAAAAATGCATGTGTTTTTTTACAGCACCCAAAAACGTTGCTAGCAACGTTTTTTTGAGCCCAGGAAAACCGTAAGGACGTTTTTGAATAACGCAGGTGCACTTAAGTGCACCATCCATTAACGGTCCGTTTTTGGGATTTTTGGGAAAAAAATAAATTTTTAAACGGTTCAGAAGCAAAAACGGCTGGACTGTGTGACCCTGGCCTCACTCATCTTTCTTTAACTCCTTCTCCTTTTAGGCTGGGGTCACAGTACCATTTTTCACATGCATTTTTGGAGACCTACGTTTTCAAAAACGCATGTAAAAAACGCACCCATAGGCCCCCATGTTAAAAAACGCATGCCCTAATAGCCAAAAAGCATGTGTGACTGTCCCATGCGTTTTTGGAGCATATCCAAAAACGCATGCGTTTCTGTAGAAAACGCATGCGTTTTTGTAGAAAACGCATGCGTTTTTATAACATGGGTTCCTATGGGAAACGCATGCAAAAACGCATGTACAGTTAGTACCTTTTAGTGCCATTCAAAAACGCATGCGTTTCCCATAGGAGCCCATGTTAACAAAAACGCATGCGTTTCCGGAAACGCATGCGTTTTTGTTAACATGGGCTCCTATGGGAAACGCATGCGTTTTTGAATGGCACTAAAAGGTACTAACTGTACATGCGTTTTTGCATGCGTTTTCCATAGGAACCCATGTTATAAAAACGCATGCGTTTTCTACAAAAACGCATGCGTTTTTCAAAACGCTCAAAAAAATACTACAAGCACTATTTTTAGGTGCAGATTCAAAAACGCACCCAAAAACGCAGGGAGCCATCACACACCTTACAAAACTCATGCTGACATGAAAAAAAGCATGAGTTTTGTTAAATCACTTAAAAAAACGCATGGCAACTGTGACCCCAGCCTTACTTAATTTAGAAAACTGCTGCCACTTTTCTCCTATGACTCATCAATCTGTCAGTTTAAACTGAGTTTCACCCGTCTCTGAAATTTAAGTGGATGTGAGCTACTTCCTATTTTGAACTGATTTTGAAGAGTATGAACTGCATCTTGTGCACTCATGCTATGCCCTGAGACTATATCCCGGTGTCTGGCACTAACTAATAAGAGCAGTTTGTGAGCTTTTAGATATGTTTGAAGGTGTTTTCTATGTTTTTCAGATTGCCTGCTATTGATTTCAATGGGCTTTGTAATGTTTGATGAATGGTACGTAGAACAATTCGGCAAACACCCCGGCATTCCAAATCGTATCCAAACCCTCAGGTGTTCGCTCATTTTTATACATGACCATAAACAAACTTCGCTGTTTAGAAAAATATGCTGAAGCCCACTAACGCAGACTATGTCCCATCGTTAAATCAAGAACTTACTGTGGAGTGCTGTGGAGGCCATCACAAACAGCTTTCTTTTAAGGTACCTTTACACGCCACCACTGCGTGGTAGCAACTGCCTGGAAATGGGGATTTTTGTGCCTGTTGCCTTGAAATTGCTACGAAATGGCGGCATATAAATTGGGAAAGTGATCGAGTTTTCCGCAGTTGAATCAGATACCTGTTTCCGAGCCGTGTTCAAAAATCCAAGGCAACACAAAGGCACAATTGCCATGCTAGTGGCGTCTAAACGGGGCACAGGGATGGAATCACCGTCGCCTAGTGAATTCCTAGGGGCGTGAAACAGCCTCATGGATACCGCGCCCCATCAGCGATCATTGGTGGGGGCTACTGTGTAACCATTGGCTGTCCCTTCACAGGGCGCCATATTTAAAGAGCTGACCATTCACACTTCACAATTGCAATGGCGTCATGTATTAGCCAGCCTTCCTGCGCAGGCTGCGCTATCATGACGCTATTGCGTTGTCCAATCACCGTGTTAACGTCACGAAATACACAACTCTGTCATGCCTATGTTTTGGCGCCGCAGAACATGTACGCCCACATTCCCCTACTGATTGTGGCGTGTGAAGGGGCGACGCGATTCAACAGGCAGTTATCCGCAGGATCTGTCGGAAATTCCGGGGAACCACAATACCTTCAGTTGACAACACAATGGCGGCGTGTACATGCGGCATCGGCGATCGGTATCAACCGTCAAAAACGTGCGCGTGCACGTACGGTTGATACCGGTTGCTAGGCACAGTCGCGGCGTGTAAAGGTACCTTTAGGGAAAGAGGGTGAGGAAGAGTTGGATGAGAGAAAACAGCACTAACAGAGTCTGTTAGCATTGCTCAGGCTATATACACCCCCCGCCCCCCCAATTATTTGTAAATATTAAAAACCAATTGTAAGCCATCACCGAGGGAAACACTAATGGCCCCGTCACATGGGGCGACATCGCCGCCAATTACATAGGTGACGTAGGGGCGTGGCCTATTGGCGGAGACATTGCCCCTACGTCGCCTCATGTAAAGGGTCGATGTCGGCGCCGCCGGGAGGTTGCCTGGTTTCAGAGCAGTGCTCTGAAACCAGGCTACCAACCTGGGGCGATGTGCACACATCGTCCCATGTAACCAGGCGCTGGCGACCTGTCAGGCGATGGGAGCCATAGGCTCCCATTGTCCTGCATCGCCGCTGGGGTTTTCAGACACCCCAGCGGCGATGCTGCCTGTCAGCTCGCCGGCGCGGCGGTGGAGATGTTGCCCCATGTAAATGGGGGACGGCGACGCTGGCGGGCACCCGCCAGTCACCACCGACATCTCCAGCCCCGTCGCCAGGTCTGACGGGGCCTTTAGGCCCCTTTCACATCCAAGCCTGGTCTGGTTTTGCTTCATTTGTGTTTCTAGGCGTTTTTACCATTAAAAACGTATCCAAACACATGCATTTTTACCCCCATTGTTTTCAATTGCATGTGCATTTTCAAAACGCAAAAACACATGCCGTAGACGCAACAGCCTACGTTTTTGGCTGTGTTTGCAAAAACGCATGCATGTTTGTATTTTGAAAATGCACAAGCGGTTTTGCATGCGTTTGTGCATGCGTTTCCATTGAAATCAATGGGGCAAAAACGCATATGTTTTGGATACGTTTTTAACGGTAAAAATGCATAGAAACGAAAATGAAGCAAAATGCAAACCTGCATTAGATGTGAACTAGGCCTTACTTTACCCCCAGCAACTTTCCACAAGTGGACAGATTTTAGCCATGGCAAAACTTCCTGGGGCATGGAGATTAAAGAGCGGGAAACCCTATTTGATAACTTTAACCTCTTCAGCAGTGGAACACATGGTATATAGGAATGGCATGTGTTCCCCTCATAAATGGTTCGGGGGGCATCATTATTTATATCGTCCATGGAGTTCAGCCAAATCTGAAACTTACAGGACTCAGTAACTGCTCCTTTCCTGCTTAAGGTGATTTCATGGGCTTTAATTGCTTCCAGAGGAATAATAAAAGATAGGCAGTGGATGTGTGGCGCCCCACTGGTCGGACCCCACCGGGAGTACTGCACTCCTCCATTAACGGGAGAGTAGTGCCCCTGTTCTCTAGATACCTGGATGGTGAAGTTGAGACCCACACCACACGCACACACACACATAGGACCCCGGGATGGGAGTGTGGGAGGACACAGGGGAGAGGATCCAGTCTTAGCTAAGGGGAACAAGGAAGTGTGAAGATAGTCAGTAGAGTGGAGGTCGAGAGAAGCACCTAGTAGGAGGTCAAGAGCGTTAGCTCCCGCGGGTTGGAGCATGGTCACGTTCACCCTGGGAGGGAGAGACTAAACGGTATAGTGAAGAAAAGGAGCCCCAGGGGCACATCGAAGATCCAGATCACCTGCATGCCCGTATCTGGCAGAAGGAATGGAGGGACTGGTGGATGAACAACAGGGGACCAGCCCTGAACACAGCATGGTAGTGTGGCACCCTGCTCACGCAGGTAGCCACAGACTTCCCTAATGCACAGCTGCGTTTCCACAGCAAGTACCTACTACATGCAACATCTTCCATCCCGCCACAGTAGGGGTAGTGCTACTCACCGCCTTTAGGTGAGTTCCCCTATAAATACTGCTGTTGGGGGAGGAGTTAGTTAGAGTGTGCAGATGCTAGGAGAGCTGCGAAGACGTCCTGGTGGTCGGTGCCGCGGTTAGGCCCGAGCCAGTGACCCGGAGTGGCTCTTTTGACATCCCGCAAGTCTAGGAGTGGGGACAGAAGGCGAGGAGCAAAGCCAAAAGGGAGTGAGGAACTAGTGGAAGTTCGCCCAGAGACGTACCGGACATCGGGGATCCGCACCTGTAGGATACTAAAGGACTACAAAAAACCCTATCACACCGTGGAGATTTCAGTCAACCGGTCCCTCTGTGAGTCCAGAGAGAGGGAACCAGACACCACAGTGAGGCATCACAAGGCAGTGATCAGAGAGGGTAACCGCGGACCGCGCAGGAGGAGAGAGTGAGGACCTGAGGAGAGAGGAGGCCAGTCTGGCTGCAAGCAGACAGGGCTTCAGGAACCATAGGGAAACAGAGGAGGCCTTATACCCACTTGCGGTGGAGACCCACTGTGCACCCGGTCACCTGTCAGTGCCCTGGATGTCTTTACCTGCTATAACACCAGTAAAAGGTAAAAGAGACTTCTGCAGTGTGCATGCGTGTGCTCTCCGCTCCGGGTGTCCCCTATAGACTGCTCCATCACTCCCATCCCAACCTACAGCCTGACTCCACACTGCCCCTTCACACTACGCTGCCCCGGAGCACCCGCTCCACCTGTAGGGAGCTTTGCTAGCTCAGCCGCACTACCATCTACCTCCGGCGGACCCTGGCGGCGCTGGTAACCCATCACCAGGTACTACAGGTGGCGGCGTCACATGACAAAGTCTTATCCCCTTTAAATACATCCCTTTTTGAAATGTCACCCAGGCCATGGGATCAGGCGCTGCCACCCGTGAGATCCTAGAACACCCACAGAGCCTGGTACTAGAGTACCCCAGGGCCTGGGGCTCGACAGTAGCTATACGCCCGAACTGTTGAAACCGGAGGCCATGAGATCCTAAAGGGGACCTGTGGCCACACACCTGGCACAACTCGGAGAAGGCAGCCGTACTAAGGCGCGGTACTAGGAAGCGGTACCACCAAATGCCTGTGGTTGTCAGTACCTGAGCTCTGTGTGCGGAGGCACCGAGAGAAGAGGTGAGAGGAACTAGGAGCACTGAGAGTACTACCAGAAAAGGAAACACCGTAGGGGCAAGGAACACCAAAGGGGTCTCAACGACACTGTCTCGGTTCTAGAGAAACCGCTGAAAGCTTGGCAGAGGGAGGCACCCGGTGGCCTGGTTGAACTGTTAAGTAAAGGTGCAGCACTCCAAAGGATGTGTGTGAGACTTTTCTTAGCGGCAATCACCGGCTGCAAAGGCCGTATGACATTCCGAGGTGCTGATGACCCAATGAACACCGGCCAAAGACCCCAAACCAACCTCTCTTCTCACTGCCCTGGGGAACCGCTCCACCTGCGGGGAGCGGAACCATCCAAGTTGCCGGTAATTGTCCTCTAAGGGTACCGTTACATTACGCAATATTGCATGCAATTTCACTGGCAATTTGCTGGTTGTAGTGAAATCATGGACACATTGTTCCATTTTGTGCACGGCAATAAATTAGAACAATGTGTCCCTGATTTCACTGCAATCAGCAAATTGCCAGTGAAATTGCATGCATTATTTCGTCGTGTAACGGTACCCTAAGGTTCTGCAGCAGCGGTGGCTGCCAATAGCCGCACGCCACAGGTGGCTTCACGAATACCCCCTTTTCCTTTATTCCCCGTCATCAAAACTTTAATTGACACTGCCAGGGTCACGTAGCCGGGTGACCACCTTCACACCCCACCCAAAAAGAACCGTAAGAACTGGCCTTTCTTGAAAATTGCGTGTTACGGTTCAGGTTTGGGTTTGGCTGGGGGAGCTGTAAAAATAAGCAAATCTAATTAAACAGCAGCAATACTTACTGAGGACAGCGCTTATACTTACTGAACCAAGAGGAGGAAGTAAAGGAGAAGGTGTATGCAGAAGCGATAACAAGATCTGAAAAGTCTGGACTGTCATCAGCACTGAGGTAGGTGGCATGGGAAGGTTGAGTAGAAGAATCGACGAAGGTTCAATGGTAGCGGCCAAATTGTTTATGAAGGTGCAGGAGCCAAGGAAAGAAATTGAGGAAGAAGAGGCGATTAGCACAAAAGACTCAGCAGAGACAGAGTCAGAAGACTCGTAGATATTGACCACATTGCTGTTGTGTGAGGTTGGTGGGAGAGGACGGAGGAAGCAAGCGGGAACATTACCCCACTGACACCAATACAACAAAGAATTGGGCCTTATGGATGCACAAAACACGAGTATCTTCTTACTTCACTATCTGCAACATGATCCCAGATTGTTCTGGCACAAAGTAATGCCAACTACTGGGTTGCCACACTGTTAGATCCCCGGTACCAAAGTAAATTTGGCCAAATTCTTCCCATCCTTGAAAGAAATGCACACATGCAGGAGTATCAAAAGAAGCTTGTAGACAATTTTAGTACTGCTTTTCCCCAAAACACCAGTAGCAGACATAGTGCACATTGCAGTTCTAAACTTCCAAACCAGGGAACATCGAGTTGTCATTACAGAAAATTCCCTGCAGCAGTGTATCTGTTAATAATAATAATAACAAAAATAATTTCTGGGAGTCATTTGACCTCTATTTTAGACCATCCTTTGCAGTGCCAGAAGAAAGGCCAAGTCTGACACAGTGAATGCCTAGAGAGGATGGTTCAGGAGTAACTACAGCTCAATATCGATGCCATGACTGTGGAACTTGACCATTGTGCATTTTGCGCTTCAAAAGAGGAAAAGTGGCCTGAGCTCTTGTGGCACCCCACAGTTCAGTTGCCACAAGAACACCTGGAGGAGAGAGGAATTTCCACATCAGGTAAGCCCACGCACAACACCTTCCACTCCAGACCTGAAAGGGGAGCTCTACTTGCTGAGTTCAGGCAAGGCACCCTATAAATTTGGGCCTGGGGGCAGAGTTATGCAGTTCAGTTTGGAGCAGTAATGAGGAAGACACCCTGGCGAATGGAGCCGCGCTTGGCCCGGTCCAGTGAGAGAGACTGACCAGTGTGAGGGACCCAAGAGTGAGGGTCGGAGGCAAGGCGAGTTAACCAGGAGAGTGGAACCATACCGGTTCGCCCCAAAGAAGCAACGTTGACAATCTGGACACCAGAGTCCAAGACTGTGAGGGATCTAACAGCCCAGCAGTAAAGATCGGAGGGACAGGGAGGACCCAAATCTACCAGTGCAGCAGTACTTGGAGGCACAGCCGTATATATTGTAGAGCCCTGGGACCTCAACTGACGCAGTGGTGCCTGCTAGCAGGGTTCATGCCACCTGCCATACAGGTGAAGACAGTAAGAGAGGATCAGGGCCTAGCTACAGGCAGCCTAGGACCGTAGGACCTGGACTTAACCTTGCACATCAATATCAGTAAAGGTACTGAAACAACGACCCTGTGTGTGACTGTTATTGGGGCCCCTGATCCTGCTCCTATCATAGATTGTCCCATAATTATAACTACTACAACTGCCCCGGGGATCCCGCTCCACCTACGGGGAGCGTAACCATCTTGCTGTTTCACCATCACCCCGGAGGACTTTTCCGCAGCGCCGGTAACATTACCAGAACCGTAGGTGGCGTCACAAAACACTTACTTTATTTTTTTAAATCCAGTTGTTTTTATTATTTTCATATCGCATAACAAAATAGTACAATACACATCATCAACTGCACTCCCTTACAATGAATCTGGAACATAAAGTACCCTGAACAACCCCTCCCACCCCCTACCCCTTCCCCGGTACACTCCCAGATAAATCAGTTTATTAGGCTCTCTGGGTCAAATCAGCCGATTGCCACATTAAGTCCTTGCCAGACAAGCTGCCCATATTTTGTCAAATGTTTGTTCCTTATTCCTCCTTTTATATATTTTTTCTTCAAGCCTTACAACTTGGTGTGCCCTGCGTAGGAATTCCTGTCTAGTTGGAGGTACATCATCAATCCACTTACTGGCTATCAACTTCCGCGCTACATATAGTAGCCTGGCTATGGCTATCCCACTAGCCTCTGATGTTGAGATCATAGACACGTCACCCAGCACACACACTATTGGGTTTCTTTCGATCCTACATTCATACACTCCTTCAATCTTTGTAATAACCGTTATCCAGAATGCAGTCAGACGAGCACATGACCACAACATGTGCAATAACCCAGCCCCCTCCGATCCACATCTGGGACATCAAGAATCTTGCCTCAGACCCGCCTTGAACATTACCTCCGGTGTCCTATAAGTCCTATGGATAATGTACAGCTGAGAAAGTCTAGCTGGTTCGCTGAGGGATAATTGGGGCACTGTCTCCAGTATGGACTCCCACTGTTCCTCCGTCAAGTCCCCCACATAATTTTCCCATTTACTTTTGGCCGCCGGTCGGAACCCTCCCAAAAAAGCATGCAGTAAATCATTATAAATGCCCATAATAACACCCTTCGTGCTACCCGACATACAAATATAATCCAAAGCAATATCTGTTTGAGTGGTCATGTCCATTATTTTCTGCTGTGCCAACCATGCATGTTTAATCCCTAAATATTGGAACTCCCATGTGTTTGGTATATTGTAATCCTCCCTCAGCTCAGAAAAGGATCGTATCCTACCCTCCTTCATTAAGTGACACACACACCGCACCCCCTTCTCCTGCCAATGCACCATCTGCCCCATTTTATGGAATTCCCTTAGGTTCACATTTCCCCAAACTGGTGTATAGAACGTCAATCCCTTCACACCTCAAACCTTTTTTATAGCAGTCCAGCTCTTCTGAATGAGGCGAACCGTGGGGTATTGTGAGCTCAATTTATCAAATGTGCCATCTTCCATGCCCTCAACCAATGGGTCTCTGCCCGACATGTGCGACAGAAGTCTACAGCTGGACCCTTTAGTATTATTGTCTCTCCATCCTGTCATATGCTTTCCCTGTCCTGCTAAGAAGTATATCCAAGTGTTTGGAACTGCCAATCCCCCCTCTTCCTTCCCCCTCTGAAGGGTTTCCAATTTGATCCTAGCAGACCTCTTTCCCTAAATCAGAGATCTGAAGATAGCATGAACGCCATGCAATTTCTTTTTAGCAATCCAAATAGGGGAATTATGTAACATATACATCAATTGAGGTATCAGTACCATGTTGATCAAATTGACCCTACCAGTCATCGACAAAGGTAACTTTCACCAAGCGTTCATTTTCCTTTTGAAAGTTTCTAACAGAGGAATAACATTCAAGTCCCAGTACCTCGCCAAACTTATTTTATTTTTATTGACTGTTAACCCCTTTTTAAGTGGCCACCAGGGCCACGGGACTGGCAACAAGCCCCAGTGACATCTCCCGTGAACTAAACACCCAGGACCAGGTGCCCCACAGCCCTGGGGCAGGTCACTCTCCATTCATGCCTTAGAGATTTTGTCATGCCCGGAGCCAGCATTCTCTTAGAACGTGTCTTCAGCACTGCTGGGGATGTTCTGATGAGTAAGTGCATACAGCTGTATACTGACAATGTAGACTAACTAACATTTATCAAAATGAACAGGTCATAGATCTCCAAGGACTTTTCCACCCCAGTGTCAGACTGGGGAGACTAGGCACTGGTGTACTTTTCAGTGTGCTGCATTAATCTCCCCATTACAATTTTTCTACTCTGGGACTATTGTTGCTACTTTATAGGTGAATGTGCCTAATTTATTTTTTTAAAGGGAGACTCTTTTTGAGGTCTACCTGCTGTGTGGAGCATGACTTCATCAAGGCTCTCTGAACACAATACCTACCACTGAAATTCCTCTTATTAAATAATCAACCTTAAAATGGTGGGCCCAGGCCTCCTGCCTTACTGCCCCAATACAAAATGTTTAAGCTGGATACCACTTTACTGTGGTCTGACACTAATTTTTGGAAAAGCGGGGACTCACCTTAGGGTCTCCATGCTTTTCTTGAGCAGGGTCTCCTTGCATAACCTGAGTAGGGTTCTCTGAGCATAATATCTATTCTTGACACTCCTGAACCTTTTCTTAAATGATCAACCTTGAAATGCTGGGCCTGGACGTCGTGCCTTGCTGCTATTGTTGCCCAATGCAAAATATATACTATGGATTCCACTATACTATGGTCTGACACTAGTTTTTGGAAAAGTGGGGACTCTTGTTAGTGTCTCCTTGCCGTGTGTTGCATGATTTGAGCAGGGTCTCTGAGTGACATACCTACAACTGTAACTCATCCACTTCCCTGGGTAACTTGCCTTGCCTCCAACCCTTACTCTTGGGTCACTCACACTGGTCAGTCTCACTGGCACGGGCCTAGCTCGACTCCGTTCGCCAGGATGTCTTAGTACTGCTCTGTACTGAACTGCCTAACTTCGCCACCAAGCCCAAATTTATAGGGGACCTTGCCTGAACCCAGCTCCCCCCGTCAGGTCTGGAGTGGAAGCTGTTGTGCGTGAGCTTACCTGATCTGGAAATCCCTCCCTGCCCCATGTGTTCCTATGGCAACCAAACTTTGTGGTGCCACATTTCATTTTTCCAGCCATTAATTACAATGGGTTTAGGGGGTTCGGTGAACTGTTCATTGAACAACTTGGCGAACACCCTGCTATTTGGCAAACTGAACCCGAACACTAAAGTATTCACTTATCTCTACTTTTTACCACAGTGCACCAGACCTGATTTGGCAAATACTGATAGTAGAAAAAAGTATTTGGTGGCTAGATCTTAGCACATCTAGCAACAAAGGCTTATTTCCATTGAATTTGTGGAAATTTAAGCGAGTCTGGTGTGGCAACACTACTTTGAAAAGAACTGTTTTTGGGCAGAGTGACTAAATCTATCTATCTATCAGGAATAAAGTCTAAAGCTTGCTATCTTCCTAAATAGCGCACACAGTAGCAGCAGCTGCGTGACTGTACCTGAGCTTTAACACTTTGAAAATGGTGACAACGGGAAATGGTCAATTCTTATACTGTATGCCAATGAATTGTGACTTACCAAACCAATGACACAAGCCCTTGGGTGCAGAAAGTGCAATTTGCTTTATGAGTGATGATAGGTTGCCAGACCGGACCACCCTCAGTAAGTGCAAAAAAGAAAAAAAAAATGGAGACCTGCGCTTATCTGATCTAAGACCTCTCCCTACCCCTTCCCCTCCCGCCTGCTATCATAGGCACTAGTACTCATGATAACGTAGAACACAAGTGTCTTGCCCCTGGCGGGGACCACGGGGTACTCAGAACCGGGCCCTCTCGTCGTCGTCTAGGGCTGGGGGATGTCACAGTGGCGTGACCCCGTCCGTGATCCCCTCTTCGAGCAAGCAAAGAAATGGGGATTGTAATAATGGCTGAAATAAAAATAAAAATAAAAGAATGTCGTGACGCCATCCTGGAATTCGGCCGGTATAGCTTCTGCTGCAGTCAGGACTTCTGAGGATGATGGGAGTAGCAGCGTAGGTAGATCAGCTCTCCACGGGAAGAGCTGTTCCCCAGGGCAACCTTAAAGTCTGTGGATATGCACAAATGTTTATTGCCTCAAATAAACTGGCTTCAAGATCTAAAAATGAGAAGGAGAATGAAATGGAGGAGTTGGCGGCGAGGATTAAAGACACCTTACCTAATGAGGAAATCGAGGGTGAATTACAGAAAATGGAGAAGGAGATTAAGGTGTATAAACTTAAAAAGTTTCAACCCAAAGAGACCGATGTCCAGCTGAATCGGGTGTACAAGTGGAAAAATAGTGATAGGAAGGGGCGACCAGAACCTCGCCCTGACCCACGCCCTAAGAAACCACTACCGGCCAACCTACTTCCAAGGGAGCATCTGGGGGATTTACCCCCTCTGGTACTGATGAGTCAGATTCTGACCTTTCCAGCAACGGTGTGGTCACACGATACATCTAAGGCCCAACCGCCTAAAAATCCTCCCAAGAATCCCCAGAATAAGACCGACAGGACATTACAGGTGATTAATGTGTCTAAAATTAGTCTTTCTGATACACAGATAGATGTTCTGTCTCTTGGATTGTCTTTCGCGCCATCTAACTCCTTCCATCTCTTTACAGTAAGTAAAAGACTTATATTTGTTCGCTCGCAAACTGGTTTTCAAAAAACTAAATAACAAACTGCTGTCTTCCCCCACACCATCAAAATGTGTGAAGTGGAGGCCCTTGAAAATCTTGAAGATCTCGCCATCAGGGATTCCCCAAATTTACAAGATGAGTTCCCTCCCTACACCAGGTCCAGATCTACGAGGTTTCCCACTCTGCCTGTTTGCCCCGCGGTTGGCATATTCACCAAATTGGTGATAGATTTTTCTAAGATGTCAACCAGGCGAACACGTGATAACCTCACGCATTCGCAAAGAACAGCCCTTAGGGGGCTAGAAGAAATTAAAGAGATTGTGATTAAGCCTGCAGAGAGAGGGGGAAACATCGTGATCTGGCCAGCTGATATGTTCGAGAGGGAGGCGTTACGCCAATTAAGAGGTCATGATACTTATTTGAGACTCGACTCCAATCCTGTGGCCTCTTTCTCAGGACAACTCCAGTCCATCTTGGTGGATGCATGTGAATAGGGAATCATCAGCAAACAAATTGTGGAGGGATTAACTGTACGTTACCTGAAGATTCCCACTTTTTATCTATTACCTAAGATCCACAAAGACCCCTGACTCCGCCGGGGCATCCGATAGTGTCGGGCATAGGAGGGTTATGTGAACTTATTTGTAAATGTATTGATTTTTACTTGAAACCATTGGTTGAAACACTTCCCTCCTATGTCCAGGACACTTAGGACGTCTTATCGCATGTCGATGGGATCTTTGTGGATCCAAATATACCTCTTGTAACGGCTGATATTGAGTCTCTGTATACATGCATCCGCCATGATGATGGTCTGCAGGCCGTGAAATTTTTCTTGGATACCACTGGTAGGGATGGTGCGATAAGTGACCTAATACTTAAGCTGCTCCGCTTTGCCCTTACCCACAACTTTTTTGTATTTAAAGATATTTTTTACTTACAGGGGTGGGGCACTGCAATGGGTGGGGCCTGCGTGCCCTCGTACGCCAACCTTTTCCTAGGTTACTGGGAAAGATGGCTGTTTGGAGGCGAGGGCGCGGCGGACTGCACCCATGTGCAGTGCTGGTACCCCTATATTGATGATTTATTATTTTTGTGGCAGGGCACGGTGGAGCAACTTGATCATTTTATGGGCAGACTGGGCATTAACCCTTCCAACATTAAGTTGACGTATAAGTATGATGCAACTAAGGTAGAGTTTCCAGATATCTCTATTGAAGTGGGGTCTGATCGCATTATTGTGACAGACATATTTCGTAAACCCACAACAGTTAATGCCTTGTTACATGCATCATCTGCCCATAATGTTTCTACGATTCGTGCTGTCACTATCGGTCAATTCCTACGTATTAAACGCATATGCTCCTCGGATAATCTATTCGAGGAGCAAGTAAAAGATTTGGTATTATGATTCCGGGAAAGAGACTACAGTGATTGGAGCATCAAAAAGGCGTATCTCAGGGCTAAACATACCCCAAGAGCTGAACTTTTGTGCACAGGACGAGGTGGTCGGGGGAGGACAGCGAAGCCGGAAAATTTAGTCCCCTATATTACTATATTTAACCATGAGTGGGAAACAATGCGGTCAATCCTCCAACGTCATTGGCCAGTCTTGCAATCCAAACCTCATCTGAGTGGCTCATTGTCTGATTTCCCACTTATGACTTTTCGCAAGGCACCTAACTTGCGTAATGCACTTGTTAGGAGCCACTATGTTCCCTATATTCCACCTTTGTTTGGGTCAAATAGACCTTTGAGGGGCTGCTTTCAGTGTGGGCACTGTTTGGCCTGCAGCAATGTCATTCGCTCAACCTCATTTATGTCTTCTGATGGTACCAAAACATATGAGATTCAGAACTATATCAACTGTAGCACCAGCTACGTGGTATATTATGACACGTGCGGGTGCGGGTTGATATACGTCGGGCTCACATCAAGAGAATTTCACAGACGGGTGAGGGAACATGTAAATGACATTGCTGCGGCCCGGACAGTGAAGGACTCTTCGATCTTGAAAACGTCACCTTGTCATTTTCGGGCACACCATGCTTGTGACCCAACCTCCCTGAATGTCAGGGGGATTGATGTCATTCATGTTGGTGTCCACGGTGGTGACGTTAAGAGGGTCCTCGCCCAACATGAAACTAGATG
The DNA here is from genome assembly GCA_033576535.1 of Allobates femoralis. Classification (NCBI taxonomy): domain Eukaryota; kingdom Metazoa; phylum Chordata; class Amphibia; order Anura; family Aromobatidae; genus Allobates; species Allobates femoralis. The sequence continues at coordinate 337,668,499 of JARQOC010000002.1, read as the reverse complement.
GATAATGACCCTTGGCACGATGACTCCAAGGGGTCTTAATGAATCCTTGAGTTTTGCTCCGTTTTTGTGATATTCGCCCCCTTATTCCTCTGTCACAAGTATCTCGCATGTTTAATTATTGTTTATTATTTAATTTTTTTATTCTTATTATAGAAATTAACCATCTGCCTATCCTGGTGTTTTTCTGAGCTGCTGTATAGAGATGAGCCACCACCCTAGTGTTCGAATTCGATTCAACTCGTCAAATTAGGGGGGTTGTTCGTCGAATGTTCGTCAAATGTTCGTCGAACACCGTTGAATACCATTGAAAACAATGGCAGGCAAACACAAACACATACAAACACATAGAAAACATATAGAAAACACCTTTTAAGGTGTCCAAAAGGTGACAAACTACTCAGAAGATACAACAAAGACATGGAAAAGTGACAAGTACATATAAAAATGCGAAAAGATAAGAGATAGATGAGTAAAAGGAGGAGGAGACACAGATATAGGCATGTCATGCCCCTCTAAAATCCGTTTTTACTCCAGTATTTGTAATGCATCATGCACATGATGAGTACTTGGTGAGTTTAACTTCAGTATTTGTAAGGCCTGGTGCATACGATGAGTATTTGGTGAGGTTTTTACCTCACTATCTGTAAGTCCTCGTGCAGACGATGAGTATTTGGGGAGTTTTACTTCAGTATCTGTAAGGCCACGTTCAGACGATGATTATTTTGTGCGTTTTACGTTAGTATCTGTAAGGCCATGTTGAGACGATGATTATTTGGTGCTTTTTACTTCAGTATCTGTAAGGGGCCCTTTACACGCCGCTACGACAGGATGGATACAACCCGCTACAGGCTACAAATGTAGCTTGTAGCGTCAATATAGCCGTAGTAGCGGCGTGTGAAGACGGGACGACACAGCCGGCTACAGATACATCTGTTTCCCAGCACTGCTCGAAAACAGATGGCTACAATGCCGATTGTAGCGAGCTGTATCGGCGTGTAAAGAAGGAACAGAAGGGTTGTTTCTACACCAGGCGATGTAGCTGGGGCGTGACACAGGGTCCGGGTTTCCGCGCCCCCTTCAGCGATCATTGGAGGAAGCTCCTGCGTTGCGATTGGTTGTCGCCGCACAGGGCGGCATATTTAAGGAGCTGACGAGTCACACTACACAATTGCTCGAGCGTCAAGTATTAATCAGCCTCCTGCGATGCCTGTGCAATCATGGTATTATTGCTTTGTCCTATCAGGTACGGACGTCTCGTAATCCACAATTGGAGCACGCCTATGTGCTGTCCCTGCTGCACCAGGTCCGCCCATAGTAGCTGGTTGTAGCGGTGTGTAAATGAGCTAAGATGAGCTACAGATGGCTACTTGAAACACCCGGCGATGTAGCTAGTTACAGATGTAGCGTAGCGTAGCGCAACTTGTGGCGGCGTGTAAAGAGGGTGCGTTGACCGTTTGTAACCGTTTGTGCGTGCTCGTGCACGTGAAGTAGCGGATTGTATCCATCCTGTCGTAGCGCGTGTAAAGGTACCTTAAGGCCACAATCAGAAGATGAGTATTTGGTGAGTTTTACTTCAGTATCTGTAAGGCCTCGTGCTGGCGATGAGTATTTGTTGAGTTTTAGTTCAGTATTTGTAAGGCCACGTTCAGACGATGATTATTTGGTGCGTTTTACTTCAGTATCTGTAAGGGCCCCTTTACGCGCCACCACTGAAAGGTAGCAACTGCCTGGCATTGGGGATATTTCTGCCTGTTGCCATGAAATTGCTACGAAATGGCGACGTGTAAATAGGGAAATTCCTTCCTGTGTCCTGACACAGGAATGAATTTCCCTATTTACACGCCGCCATTTCGTAGCAATTTCATGGCAACAAGCATAAATATCCCCAATGCCAGGCAGTTGCTACCTTTCAGTGGTGGCGTGTAAAGGGGCCCTAAGGGTACCTTTACACGCGGCTACATTTCTAGGGTGGCTACAGGTAACTTACTGGTTGCAGTGAAATCATGGAGAGATTATTCCATTTGTACACAGCAACAAGATAGAACCTTGTCTCCATGATTTCACTGCAACCAGTAAGTTACCTGTAGCCACCCTAGAAATGTAGCCGCGTGTAAAGGTACCCTAAGGCCACGATCAGAAGATGAGTATTTGGTGAGTTTTACGTCAGTATCTGTAAGGCCTCGTACAGACGGTGAGTATTTATTAAGTTTTAGTTCAGTATCTGTAAGGCCATGTTCAGAAGATGAGTATTTGGTGCGTTTTACTTCAGTATCTGTAAGGCCATGTTAAGACGATGATTATTTGATGCGTTTTACTTCAGTATCTGTAAGGCCTCCTGCAGGAGATGAGTATTTGTTGAGTTTTACTTCAGTATTTCAGTATCTGTAAGGCCACATTCAGAAGATGAGTATTTGATGGGTTTTACTTCAGTATCTGTAAGGCCATGTTAAGACGATGATTATTTGATGCGTTTTACTTCAGTATCTGTAAGGCCTCCTGCAGGAGATGAGTATTTGTTGAGTTTTAGTTCAGTATCTGTAAGGCCACGTTCAGAAGATGAGTCTTTGGTGAGTTTTACTTCAGTATCTGTAAATGCCCCTTTACACGCCACCACTGAAAGGTAGCAACTGCCTGGCATTGGGGATATTTATGCCTGTTGCCATGAAATTGCTACGAAATGGCAGCGTGTAAATAGGGAAATTCCTTCCTGTGTCCTGCAGTTGACTCAGATACCTGTTGCTGAGCCGTGCTCAAAAACCGAAGGCAACAGAAAGGCACAATTGCCATGGTAGTGGCGTCTAAACGGGACACAGGCATGGATGTTGCGTCGTCTAGTGATTTCACAGGGGCGTGCCACAGCATCATGGATACCACGCCCCAACAGCGATAATTGGTGGGGGTTACTGTGTAACCATTGGCTGTCCCTTCACAGGGCACCATATTTAAAGAGCTATCCATTCACAGTCCACAATTGCAATGGCGTCATGTCTTAGCCAGCCTTCCTGCGCAGGCTGGCCAATCATGACGCTATTGCATTGTCCAATCAACGCTTGTGCATCACGGAATACACAACTCTGTCACACCTATGTACTTGCGGCGCGAAAGATGTACACCCATATTCCTTTGTGATAGCGGCGTGTAAAGCAGGGAAGGTATTCAACATGAAGTAATCCACAGGATCTGTCAGCACTTCTGGGGAACACAGATACCTTCAGTGGACAACGCAATGGCAGCGTGTATATGCGGCATCGACGATCGGTATCCACCATTAAAAACGTGCGCGTGCACATGCGGTGGATACCTGTTGCTAGCCACAGTGGCGGCGTGTAAAGGTACCTTTCGGCCACATTCAGAAGATGAGTATTTGGTGAGTTTTACTTCAGTATCTGTAAGGCCATGTTCAGACGATGATTATTTTGTGCGTTTTACTTCAGTATCTGTAAGGCCTCGCGCAGGGATGAGTATTTATTACGTTTAAGTTCAGTATCTGTAAGGCCATGTTCAGAAGATGAGTATTTGGTGCATTTTACTTCAGTATCTGTAAGGCCATGTTCAGACGATGATTATTTGGTAAGTTTTACTTCAGTATCTGTAAGGCCTCGCGCAGGCGATGAGTATTTATTATGTTTTAGTTCAGTATCTGTAAGGCCATGTTCAGAAGATGAGCATTTGGTGAGTTTTACTTCAGTATCTGTAAGGCCATGTTCAGATGATGATTATTTGGTGCGTTTTACTTCAGTATCTGTAAGGCTCGCGCAGGCGATGAGTATTTATTACGTTTTAGTTCAGTATCTGTAAGGCCATGTTCAGAGATGAGTATTTGGTCGTTAGTTCAGTATCTGTAAGGCCATGTTCAGACGATGATTATTTGGTGATTTTACTTCAGTACTTCAGTATCTGTAAGGCACGTTCAGAAGATGAGTATTTGATGCGTTTACTTCAGTATCTGTGAAGGTACCTTTACACGCCTCAACCGCGGTGTAGCAACTGCCAGGCAATCGGGATTTTTGTCACGGTTGCCTTGAAATTGCTACGAAGTTGCGGCGTGTAATTTGGGAAAGTGATCGGCATTTTCGCGGTTGCTCAAGCCCGGGTTGCAGTTTCAGAGCATTGTTCTAACATCAGAGGCAACCCAAATGGTGAATTGCTCTGGTATTGGCGTGTAAACGGGCGATAGGGATGGAATCTGCGTCGCCTAGTGATTTCCCAGGGGCGTGCCACAGCGTCATGGATACCGCACCCCATCAGCTTCACAGGGCGCCATCTTGGATGAGCTGTCACTTCAGCACTAGACGCATCTGAACCGACTGAACCGACTGAACAATCCACTATATAAGTGCAATGACGTGGCCACGCAATTGCGCTGCCAAATGTAGTTTGGTTGTTCAGATGATGTACTGTGCACATTCTCGTGCCACACATGACAGTTAATAAATTGCCCTACACAGTGCACATGGCTGGCATACATAACGCACTGCAATGTGTGAATTTTGGGGACGCTGATGTGTTAATTTTGCGTCTCCCCTTTCTTGGACGGCGACCTTGTTATTGTTAACAATGTTGTTTAGCGCCGCAAGTGGGCGTGGAGACGTCATGACGTTTCTTTCACTTTCACTCTGCCTGCAAGGTGCCTAGTTCTCCCCTGCACATAGCAGCAGAGTAATGGCCGCCTCACAGCGCGCAGCAACATGGGGTCTGGCGAAGCTCATTGTCCTCATAGACCATTGTGACCGCCAGGATTACTGGTGTCACCATCACCACCGGCACCCACGGCTGCGCAAACGCAGCATCCTGAGGCGGATCCAGGGGCTCTGCTCCACAAACTGGGGGTGGAGAGGACCTGCAAACAGATTATGAAAAAAATTGCAGACCTGAAGCACAAATGCCCAGGCTGCATTGTGGAGATTCGTGCCAGGATTGCCAGGCTGCGTGGTGAGTATGTTTCGATGGCAATCAAACACCTTCACACGTACATGTACCAAACAACACACAAATGTATGTTTAATGGCCTACAGCACAAAATATGTATTTGGCCACCATGGTGATGTGTCACCAATGTGCATTGCCTTGTTGCTTACCCAGAAACATGAAGATGTAGTAAACAGTCATTTGGCCCACAAATGTTGACGCCTTTACCTAAGTATATTTGCCCTAAAGGTGTGTCCAGAGTGTAAATGTGACAAGTATATATCAGTGCCATGTTGAACACACACATGACACCCTGTCCCACATATGTGTCACCTGACACACGAACAATGTTGCACACAATGATTTCACAACTGGACACTCACTAGTGCATGTACACTATGTGTAGGCAGCCATGGGGCAAACATTAGTAGCTTACTTGCATATCTAAACTTAAAAACACAAGCACCTACCATTTCAAGCCAGGTTTGGCGAGAAAAATACATATCTTGCCACTATAGTTGTTCTCCTGTCACAAACCATAGTGGGCCCTACCCACAGTACATGCCTACAACATGACCTAGTACCCTATCTGTCATGCTGGAACTACATAGTACAACACACACAAGTTGTCCTCCCTATGTTGTGTTCCTTTGTTCTTAAAGCTGTGTCATCCTGTTTTTAAATACAGATGAGGATGAATCAGCCTCGGGAGAGGGGCCCCAGTCCCCACCGGCACCTGGCCCACCTACACCACCGGTCCCCGAGGGCCCAGCAACACCATCCCCATCCGGGACTCCACCATACCCAGGGCCAGTGGGTGAGCACATGGCCTCACCTGCAGTGCCTGAAGATTTGACTTCTTCCAGCCCAGGCCCCCTTGTGCCTCTCAGCCCCATCCTGTGGCCACACCCCCCAGCCCAGGAGTAACACCATCACCCAGTGTGTCCAGCTCTGTGGCGAGACCTGGGTTGGGCATGTCCCCACACCCTCCAATGGAGCCTGCCTTTGTTGGCTATGGTGGTATTTGTTGTTGTCGCTGCATTCGGCCTTTATAATGTAATTAGTGTTGTGTTTTGTGGCCATCAGTATTTGCTTATTGTGACAGGTTATTTTCTAATAATTTTGTGCAGACGGAGAACGTGCATGGGCCATTGGATGGACTCTGAGCCCATTTCCATCACCTCCTCATGGGAATGATGATGGGGTGGAAGAGCGTAAGTACTATCATTTAGTGTGAGTCCAAGAACCATTGCTAGCTACTGTCTAAAACTAATGTGTGGCTAATTCCCCTTACAGGTGTCCCTACTATTCAGGAGGTCCTGGTGGCACACCAGGAGGTGGGCCAAATGATGGAGAGGGCACACCAATGCGGGCAGCAACATCTTGCCCAGTTGGGTGCCATGCTTGCCGCCCTCCAGCGACCACATGGTGGCATGGGGTTAAACCCATCCGCCCATGAGGATTAATGGGCTAACATGCCCATCCAAACTTTGGTCTATGTTGGACTTTGTGTTACCCCTGTTGCACTGTTGGCAATTTTTCTGTTTTAAGTCCCCATTGGCCTCTTTTCTTATAGTGTTCCACATTGGGACCATGGAGAGTGTGTTGTGGCTACTCCTAAACAAACCCAGCATTGTGTTGTTTTCGGCCACTGTGTGCCACACATGGTGTTGGTCAATTAAAGCTTGTGTTCAAAATCCTGTGTGGTCCTTGCTGACAACACCCACATGTTTTGGTGAGACAATTTAAATTGGGCTAACACTCTTACCCACATTTGAATTCCAGCTCTATGTTGGGTCATAGTCAACAAGGCCACATAGTGTCCCATCACTCCCATCATTGCCCACAATGTGGGCTGAATGTACCCAATATGTACCACACATATAACCTCCCACTCCACACACTTGTGTAGGTAACACAGATATGGACATAGTGCAATTTAACACAACATGTATTTTTTTTTTTTTTTTTTTAAGCAACATAATATCAAAAAAGGGCTAAATGAGCCATAATTCTGGGAAAAAAACAAACAAAACAAAAAAGAGTGTACAATCAAAGCCTGTGGCCAGTCCATAAGGGCAATGTAGTGCATTGGCTAGTAGTGTCCGCTCTCTTCATCATCCTCAGCTGGATCCGACAATGGCGCCTCCCCCCCCTCTTCATGGTATCCCCATCTACCGTGGGAGGGTGCTGTTTTGCGGGTGGCTCTTCTTGGGGGAGGTGTAGTATCCGGAGGTTGGGACCTTCTCACCTTGCGTCTGGCGGGCGCAGTGGGCCATGGGGTGGCCTTCTGTGGAACGGCCATCATGGCCCCCCATCGCAGCGACCCATCTATGCCCGCCTCTAGGACACAAAACATGGCCTGCTCTGCGATGGTTCGCTGCTCTGGCTCCATTTCTGGCATTTCGCTGGCGACATACTTGAAATCAGAGCCGGGTGTCCTCTCACGGTCAAGAAGGACCTGTTTTGCCCAGGTACCCAGCTCCCGTCCCGAGGGACTCGTCAAAGGAGCTGAGCCTCCAAATTGGAGTGCTGTCGACCGCGCCTCCTGCACCCCCTCCCCACTCTGATGTAATAAAGCACAAGACTCTATGTATGGGGAGTGCCACCTTTTTCCTTCATCATTGATATATATATGTATGTTAATATATGTAGATAGGCACACACATTTTCATAGGCGGACCTTAGTAATGCATTAGTATTGAATTTTTAGTTCTATGATATAATTAAAAAAAAAAATTATAAATAAAGTTTCTTGTGATTAATTATAAGATATTCTTACTTATTCTTTTTATACATTTTAATTTTAATTTCCTTCATTCCTGAGTGGTTAGACTTTAAGGGGTTAAGATTAATTTATGATGTCAGCATTTGCCCCTTTAAAAACCCCACAATGCCAGTGAGCTTCCACCACCTGATGAAGGCGGAGTTCTCTCCTGAAACGCTTTGTGATTGGCTAAAGGAATAAATTGAGTAAGTTATACTTAAAATCCACTGCCTCCCCTCCTTCCTTAGCACCCCCTGAGACCACTTTTTTTCCCTTTATATCAAAATGTATTTATAGAACACCCCAAACTTTTGTGCGTACTAAGGAGAAATGGTATAACAAATTGTAAGGGTCCATTTTCTCCTGGTACCATTGTGAAAATTAAAAATTTCAGGCTAAAGTAATATTTTTGGGAAAAATGTAAAATTTTCATTTTTTTCCTTCCACATTGATTAGTTCCTATGAAAATCCTGAAGGATTAATAAACTTCTTGGATGTGGTTTGGGGGGTGCAGTATTTGGAATAGTGTCATTTTAGGTATTTTCTTTCATATAGGCCCCTCCCAGTCACTTAAATGTGATGTGGTCCATAAAAAAATGGCTTTGTAAATTTTGGTGGATAAATGAGAAATTGATGATAAACGTTTATCCCTTCTAATTTCCCAACAAAAAATTATGTTTCATAAACTGCGCTGATGTAAAATAGAGATGTTGTAAATGTTGCTATTAACTATTTTGTGTGATATAACTTAGGGTACCTTTACACGCCGAGCACGCAGCAACGGTTACAAACGGTACCCGCATCGCCTTTACACGCTGCTATAAGGTGCACTACAGAGGTTGAATCTATCTCTGGATGCACCGCCGGGTGCCTAAAGTTACCTTCTGTAGAGCACCTTACCTCATTTACACGCCACTACAACAAGGTAATATGGGAGGACCTGGAGCAGCAGGGACAACACATAGGCGTGCCACAATTGTGGATTACGAGAATTTCGTACGCTGATAGGACAAAGCAATAGCATCATGATTGGCCAGCCAGCACAGAAGGCTGACTAATACATGACGCTCGAGCAATTGTGAAGTGTGACTGGTCAGCTCCTTAAATATAGTGAAGAAAAAACACGCTGCACTCACCGACAAGTTGATCTTTCTTTTTATTCAGCGTCCAAATCCATATAGCTTGAATATGTGGAGCAGGGAGGGGAGTGCAAGGGAGGCGGACGACGGTTCACCGTTTCGCGGTCGTGTACCGCTTCTACAGGTCCTCTACCTGCAGTGTATACTAGGTCAGTGTAGTGTAGGGAGGGAGAAATTCTCGAGGTGGCGACACCAGTAATTTGTCTGTTAAAGGATTGGAGGTAGTGAGGAGCTCAGTACGAGGAGAGGATTGAATCTGAGACATGTTAAATCGTGAAAGTTTCTTGATATTATGCTTGAACAGCAGATTTCCAGGGGGAATGAATTATAGGAGCGATTTGATATATTTTTATTAATACAGGTGTTTTTGTTGAAATTAACTAGTCCTGTTCATATACATCCTTATATCAGGAAAGGCTCCTATTGTTTCTTCCTAATCCAGGTTATATCCAGTACATCCAACAATTGTGTATAATATTTTGCACTAAGTGTATCCCCTCTCTCTGTACATTGCCATTATTTATTTAATCTATTGCTTGGTTTCTTGTGTATATGCATTATACATATGCTTATGTTTTTGTATCTTTGCTGCTATCCTTCATTTTGTAATATGAAGTAGTTACTTTGCATTTTAGTGAACTCTTTTTCTAATATTCTATAATGAGACCATTCAAGTCATTGTTTTTACTTAACCTATTCAGGTGACACTCGTTTGTAATTTCACAGGTGTAATGTTTTTTGTATATATATTGCATGTTGTTTTGTTGCCTCTTTGTCATTGATAAAGATTTTTATCGAAACGTGTCTGACGGGGCATGCTCAGCCACCAAGATGCTTTTATTTTAATGTTGTGAGTTACATAATAAAGTAAAAACTTTACATCGGATGGAGGTGCCAGCATATCTTCATTGTATTCCTTGACTCGGGCGGTAGCCGGCCATCAGCTGCAGCACCTGACTGGATCTTCTGAGAAGGAGGGGTGAGCTCATTCCCTGTTCCCTGAGAGTTTGTTTGCACGGCTTCAGCTCCCCACCTCAGCATAATTTGATTCATTTACCTGATATGGATCCAGATCCGAGTGGTCTCAATCTTCATAAAGAACAACGTCTAAGGAAGGCGGCAGATATCTTCAGTAAGAATGGCTCTGCACCATCCATACCAACAGGTGACATTTATGCTATCTTTTTATCATTGGAGAAACAAATGATTCAGCACCTAAAAGTATCATGGGACCATTTAACATTTGAAAAGTATGTGGGCCACGCTATGATACCGCGGGGCTTACGCCTCAGGAAATCCCCCACTACTAACTATGGGGAGGATTTTACTACATTCTTTCTACCTGTTCTTGTTCAAAGTATTTTATTGAATTTTAAATATCATAACAAATAACACAATACTTGTGAGGGTAAGCTTACCCTTTAAGATACAGTATACAAACAAAATACAAACAAAGCATTGTAATAATCTAGGTGTACATTGGAAATGAGTACAAAACAATTATTGAGAAATATGTAAAAATCAAATAGAGATAAATGACCATGAAAAGGGTCAAGTTGATTGAGTCACACAAGAATCATGAAACTATACCAAATATAACGCTAAAATTAGAGAAGAAGAGGGAGGAGGGGGAGGAGAGAAAAAAGGTAAGAAAAGAGGGTAAGAGGAGGGGATCTAGTTCTCCAAACATTGAGGTTGTGTATAGCCAGAAACGGTAATATGTGAAGGGATAGTTGAGTGATTAGTGGGAAAATAACAATTCCACAACCGCCATTTCCTCTCATATCTCCTGTAAAGTTTATTTCTCAAAGCAAACGAGAGTTCATAGGAGTTATGAGTAGCGATTTTTTCAAGTAATACATTAAACAGAGGTGGCTCGGGGTCTCTCCATTTTGTTGCTATAAGATTTTTGGCGGCTAGTAAGATATGTGCAATAAGGGGTCTAAAATCACTTGGGAAAGAGTTTATGCCAATTAGGAGAAGTATTAGTTCTGGAGTTAAAATAATGTCACTATTTGTGATCTCATTGATTAGTATTTGTATTTCACCCCAGTATAATTTAAGGGCTTCACAGTCCCAAAAGACATGGGAAATATTCCCTTCTTTGCGGCAATTCCGCCAGCACAAAGGAGAATTATCCTCTTTGATCTGGTGAAGTCTGACAGGTGTGTAGTACCAACGAAGAAGAATCTTATAATGAGATTCGATAAGAGAAGAGCAGGGTATATAGGAATGTAATGTTGTGAGAGTTTTACTTAGGCAGTCTGTGGGGATAAAAGATTTTAATTCCCTTTCCCATGCTACTATATTGGTGGATTTGGTTAGTGCTACATCAGCATTAATTTCCTTGTATATATTATTAGTCTTCCAAAAGGTAATGTTTTTTGAGTGTTTGAACATGTGGCTGACACTTAGAGGGAGAAAAAAATTAATTTTGTGTTTGTTATAAAGATTGTTGATTTTGTCCCAAATTTTAACTTCTAGCTCCTTCAGGTTAAAGATTGAACTCAGATCATCAAAAGGGATAAGTTTTTTATCATTATTATGTCTGAGATATAATTAATTCCAGCAGTTTTCCAAGAGTCAATTTTCAGGCCCGGAGAAAGGAATTCCATTATTTCTATGGGGAGCCAGTTGGGAGTAGTAGTCGACAAAGGGTTAAGGTTTTTTGCCATAAGGCGCCTCCAGGATTGGATTGCTGCTTTGACTGTATGCTCTTTAGGAAGTCGCTTAGATGAATCACATAAGTATGAGAGCAACAGAAGAGTAAGTCCATTTCTGGAAAATTTGGTTTCCTCCAAGGAGAGCCAACTGGGTCTAGAATCTTGGTTCCACCATGTCTGACTAAGTTTTATTACTGAAGCATTATAATATGCCGACAAGTTGGGAATTGCCAGACCACCGTTTGATTTACTTTTCTCAAGTATAGTCCTCGCCACTCTAGGTTTTTTATGACCCCAGATAAAGTTCATTAATTGGGTTTGTAGTTTTTTAAACCACAACTGTTTGGGGGTAAAGGTATGGAGCGGAAGACATAAAGTAACTTAGGGAGTATGAACATTTTGTATGCCTCAACTTTACCGATCCAGGATACATCAATTTTGGAAATATGAAGAAGGTCCGCTTGGATAGTTTTAAAAATTTCAGAGAAGTTAATGTTTGCCATATTGGAAATTTGTTTAGTTATTTTAATGCCCAGGTAATCTAAGTCTACTCTGTCCCAGGAAAGGTTGTGTTCGAACTTAAGAGATTTTAATAGTTCTGAATCTAGATTCATGTGAAGAACTTGGGTTTTATTGAGGTTGATCTTGTAGAGAGAAACTCTAGAAAACTCCTCGATTGTGGCAAGAAGATTGCGTAATGAATTGAGAGGATCTGTAAGAGTGAGGATTATGTCGTCGGCGAAGAGACTGATTTTATATTCTTTAAAATTTGTATGTATCCCTTTGATAAGTTGGTTCATGCGGATCTTCTCAGCAAGAGGTTCGATGAAGAGGTCGAACAACTTTCTACCTGTTCTATTAAGCTCATGGAACTGATTATTGCAGAGGAATCAGTGAAATTGTCAGCACTTGAAAAGTCCATAGAAGATCTTAATGTAACAGCCAAGAACTTTGTAGATCATAAGGACTATTCTTTGCTAAATACGAACTTACAGAGGAAACTTGCTGAATTGGAGGACTTTATCACCGAAAACAAAAAGAAAAAGTTCTTACGTGACTGTAATGACTATGAAACTAATAATGTGTACAACTGGAAACGTGCAAAAACAAATAAGCTAAAATCGATTTTGAAAAATTCCTCTGTTGCACAACGTAGAGTAAGTTTCTCCTCCTCCATGCTAGATACCAGTGTCAGCTCCATAGGCACTAACTCTACTATGGACAAATCTGCCATTGTGTGTAATGTTTCTCCCATAAATAAAGGTTCTACTACGTCCTCTTTTCCTCCAAAAAAACGGGGGAACAAGAGAAGGAGTAGGAGAGGACGTAGGAGGACCAAGGTATCCAAAACGTGTGAAAAGGAGAAAGTTTTTTCATCATTAACAAATGTCTCTCCCCATTGTGACTCACTTTCTTCTAGCACTTCTCTCATTATATCTAATGTGTCAACACAATTTTATGTAATAAATCTATCAGCATGTATTTTGACGAAAAATCATTTGGATTTACTGGGAAGGGGCTTAAATTTTGTACCTTCCAGTCGAGCTGATCTGTTTCAAACCATCAAGGATGTAAACAAATTTGTCAGAAATCTTACTATTAAACGACATTTCCTTGATGGTTCGATAGCACCTCAGCCCGATCAAACTCCATCTTCATCTATGAATACTGATTTCTCCATTGATTATGGTGCACATCCAGACTTTCTGACATACACTGAAAAAGGCAATAATATTTTTGATCCGGACAAATTGTGCATGCGTTTTAAAGATGTATGCACTTTGTCCGCTTTAAATGTCTTGCAGAAAGAGGGTGATATCTCCATATCAAACTGTACCTCCCATGGCAAAGCTACAACTGTACCTAATCCATATTATTACCCTATTAAATCTAGGGCTCCAATAATGGATTCTTTTCAGACAATAGTGGAAGGTGAGATAAGGGATCTTTTAATCAGTCAGAACGATATAGGTGACAATCTCCCTCCTTCTAGTAGATTGGCTTTGGAGGATCTAAAATCTAATCCTCACATTATTGTTCACAATTCAGACAAAGGGGGATCTGTAGTAGTGTTGGATGCTACCCTCTATCGTAGAGAGGTCATGAATATGCTAAGTGATAATGATACATACAGAATTTTAAAAAGAGACCCTACCGAAAAAGTGAGGGCGGACTTAAAGACCTTGTTGGATGAGGGCATGGCTTTGGGTGTAATCACCGAGAAACAACACAAACATATGTTTCTGTCTAATCCAGTTTGTCCGATTTTTCACGCCTTGCCTAAAACCCACAAGAATTTATTTCCACCTCCTTTTAGACCTATAGTGGCTTGGATTGGTTCCTTAATTGAACCTTTATCAGAATGGGTAGATCAACAGCTACAGCCGTTAATTGTCTCCTCTTTAGGTTACGTTAGAGACACTAAACATCTACTATATGCTTTAAAGGATTTCAAATGGGCTCTGCGGTGACAGATGGGTCACACTTGATGTGATATCATTATATTCTTGTATCCCACATGAAAAAGCATTACAGGCCTTAAGTATTGTTTTTCAGGACTCTCCTTTCTCACAGGACATGGTGAACTTCATTCTCATGGCAGTACAATTTCTCCTAAAGAATAATTTTTTTTAAATTTGAGAACTCCTTCTTCCTCCAGACATGCGGTTGTCCAATGGGGGCGAAATTTTCCCCCTCATTGGCCAATCTCTACATGTCTGTGTGGGAGAGGGAGTTCCTCTTTTTCCCAAACATTCCATACCATCTTTTCCCTAAGTGGTATGGACGATATATTGATGATCTCATTTTTGTTTGGGGTGTACCAACAGGAGGTTCATCCAACCCCAGTATTACATCATTTTTTGATTTTTGTAATGATAATGCCATGAATTTAAAGTTCACTATGCAGGATCATGGTATCTCTGCTCCCTTTCTTGATTGCACACTTACAGGGGATGCTGGGTCTGGTAGGGTCATCACTAATCTCTACAGAAAGCCCATATCCGGCAATACATTACTACATGCTGACAGTTGTCATTCTCCTCATACGGTTAAAAACTTACCGGTGGGAGAATTCATTAGAGCCAAACGCATGTGCACCCTAGAGAGTGATTATAATAAACAGGCTACTGACATAGAACAAAGACTGAAAACTAGGGGCTACAAAGGGTGGGTGGTCAATCGCGCCAAAAAAATCGTCGAGAGTAAAACCAGAGAGCGGGTTGATGGATTGCCATAAACAACATAATCAGCAACTCTCATTTCAAAATAGGAAACAACCCATTACCTTTTCTACCCCATTTAGCACTGATTACAACGGCATCGTGGACATTCTACATAAATATGTTCCGATGCTATATCAAGATACATCATTGCGTAAGGTTCTAAATTATGGATTCAGGTGCGTTGCTAGGAAGGGTCGTGATCTTACCAGTTATGTGTCACCGAGTCTCTTTAAACAAGTGGATTGCCACAGCAAACCCACTTGGCTACGATACACTGGCAATTTTAAATGTGGTCAACCTCGTTGTAATCTATGCAGGTACATGAAAAAAACAGATGCATTCCAGGATAGATCTAGCGGTAGAATTTCTAAAATAAAAAATTACATTAACTGTACAACCATTTTTGTGGTTTACATGGCCTCTTGCATGTCCTGTAATCTAGATTATATTGGTTGTACCAGTCGGCCTCTAAGAAAACGTATCTCAGACCATATATCAGCAGCAAACCCCTCATCCTCAGAAAATAGACGCTCTATGTCAGGCTTATCTAAGCACTTTTCTGAATATCACGGTTGCGACACCAGTAATTTGTCTGTTAAAGGATTGGAGGTAGTGAGGAGCTCAGTACAAGGAGGGGATCGAATCCGAGACATGTTAAATCGTGAAAGTTTCTGGATGTTATGCTTGAACAGCAGATTTCCAGGGGGAATGAATTATAGGAGCAATTTGATGTATTTTTATTAATACAGGTGTTTTTGTTGAAATTAACTAGTCCTGTTCATATACATCTTTATATCAGGACAGGCTCCTGACAGGTGAGGGAGGATTTTCGGTCATTCCTTACCCAACCTTTTAACCACCCCCAACCCCCTTTTTCCTACATACCCCAATAATGACACAAATGCTGCCATGACATGGTTAAATAATTGGCCACAGCAGCCTTTTTATTGCCTATTGTTTACATACTAAATAAATTCAACTGTTCGCCTTCCAACGGGCGTCCCAACTTTAAACAATAGGCACTCCTCAATCATTCCTGGATAGGCCCGGTCCAGAAGCCTCCAATGATTATCCCTGGCCGCTACCCCCACCGGCCCCAGGGACGCTGTACTGGTTCTTTCCCCTTGGCACTGGCTATTATTATTACTATCCCTGGCCGCTCCACCCACCGGCCCCAGGGACGAGGTACTGGTTGCCAATAGCCAAATACCCCCAGCTTTTAGACCCCATGCTTGCCAAGTACCATTGACCGTAGCCACTGTAACCTCCAAGTGACTTCTCCCCTTTTTCAAATGTACTTTCCTTGCCTCTGGACCAGACCTATCCCCGCTGCCGTGACAAGACGTACCGCAGTACCACATTAAGCTTTCAAAATCAACAATTGTGCACACTCCAAATGCATCCAAACAAAACCAATTAGGGAGGGCGGGCGGGAAACTCCTCTTGTCAGCACCGGAAGCCAAGTGACACGAGCTTCCCCTTCACTGTCCCATGTCCTCCTCACGCCCCCCCCCTCCCTGCCCTGACCACCAATCCTTTTTTCCCTTACATCATCCAATCATGTATACCCATTCACTCCCTGCCTCCCAATCTGTCATGGGGGCCTGTCCACCCTATGGGTTCCCTTGCCTGCTTGACAGGTGAGGGAGGATTTTCGGTCGTTCCTTACCCAACCTTTTAACCACCCCCAACCCCCTTTTTCCTACATACCCCAATAATGACACAAATGCTGCCATGACATGGTTAAATAATTGGCCACAGCAGCCTTTTTATTGCCTATTGTTTACATACTAAATAAATTCAACTGTTCGCCTTCCAACGGGTGTCCCAACTTTAAACAATAGGCACTCCTCAATCATTCCTGGATAGGCCCGGTCCAGAAGCCTCCAATGATTATCCCTGGCCGCTACCCCCACCGGCCCCAGGGACGCTGTACTGGTTCTTTCCCCTTGGCACTGGCTATTATTATTACTATCCCTGGCCGCTCCACCCACCGGCCCCAGGGACGAGGTACTGGTTGCCAATAACCAAATACCCCCAGCTTTTAGACCCCGTGCTTGCCAAGTACCATTGACCGTAGCCACTGTAACCTCCAAGTGACTTCTCCCCTTTTTTACCAGGGTCCATAAGCCATCCGGACACCGCAGACCCTCCTCTTCCGCCCATGGCACCAGCTCCCGGAACCTGCGGAGCTGAAATCGAGAAAGCGCATCAGCCACCGAATTAGAAACTCCAGGCACATGTTTCGCCACAATCTGAATGTTCAGCTGCAGACACAACAACACCAAATGTCGCAGATACGCTACCACCGGTGGAGATTTAGCAGACAATGAATTAATCGCATGTACAACCGCCATATTGTCACAATAAAAACACACCTTTCTTCCTGCCAATACCGTTCCCCACAGTTCAACTGCCATCACTATGGGGAAAAGTTCCAATAGTGCCAAGTTCCTTACCAATCCGTCATCATGCCACTGCTGAGGCCATGCACCCGCACACCAACTGCCCTGAAAGAAGGCACCGAAACCCAAAGAACCCGACGCATCCGTGAAGAGCTGCAACTCGCTATTGTGCACCATTTCCTTCAACCAAAAATTACGCCCGTTATACGACTGCAAGAACGTATCCCAGACCTTCAGGTCCTCCTTGATCTCCCTCGTAATCCTGACAAAATGCGTCGGACAAGTAGTACCGGACGTGGCAGCCGCCAACCGTCGGGCAAACACCCGCCCCATCGGCAAAATCCTACACGCAAAGTTCAGCTTGCCCAGCACAGACTGGACTACTTTCAGCCGAACCTTCCTCGCACGGCCCAACTCTGCCACAGACCGCCGCAAGTCCAAAACCTTTTCTTCTGGCAACCGACATTCACCTGCCACAGAATCCAACTCGATTCCCAAAAAACGCATCACTGACGTCGGGCCTTCCGTTTTATCCGGAGCCAACGGGATACCGAAACGAGTAGCCACCCCCTGCAATGCAAACAACAGGCCTGCACAAATCGGGGAACCAGCAGGTCCCACACAGAAAAATTATCGAGATAATGGATTATTGAATCCATACCCGACACATCCCTCACAACCCATTCCACAAATGAACTAAAAACTTCAAAATAAGAACATGAAATTGAACAACCCATGGGTAAACAGCGATCCACATAAAAACACCCATCCCACATACAACCCAACAAGCGCTGGCTCTCTGGGTGCACCGGCAACAAGCGAAACGCCGCCTCCACATCCGACTTCGCCATCAGCGCACCCGGGCCAGCCTTTCACACTAAATCCACCGCCCTATCGAAGGAAACGTAACAGACCGAAGACAACTGCGGAGCAATTCCATCATTAACCGAATTCCCAGCCGGGAATGACAAATGGTGAATCAATCTTTTTTGGAACCACCCCCAGTGGAGAAACAATAAGCCTTTTACAAGGCGGCTCCAAAAAAGGACCCGCCATACGCCCCAACCCCACCTCCGTCTGTAACTTGTCCTTTATTACCCCCGGATGCTCCTTGGCTGAACGCAGATTGCCCGGAAACACCCCACTACCCGTCGCGTCAGACGGGATGTGAAAACCAAAACGAAAACCTGAACGCAATAACTCAGCTGCCTCCGTATCAGGGTATCTATTTAAGAACGGCTCCATCGCGTCGACTTTCACCGGTGTCCTCCCTCTGACCAGCACTGTCACCCCCTTTTCCTCCCCCTTTTTTAAAACAATGGGATCGGCTATGGGTTCCACCACAACCGGAACACTCATGTTTAAACCGGCAAGACGTCCCAAATCTGCACTGGCCCTCATTGAACTGCCAGCAGCGCCCTCCCCCTCGGGCATTAGCCGGGGAGCCCGAACCGAAACCCGAACCCCCGGCCGTCCCTCGAAAGGGCTGCGCCGGTGTTGTCATATACCGCAGCCACAACGAAATATCCTTATGGCCCCACTGAATACCCGGCCTCACCGCCATCCTCTGCCGGAACTCCTCATCGTAACGCAGCCATGCCGAGCCACCATGCTCCCTGTACGCCTCCCCAATAGAGTCCATATAACCAAATAAGGCGGAACAATGTTCCGGCTCCTTCTCCCCCACCACGCTTGCTAAAATCGCAAACGCCTGAAGCCAATTCGTAAACGTCCGCGGGATTAGCCTATAACGCCGCTTCTCCTCATCATCCTTCTCATTCTTGGAAGTACTCGGCCGCACCTTATCCAAATTAAATTTAGCAAGAGGGAGCAACGAGAAAATTTCCACATACTCCTTATTCCAAATTTTTTCGCGTACTTCCTTCTTGAGGTGCGCCCCCAAAAGACCCTCAAAACACACATAAACCTCACTTTTTGCCTTATCACTAAGTCTGACTACTTCGTCCTCTTTCTCCTTCTCCTTCCCCGCCTCCTGCTCCTTCTCAGACTCCTTCTCAGTCTCCTTCTCGGCCACCAAACCAGCCGCCCCACCTGTAACCTCCTGCACCGCCGTCACCGTACCCCCACGACCGGCTCCACTACCGTCCCGACCGAACCCGCCCCAGCCTGCCCCACCCATGCCCCAACCGGCGACCCAGTCAGCGCGCCCGGACTCAAAGCTGACATCAAAGTGCGCAAAAAAACCATTAACTGCCCAAACCCTTGTACTTCCCCATTAAACCCTTGCAAGACCCCCCCAACGCCTGCGAACCCCCCACAGAGACCTCCCCCACTGCAGGTAAAGCAACAGTCCCCAAATTCTCACCAGGCTGCTGAGGAGCAGCCGCGACGACGTCCTCAGCCGGTCCTTCGTCCACAGAAGATCCCTCGGACTCTTCGCCATCTGCCAGACAGCACGCCTCGTCCACGCCGGTCAAGGAGGCCATGTCATCATCCCGACGCCGCACGACGCCACCCCCCACACCCACCGTAGACATAGCCCCCCTTATAGGCCGCTGCCTCTTGTCAGACGCTCTGTCCTGGGAACCCTGACCGTGCCCGGCCACCGAGTTCCCCCGCTGCCTCTTCCGGCTGGAAGATCCACCATCCCCAGACCCACTCGGCCGACTGCCAGAGGGGTGCAACTCCTGCTCCCGCCGGGATCCCCCTCCCGTTGCACCGGAGGGATCCGCACCAGCCCTCCTGGGCCGCACATCCATCGCCCCTCCATCCCGTGTGCCACCCCTTCCACCACCTGGGGCCACCGTCTCCCGACGTAGCCTACTCAATTCCCCGTCCGTGGATCTCGTACCCCGTCTTCTTCCCTCTGCAGCTGCCAGGCCCACTTCCTCAGCCAAGTTCCCCTTACTGCGACTCGTCACTGCAGGCCCCTTCCTCCCGGAAGGCCGCTCTACCCCCTGCCGACTGCGGGAGGCCCCCGATTTTACCGACGGCCGCTCGGCGCCGATCCTCGGCCTATCCAGGCCAGGAGCCGCTGCAATCGCTGGTCCTCCGGTTCGCGATTGCCGGCCGGAAGTACGCGGCAGGCCAGAACCGCCCACTTCCGGTCCAGCGCTCACCCGCCGCGGATTCCTCCTAATGGCCGGAGACGGCTCCAATCTTGGAGGACACGTACTCCGCCGTTGAGGGTCCCCACCGGGGCTCCCAGAACGGACCCGCCTCCTGCCACCTGCCTCCGGTGAGTAGCGCTCCGGCGGCCGGGAACGTCGGCCGCGCGCTTCAGGTGCGGAGGGGGCCGGTGGCGATGGGGACGTGCAGGCAGCCTGAACGAAAGCCTGCACTGCCTGCACCCCATGCACCACAGCGGCCGCAGCTAAAAGCTCCCTCAAAGCAGCCAGGTCAGCCATTATTAACAGGAACCTGCTGACAGAGAAACTCCTCTTGTCAGCACCGGAAGCCAAGTGACACGAGCTTCCCCTTCACTGTCCCATGTCCTCCTCACGACTCCCCCCCATCCTGCCCTGACCACCAATCCTTTTTTCCGTTACATCATCCAATCATGTATACCCATTCACTCTCTGCCTCCCAATCTGTCATGGGGGCCTGTCCACCCTATGGGTTCCCTTGCCTGCCTATTGTTTCTTCCTAATCCAGGTTATATCCAGTACATCCAACAATTGTGTATAATATTTTGCACTAAGTGTATCCCCTCTCTCTGTACATTGCCATTATTTATTTAATCTATTGCTTGGTTTCTTGTGTATATACATTATACATATGCTTATGTTTTTGTATCTTTGCTGCTATCCTTCATTTTGTAATATAAAGTAGTTCCTTTGCATTTTCGTGAACTCTTTTCTAATATTCTATAATGAGACCATTCAAGTCATTGTTTTTACTTAACCTATTCAGGTGACCCCTCGTTTGTAATTTCACAGGTGTAATGTTCTTTGTATATATATTGCATGTTGTCTTGTTGCCTCTTTGTCATTGATAAAGATTTTTATCGAAACGCGTCTGACGGGGCATGCTCAGCCACCAAGATGCTTTTTTTTAATGTTGTGAGTTACATAATAAAGTAAAAACTTTACATCGGATGAAGGTGCCAGCATATCTTCATTGTATTACATGTTAAAGGAGCCTGTCGCTAGCTCCACAGTACCAGAACTCAATAGCTCTTTTCAGAGCTGAAACCATTGAACAAGCTTACAGTACAGGGATGGAGAGATTGCGGATTAGGTAGAGAAAGGATAAACTGTTCTTCCAGTGTCCATATTAAAACAGCTCTTGTCAGAGGCAGAGCTCTTTTTTTTCCAGCACACAGAGCAGTAGCATGTAGAGTTGCCTCTTGTTTGAAAGCCCTGGTTGTTTTTCCCTGCTGTTTTTGGGGTCACAGCCTGGCTTGTCCTGTCTACATAAGTCACATTAATATGGTGCTAGTGCCCTAGCCAAATTCAAAGCAGTAGTATAAGCATTTATTCCTGCCTAATACAAAGCATGTACAGGTCCCTTTTCCCCAATATTTTGGGGGTAACAGCCTGGCTTGTGCTGTCTATATCAGCCACATTAATATGTTGCTAGTGCCTTAGACAAATCCAGAGAAGTACTACAAGAATGTAGTGTTGTCTAGTACAAAGCATGTGTTGTTCCTTTCCCCCCAATATTTTGGCTGTCGCTCCTAGAGTGGCTTGTGCCATGAACATCTGAAAATATGTCAACAAAACCCAAAATGCCAAAATCTGTTGTTAAAGGACAGGGACATGGACGAGGTCATGGTGATGTCAGTGGTGCACGACAAGGCACTGAGTCTGTTTCAGGTCAGAAGAAGCTAGGTGCATCCACTATGTTCCTGACAAAATTTTCCGGTCTGGAACGTAAATGTGTGTGGAAGCCACAAGACCTAGACCAGATTCTGTCTTGGATGGCAGACAAGATCTCTACGCATTTCTCAAGCAGCACCAAATCTTCCACAACCAATCTGCTATCAATGCACAGAAAGATGACCCATCCAATCCTCAACTGGTTCTCCTTCCTCCCGCCATCATCAGTCACAGGAGACATATGACCCTAAGCTTAGCCACTCTGAGGATCTGTTTTGTATGTATCCTCTGGTTGGCTCTAACCTCTCACAATGAAGCAATGTAGAGGGACAAGAGGAGGTAGGGTACAATGATTCACAAGTATTTGAGGACCTATGACCACAAGAAAACCACTTTGAGGAACCTGATTTACTGTCTCCAGAAGTGTAAGCTGATGATGATGAGACACAGTTGCCATTAGGTCAGCCTACATTTTCAACTGGGAAGGAGGATGAGATGGAAGATGAGGTGGCAGATGATTAGGCCACTGATTCAACCTGGACTGTTGACATGCATAGCCATCACAGCAACACAGAAGAAGATGGATATGTAGCTCCAACACCGGCACCGAGGGGCAGTAGCTTACCCAGAGTGAGGACTGGGTCAACTGTTCCAAAGAGCAGCCCCACTGTGTCCCAAGTCAGGAAAAGAGGGCCTTTTAGCCACTTTGTGAAAGCTTTATTTTCTAAAAGTCCTTCAGAGAAAAACATTGTAGCATCTGCTATACCAGGTTGAGAAGAGGCCAGGGCAAAGGAAACCTGAGCCCCACCAGTATGCGAAACCATATGGCAGCCAAGCACCCCAGTAGGTGGGCGGAACACTAGGGTACAAAATCTGTGTCTGCAGGTCAAACTACCATGTCGCCTTTGCTATGTCTTTTTGAATCTGCTGTCCAGGAAGCAGGCACTCATACCTCCTGCCCACAAGCTGCGGTTGCCCACACACACAAAACATCAATCACAGCCACTTTGTTGTCCCAGCAAAGGGTCCAGTTGTCTGTGCCTGAAAGCTTGGAAAGGAAGCATAAATACCCAGCCACGCACCCACAGGCACAATTATTAAACTCACACATTGCCAAATTGCTAGCCGTGGAGTGTTGCTGTTTAGGCTTGTGGGAGCACAGTGTTTCCGTGATTTCTTGGCTGTCGCTGCCCATGATACAGCGTTCCCAGCCACCACTATTTTGCCCAGTGTGCCATCCCTGTGTTACAGAAGCACGTGTTAAACCTTCTAAACCGTGCTCTCACCAATGCCGTAACTGGACAGGTCCACCTAACAACAGACACCTGGTCAACTTGTTGTGGACAGGGATGATACATTTCTGTCACGGCACACTGGGTGAACCTGGTGGAAGGAGGAACAAAGGCGCAAACTGGGGCATCACACATCCTATCCATGCCAATAATAATGGGCCCAACTTCTGTCAGGTTTTCCACCTCATCACATTCCACTTCCTCTCTCCCCTCCTCCTCCTCCTGCTCCTCATTCATCCTCTGCTGAATTAGCCTCCCCATCAATGGCAAGCTGGGACCTGTGCAGCAGGGCATCGGCAAAGCGGCAACACGCTCTGCTTAAGCACATCTGTTTGGGTCAGGAGCCACACAGTGCAGCACAGCTGTGGCAGCATATAAAAGAAAAGACCAATCAGTGGCTCTCCCCGCTGCACCTCTAACCGTCTGTCATCTGCGATAATGAGCGTACTCTGGCGGCGGCTTTAAAGGTCAGCAAGCAGGTACACGTGCTATGCATTGTTCACGTGCAGAACCTAGTTGTTTAGAAATTTCTGAAAACTTACTCTGACTTGCTGTACCTACTTGAGAAGGTGCACCATATTAGTGCCCATTACCGCCTTTCCTATACCACTTTTGCTGATCTTACAATACTGCAAAAGCACTTGAATTTGCCAAGTCACCGGTAATCGTTTGTTACCTGCCCACGCGGTGGAACTCAACCTGTCATATATTGGCAAAGATTAGTCAGCAGTAGAGGGCAGTACCATAATACCAGCTACAACATGCCCATCAGACTGAGAGTAAGCCACCACAAATAACAACTGTTGAGTGGGTGTGGATGGCTAACACTTGTGTTGTGAGATTCTTGAGAACTTTGAGTACTGCACCAACCATGGGAGCGGTGATCAGGCTAAAATCAGCATAACCATCCTGCTGCGGTTTCTGTTGAAATAATCACTGCATAATCGCAGAAATAAAGCTTTGAATTCCCAGCATGTGGACGTGGAGCCAGATTTCCCAATGGTTGTTACTGCTGAGTCTAGACAATATTCTGAGGCAACACTGGGTGATGAGGAGGAAGATTAGGAGGGAGAGGACTTATTTTTCTGTGCTACGTATTACAAACCTAATGCACATTGTTTAGTGGACAAACCAGGACAGTATTCCTACTCCAGCTTAACTACTATTTGTGATTGGAGGCCCTTGGAATGGTGACTTCATGTGTAGAGATGAGCGATGTTCGATTTGAAATGTTAGCCAATCTCAAATTCGTCCTGTTTTTGGGGGTGTTTGAGCCATTCGTCGAATTAGAACAATTAGCTTCAAATTCGGCAGTTTGAGGTTATGTTCGATAACGCTTCGCTCACCAAAAGCATACCTGGCTTATCACACTAATACTGATCTTCAATCTTAATATCCATTTTCAGTGTATAGTGTGTGTGTGTGGGGGGGAAGGGTTCAGATCAGTGCTGCTGAAGTGATGGAGCTCTTTTTTTTTTTTCTCCAGACCGCATGTAGAGTGGGGCAGTGCAGGCTTTGAGCCAATCACAGTGAAACACAGTAAAGGGCATGTTTTGGACAAGCAAGGTCCGGCATCAATGGCTGTGTATGTCACATGTCCTTGCCCTGTAAGACCTGGCAATTTTCTTCATCGCCACCATTTGCTCATTGCTGTAGCTGTGTGTCAGACGGCACCGCTGCTGCTGTGGGCGCCATACAGTCAAAACTCAGAATTCTACTATCCCATTCAACTACAGAGCTAATACATAGATAGATAGGTTTAGGGACTAGGGGCTAGGGGCTAGGGGGAGGGTGCGAATGTTAGCAGAATCAGCTCTTGTAAGAGCTGCATCATAGGAGTAGGGAGTAGGGACTAGGGACTAGGTCTGTAACAGCTGTGAGGTAGCAACCGGGGAACCCGCTTGCATAATGACAACAACACGTGTTTATAAGTTAACCAATGTCTACCCGTTTATTTCACATATTAATAACATAACCCGGGTAGCATGTTTGACACATATCACATTGATTATAAACACTTTACATAAATACATCATACATTACATAGAACATTGCACATATACAACCCCGGACCTGTAACCACCTCTCTCCCCATTGGAGCTCTAACACCTGCTCCCGTGGTAGCTCCGGCCTCCAGCCTACTTACATTATACATCAATACATACGTTACATTACAACGATGACCCCTCCGGGTTCATAACAGGGATTGAGCTACCTGAGTACCGGGTATGTCATGTATCCCCAAGGGGCTCCTTCCTGGACGTGTTTCACCCCACGTCCAGGTCAGTGCCTCACTTGATTCAACCACAGTTTCCCCACTCTAGGAGCCCCTTCTAACCCCTGCTTCTGACCTTTGTTACATACGCCTCAACGGGCCCTGTGGGTCCCAATGGCGGTACCAGCCGACCGGCTTTAGTCACCCACCAAGATGATATACCATTAACCCGTAGTCAGGATTCCTGCCTGACCCGGTCCTTACATACCGTATGTGATCCATCATACAAACATCCATGGATCACATGCATCCTTCCTCACGCTCACAGCCCATCATACCAACATCCATGGACTGTGGCTCTCCTGGGTCCATTACAGGGATTGGCAAACCTTAGTACCCGGGAAACTCATCCGTTACCTACTAGAAGCCCTATTACCCCTGTGTCTGGCCACAGGCTCACCCACACCATTAGAGGCTGTGGTTGAGGGACAGGTACCCTCTGCAAGCAGCAGGGCAAGCCTCCCTCTCGTCCCACACGGATGGATCGCCTCCAATGCATCATCCATACTGGCTGGGTCACTCTCCCCCACAACATTATACGTGGCTGTTACAAATAGGCCATCGTCTATCATTCAGGGCACTGTTACCTAAGCCCTTACATACGTCTACGGGTCCTTTACCGACTGCCCAGTCGGACCCAATGGCGGTTATGCCCGCCCGGCATTAATCACACACAGCTCACTCCGTTACACGGGAACTGCTGTCTTACTGGGCACGGATCCGGGTCTCACTACCTGGGTAACGGGTTGGCCAAGCCTCCCCCACGGGCTCCTTCCTGGACGTGTTTCACCCCACGGCTAGTCCAGCGTCCGCCAGGTCAGCCACGGCTTCCCCACACCAGGTGCTATAACGACCCTGGTCCTGGCTACCGATATAGAGCTAGCATGCTCTCTTCACCATTATTCATTATGGTGGTCTGGACTCTCACTCCCAGTCCCTCACACAGACTGGCTCTGCTCGGCTCTCTGGCTGGTAAGGATCCTCTCAGCATGAGTTCTGGTCTCAGAATGAATCTCTCAGCACCAGTCCTCAGACACTCAGCTGGCAGGCTCTTATCATGCCTGCCACTCCCACACTGACTCATCCAGCTGGGCTGCTAATCCTCCGGACACACCCACCTGACACACCCACCTGGGCTGTCAGCAATTACTCATTACATTCCTTTCCTCAGGGCTTCCTCGATCTCATGAGCCACTCACTAGTCACATTAAACCTTGTGTTCTGAATAGGTTCACACAGTATCATCACAGGAAAACCGGCCAACGTGAACAGGATCATACCCTGATCCTGCATGTGATGCGCCCTGGCCATGAGAATCATGCCGGCGGTGCCTCACACAGCCCTTTTTCAGATCTACTCCATAGAAGCAGGGACTAGTTTTAATTACAGCCCTTTGGGCTAGGTTAGAGGAGTCACTATTAGTTTTTTCCGGTCAGGTGTGTGCCAGTGTGCTGTACAAGTCTTTTTCACAGCATCTGGCCACATCTAGCTCTGGGAGTCCTTTATGGCAGGTAGTGTAGCACTGCTGTTAAGAAAGCTACACCACCTGTCTTAAGTAGGCATTTTTTTTTGCTGCTGCTAGTCTCAGCACTTTGTTCGGACTAGTAGCAGTGTGATTTACACAGTAGTGTAGCCCACTTGTGAAAAGCTACACCACCAGTGTACTTCCTTACTAATTTTTAACTGCACCACAAGGGTCCGAGCTACCGCTACACTGTCCGGAGGCACACACAGAGATACAGAACAAAGCCTGGAAAGGACAATAGAGAGAGTGAGGGGTCGCAGAGTAACAACCTGGCTGCAGGGAGTTTAGAGAAACCGGAGTAGAAAGCCTGTAACCCGTGTAAGAGAACTGTAACTTGAACTGTTGTACTGAGAAAACTGCACAGTAAACCCGGTGAACCCTGCTTCCGACTCCCATGTGTGATTCTCTACAGACAGAACTTTATAATACCTTTGCTCCCTTGTCTGTGACTGACTTCTTCCAGCAGGACAGCAGAAAGGTCCCACCTGGAGATCCGCAGCCTGTCAGCTCTGTACACTGACTGGAAGAAGGCTGCAGCAGCAGGAAAGTAAGTGAACTACACCTATTGCAACCCTCCATCATAACCATCATACACTTTAACTATCACTGCCCTGGGGAACCCAGCTCTACCCACGGAGAGCTATTCCATCTACAGCTGCCTAACATCATCCCCAGAGGTTCTGCAGCAGCGGTGGTCCCAGGATTGACCACACACCGTGGGTGGCTTCACAACAAACTTTAATCCATTGTACATATCCCCTTTTACTTGTGAGAGCCCGGGACACGGTCCAGACCAGGACCTCAGTGACATCCCCCAGCAGTGGCCTGGTCCGGTACCGAGTACCCAGTCCCAGTGGGCTTCTCATAAGCATAAAATAAACCCGCCGGTCAGGAATAACACACACCCCCCTGAAGAAACAGGCATTACAGTCTGCAAAACGGACGTAGGGGTCCTTCCACAGCGGTCCCTTGGCCACAAACACCTAAAGGTAATTACCAGCATACTTCTATTGGGGCACTTGTTTACTAAAGAGCTTTGAGCAGCCATACGCTATACATACACTTTTGGATATAGGTGGATACACCGAGTTAGTGGAAAGGCTGTTACATATATATAGAGGCTTGATGGGCATAGATAGTGCAATGTAAATTTATGTATGCAGATAATGAGTTGCAGAGGTTATTAATGTGGACCAGGGACTGTGCAATAGTTTGTTCTCCCTTCTTGTGTTTAACCTGTTGACAAGTCCGATACTAATAAAATATATTGAAGCAACATTGAATCCTCTTTTTGTATGAAATATATATAGTTTGAGGATTGCTCTGTTTCCCCATAGCCAGTGATAACTGTTAAGTGATGGAATTTTGTGTATTCATTTTTAACTGCACCTTGGCCACATCTGACTTCTGGTCAAGTCGCAGCGTGCCAAAAACTATTAGTGTAGGCCACTTGTAATACAATCTACTACACCCCCAGTGTGCTTCCTACTAATTTTTAATTGCACCTTGGCCACATCTGACTTCTGGTCAAGTCGCAGCAAGCCAAAAACTATTACTGTACAGCACTTCTAATACAATCTACTACACCACCAGTGTACTTCCTACTAATGCTGCTGGTGTTGAGTTCTCTCAGACATCGAGAGCACCACCTTTGGATGAAGGCAACATTACATCTTTGCCTGCACCTCCCTCCCAGACCAGCAGTTTGCCAGGGACACCATACTCAACTGAGTCTCAGCACAGCAGCCAGTCCTCCATCCCTCAGATGTGGACAAGTAAAAAGCCATTTCCTCCTAACCATGAGAAAGCTAAGCACTTGAATTTCACCATCTGCAAGCTGTTGGCTTCAGAAATGCTGCCTTTCCGCCTGGTGGACACAGAGGATTTTCGAGACCTTATGTCTGTCGCAGTGCCCCAGTATCAGATGCCCAGTCGCCACTACTTCTCCAAGAAAGGTGTGCCTGCGCTACACCAGCATGTCACAGACAACATCACCGCTTCCTTGAGAAACTCTGTGTGTGACAGGGTGCATTTCACCTCAGACACTTGGACCAGTAAGCATGGACAGGGGCGTTACATGCCACTGACTGGGCATTGGTTAACTATGGTGAGAGTTGGAGAAGGGTCTGCTGTCCAAGTCTTTCCGTCCCCATGAGTTGTGCATCCATCCTCTGCAGGTAGAAGTTCCTCCACTGTTTCTGCCACCTCAACCTCGTCTCGGTCCTCCACCTCCGTCCAAAGCCTGTCTGGTAATGCCACCCACGTTGTAACTGCACAGAAGGAATCCTGCACACCACCCTACTATGCTGGCAGCAGGGCTCAACGCCGTCAGGCGGTCTTTACGTTTGAATGCCTAGGAAATGTGAGTCACACAGATGAGGAGTTGTGGTCAGCTCTGGCGACCGAGTTTCAGCAATGGTTGTCTCCACTCAACCTGCAGCCAGGGAAGGCCGTGTGCAACAATGCTGCTAACCTGGGTGCGGCCCTTCGCCAGGGCAATATCACACATGTGCCTTGTATGGCTCACGTGTTGAATCTGGTTGTCCAGCAATTTTTGACACACTATCCCGGCCTAGATGGGCTTCTGCAGAGGGCACAGTCGCTGTGTGCTCACTTCCGGCATTCGCATCCCGCATCTCAACGACTCGCTTCGCTCCAGGAGTCTTTTGGCTTGCCCATTCACCGGCTGATATGCGATGTGCCGACACGCTGGAATTTTACTCTGCACGTGTTGCAGCAACTGTGGCAGCACCGCCGAGCCCTGGTACAATACGTTATGACGTATAGCCTGGGCCAACAAGATCCAGAGGTGGGGCAGATCACGCTGCAGGAGTTGTTTCAGATCAAGGACCTATGCACCCTTCTGCACAGGTTTGAGATGGCGACGAAGATGTTTAGTCCTGACAATGCCATTATCAGCATGACTATTCCTGTCATATACATGCTGAAGAACACTCTAAACAATATTCAGAGTCAGGTGGTGGGACAAGAGAAGGTTGAGGAAGTACAGGAGGAGTCCTTTGTGGAAGGGATGACAGCATCTGCAAGATCCTCACAGTTGGCAGCACCAAGACGGCAGGCATGGAATGGTGGTGGAGAGGCATTCACGAGGGCGCATGTTAGCAACCAACCTCTTCAGGAAGGTGCAGGAGATCAGGAAGAAATGGAGGATGAACTGGTGATGGGCATTTAAGAGTCAGCAGATGAGGGAGACCTTGATGACATTTCTGTTGTGCGAGGTTGGGGGGAGAGGAAGGAAGCATCATTCTCACCTCCCCACTACCAACACAACAAGGACTTGGTCCTCCTGGGTACGCAAGACACATGAGCGCCTTCTTGCTGCACTACCTGCAACATGACCCTCGGATTGTGCGAATTAGGAGTAATGCAGACTACTGGGTGCCACACTATTAGATCCCCGGTACAAGAGCAAATTTGTTGAACTAATTCTTGCCATACAAAGGGACTCACGCATGCAGGACTATCAGCAGAAGCTGATACATAATCTCAGATCGGCTTTTGACAGAGTGAATCTCACAGTTCCAACTTGTCAACTGTGGGACTGTCGCATCATCATCACTCACACTGTATCAGTAACACCATATCTGGTGGTGGTACCAGCAATTTTGTGGCCTCGTTTCAAGATTTTTTTAGACCATCATTTTCAAGGCCTGAAGATACGAGAAGTCTGATACATAGTCAACGCCTGGAGCAGATGGTACATGAGTTTCTCCAACTTAACATCGATGCAATGACTGGAAACTGGAGCCTTGCTCATTTTGGGCTTCCAAACTGGAAAAATGTCCTGAGCTCACCACTCACACCTTGGAGATCTTGTCATTCCCCGCAGTCAGCGTTCTCTCAGAATGTGTCTTCAGCGCTGCTGGTGGTGTGCTGACAGAAAGATGCATGGGTCTGTCCACCCAGAATGTGGACAGACTAACATTCATAAAGATAAACAAGGCATGGATCCGCAAGGACTTTTCTACCCCTGTGTCATTCTGGGGAGACTAAAGCCTTGTGGATTTTTGCCTAAAAGTAACCATTTAAAGTTTGCAACGGTGGTACAATTGATGCCACTTAAGTGGTGTCTCTGCCCAAATGTGACACAATACTCATCGTCTGCATGATGCCTTACAAATACTGGAGTAAAAACGGATTTTCGAAAGGCATGACATGCCTATATCTGTGTCTCCTCCTCATTTTACGCGTCCATCTTTTTTCTTTCGCGTTTTTATATGTACTTGTCACTTTTCCATGTATTTGTTGTATCTTCTGAGACGTTTGTCCCCTTTTGGACACCTTAGGCTGGTTTCAAACTACGGATTTTGTAAATCCGATGCTGTCCGATAAATGAGAATGCTTTGGGCACAATCCGGGATACTAAACAGCTTTTAAGTGTAGTTAGGAATATGATATGGAAACCAAAATATCAATGGGTCACATGTGACATTGTGTCCCTATATTCCTGTATTCCGCATGAGAAGGCTATTGCTGTGGTTTCTGACATATTAAATGAAAGTGATCTTTATTCTGCGGATGAAAATATGTTTATTATTATGTGCCTTACTTATCTTCTTCGTAATAACTATTTCATGTTTGATTCCAATTATTATTTGCAGAAATGTGGTTGCCCAATGGGGTCTAATTTCTCCCCTTCATTGGCGAATCTGTATGTAATGGCATGGGAGAAACAGTTCATTCATTCCATGTCAAACCCTTTTGTTGATCATGTGATGTGGTGGGGGAGGTATTTGGATGATGTCATACTGATTTGGCAGTGTAACGAGGATGTGCCTCCCCCTCACAGCTCAGTGTTCAAGGATTTCATCAGGTACATCAATGCTAATGATTACAATCTAAAATTTACCCATGAGATCCATGGTGAATGTGCCCACTATTTAGACATCACTTTGCGGGGAAACGATGTTACAGGAGAGATTGTTACATTGTTGTACCGCAAGGAGATTAGTGGGAACACTTTACTCCATGCGAACAGCTGCCACCCGCGGCATGTGGTGAGAAACCCCCCCTCCGCGGGGGGAACTGATCAGAACAAAAAGGGCCTGTAGTACTACACAGGCATACAATGAGGAAGCTGCTATTGTTAGGAAACGACTTTACAACCGCGGCTACACACCGCAACAAGTGAATAGTGCCTTGATTCAGGTTGAACAAAGACCTCGCAATACACTATTAGACTGCGGTGACTCATTGCAGCAAGAGAATGGAGGCTTAAGTCAGACTGAACAGAGATCAAATAACACTGTGCAAGACCTTGATGGTGCTCCACAACATGTGAATGGAGGCTTAAGTCAGACTGAACAGAGATCAAATAACACTGTGCAAGACCTTGATGGTGCTCCACAACATGTGAATGGAGCCACATATCAGACAGAACAGGGATCTCAGAATATGCAGTCAGATCGAGTAGAGGCTCTATATCCCCGGACTCCTTATAGAATAAACCCCAGAGAGGCAAGTCAATCTATACCGACATTTTCCACACCCTATAGTTTGGATTACAATGCCATTATAAAAGTAATACATAAATATATCCCAATTTTACATGAAGACCCTATTTTACATAGGATCTTACAACAAGGATATAGATGTGTTCCTAGGAAGTCAATGACGATTGGTAATCTTTTATCTCCTTCACTGTTTTCATCGACTGCCCGCACCCCCACTTGGCTAAACACTAAGGGTAGTTATCCTTGTGGGGGTGCTAGATGCGGCCTATATGTAAATATATGACGAAGTCTATGTCAATTAAAAGTTTTTCAGCAGACAGAAGCCATAGGGTTAATGGTTACATTAATTGTAACACAACCCATTTGGTGTATCTAGCTTCTTGTCTGCTGTGTAAAATGAACTATGTGGGCTGTACAATTAGGCCCTTAAAAAAGCGGTTAGGAGAACACATCTCAGGTTCAGATCCAAACTCAAGGGCTCAAAATAGAAATATGTCAGGTTTATCACGCCACTTTAGAGATGTTCATGATGAAAACCTCTCTAGTTTAAAAGTTCAGGGAATTGAAAGAATTCCTAGAAATATAAGAGGGGGGGATTGGGGTCGCAGGGTACTTGAGAAGGAATTTTTCTGGATAATGACCCTTAATACCAGGTACCCAGAAGGGCTTAACTACCGTACAGACTGCACATACTTTTATTAAATGACACTAGGTATATGATGGGCAAAATTATGATGATAATATGTATTGAATGTATTCATGTACAAAGTGTTGTATGATAGTGAGGATTTATTCATAGGTTCAATTCAGTTTATTTTGTATATACCAGGTTTACAAATTAGACACAATTGATTGATAGGCCCCTCCAGCCTATAGGATGACATGTGCTTAATTGGGTTTAGGGGAGGAGCTACTTGTTTTGGTTTTATAAAGCATTTTTGTAATCATTTATTTTATGCTGCTGATGAAGTACCTGCGTGTACGAAACACGTCCAGCGGGACTTGCTCCCTTAGGTCGCTGATTTTAATGACTGAACACCTTGACCAATAAAACTTGAAAATTGGAGTTGTCTGGTGCCGGCTTTTTCCAAATGTCTCTGAAGTCTGGATTGGCGAGAAATCCTTGCCTGGCACCAACGGCCTACAAGCATTCGGTGAGCACCATCCATTCCCCTTCCCTCTACTACAATTTGTAGCATGTAGCTGGTTGTATCCACCCCCAGTAGCGGCGTGTAAAGGTACCCTAATGCCCCATTGTGCCCCCGCACACTCTGCTGCCCCCCCGCACACCCTGCTGCCCCATGGTGCCCCCGCACACCCTGCTGCCCCATGGTGCCCCCGCACACCCTGCTGCCCCCGCACACCTTGCTCCCCCGCATACCGGTGCTGGTGACACTGGCGGCGGAGACAGAGCATCAGTGAGGTGCCGGCGGTACACATGCAGGAGCGGCTGCGGGAGGAGGAGGAGGCGCCGGGGAGGAAGGAAGGGGAAATGCTGCGCTCATCACTGCCACAAGGCTCCACACCGTGGCTGCAGACAATAGCAAGGTGCCCCCTGGCCTCCCACCATCAGCACTGCCAGGCTCCTTGCCCTCCAGCCTCCCCTGTTCTCTGCCCTCCAGCCTCCCCTGTCCTCTGCCCTCCAGCCTCCCTGTCCCTCCTCCGCTCCTCCTCTGCCCTCCAGCCTCCCCTGTCCTCTTCCCTCCAGCCTCCCCTGTCCTCGGCCCTCCAGCCTCTCCTGTCCTCGGCCCTCCAGCCTCCCCTGTCCTCGGCCCTCCAGCCTCCCCTGTCCTCGGCCCACCAGCCTCACCTGTCCTCGGCCCTCCAGCCTCCCATGTCCTCGGCCCTCCAGCCTCCCCTGTCCTCTGCCCTCCAGCCTCCCCTGTCCTCTGCCCTCTAGCCTCCCCTGTCCTCTGCCCTCCAGCCTCCCCTGTCCTCTGCCCTCCAACCCCTACTGTCCTTTGCCCTCCAGCTCCCCCTGTCCTCTGCCCTCCAGCCCCCCCGGTCCTCTGCCTCCAGACCCCCCTGTCCTCTGCCCTCCAGCCCCCCTGTCCTCTGCCCTCCAGCTCCCTGTCTCTGCCTCCAGCCTCCCTGTCCCTCTGCCCTCCAGCCTCCCCTGTCCTCTGCCCTCAGCCTCCCCTGTCCTCTGGCCCTCCAGCCTCCCCTGTCCTCGGCCCTCCAGCCTCTCCTGTCCTCTGCCCTTCAGCCTCCCCTGTCCTCTGTCCTCCAGCCTCCCCTGTCCTCTGCCCTCCTCTGCCCTCCAGCCTCCCCTGTCCTCACCCCTCCTCACCCCTCCAGCCTCTGCTCTCCTCACCCTTCCTCACCCCTCCAGCCTTCCGCTCTCCTCACCCCTCCTCACCCCTCCAGCCTCCGCTCTCCTCACCCCTCCTCACCCCTCCAGCCTCCGCTCTCCTCACCCCTCCATATGCAATGTACAGTACGTGTATATATGTGTGTGTATGTAGGCACTTCTGTCACTTTGTCCGCACTTCCGTCACTTTGTCCGCACTTCCGTCACTTTGTACACACACATACACATACACACACACACCACACACACTCTGCTATACTTCCCACCGGCCCTGCTTCCGCCGCCTGGATCCTCAGTCGACATGTCACCAACCCCGAACTACTGGATCCAATATAGCATCCAAGAAGTCTCGCCAAACTTCCCGGACGCCATATTGGATCCAGTCGTCCGGGGCCGCCGACATACTTTGTCCAAGATGGCGTCCGGGAAGTCTCGCCAGACTTCCCAGACGCCATATTGGATCCAGTCGTCCGGGGGCGGCGACATGTCGACTCAGGATCCAGGCGGCGGGGAAGACAGTGGTAAGTATAGCGGAGTGTGTGTATGTGTGCATGTGTGTGTGTGTGTGCATGTGTGTGCTGACCACTCTGCCCACGGCGCTGCGCTGACCACTCTGCCCACGGCGCTGTGCTGACCACAGCGCTGCGCTGACCACTCTGCCCACGGCGCTGCACTGATCACTCTGACCATGGCGCTGTGCTGACCACTCTGCCCACGGCGCTGCGCTGACCACTCTGCCCACGGCGCTGCGCTGACCAATCTCACCGCAGTCACTGCTAACCACTGAGCCATCGCACTCACTGCTAACGCACTGAGCCACCGCACTCACTGCTAAGCACTGAGCCACCGCACTCACTGCTAACCACTGAGCCACCGCGCAGTGCTAACCACTGAGCCACCGCGCAGTGCTAACCACTGAGCCACCGCGCAGTGCTAACCACTGAGCCACCTGTATACACACAATTCATTTCACTGCACTCCCCTAACTATTAGTAAATAAACTATATATGGATTCTAGACTACCCGATTCTTTAGAATCGGGCCGCCATCTAGCCTCTAATATTCAGTGACAGGTTCCATTTGACTTTATCCGGCCTGCTAGGCACAAACAGGTCTCTGACGTATCTCTCTATTTTTTCTATAGTATTCCACAAAACTAATTGTGGTCCCACCTGTGTGTGGCGGGGCATGACTTTATGGGAACGCTTGCACAAGCTTTGACTTCATGTGACCTTCTAGGCCTAAACAGGTCTTTGACCTTTGTGAATAGACCTTTGACCTCTTTGTGAATTCATGTAGTACTCCACAAAACTAATAGTGATCCCACCTGTGTGTGGCGGGGCATGACTTTATGGGAATGCTTGCACGAGTTTCGACTTCATATGGCCTTCTAGGCCTAAACCGGTCTCTGACGTATTTCTCAGTTATTTTCTATAGTACTCCACAAAACTAATGGTGGTCCCACCTGTGTGTGGCGGGGCATGACTTTATGGGAACGCTTGCACGAGCTTTGACTTCATGTGGCCTTCTAGGCCTATACAGGTCTCTGACAAAATCTCTGTTTTATTCTATAGTATTCCACAAAACTAATGGTGGTCCCACCTGTGTGTGGCGGGGCATGACTTTTATGGGAATGCTTGCACAAGCTTTGAGTTCATGTGGCCTTCTAGGCCTAAACAGGTCTCTGACATATCTCTCTGTTTTTTCTATAGTACTCCACAAAACTAATGGTGGTCCCACCTGTGTGTGGCGGGGCATGACTTTATAGGAACGCTTGCACGAGCTTTGACTTCAAGTGGCCTTCTAGGCCTAAACAGGTCTCTGACGTATTTCTCTGTTTTTTCTATAGTATTCCACAAAACTAATTGTGGTCCCACCTGTGTGTGGCGGGGCATGACTTTTATGGGAACGCTTGCACAAGCTTTGACTTTATCCGGCCTACTAGGCACAAACACAGGTCTTTGACCTACCTCTCTGTGAATTCATGTAGTACTTCACAAAACTAATGGTGGTCCCACCTTACTAGAGCGCTTGCATGAGCTTTGAGGGGATCCGGCCCACTAGGCCTATTCAAGTCACTGACCTACCTCTGTAGTTTTTACTGTAGTACTCCACAAAACTTTTAGTTGCTGAGCAAGGTTTAACCTTGAAATGCTAGGCCAGGTCCTGTTCCAGACCCTGTGCCATGCATGCAAGCTGGGCCATTCAGCAATTTTGGGTCTGGGAGAATTGATGCCATTTTGCTGTAGGTGTGTGACCCTTTGAAAGGAGTAAGGATTATTGTTGGTGTCCCCTTGCTATGTTTTACATGATGTTAGAAGGGTGTGACATGCCCATACCTATGTCTCATTCTCCTTTTACTCTTCCACCTCTTTTTACTTAATGTAGAAAACTTAAGCCACTTAGCCTGTGACTATTTGTACTGTGTTTGAATTGTTGTCACTTTTTGTGGTGTTTGTTGTTCATTCTGAGTAGTTTGGCAGCTTTTGGAGCCTTTTGAAGGTATTTTCTATGTGTTTTCTGTAGCCTGCCATTGATTTCAATGGGGTTCACATTGTTCAAACATTCGACGAACAAATCTCAAATTCAACGAATCGAATCGAATTTGAACGTTAGGGTGGTGGTTCATCTCTATTCATGTGTCAATTATGACTCAACTCATAGGGTTAATTTTTGCAAACCCAATGCATATTGTGCAGTGGACAAACCAGAACTGTACAGCCGTCCTACCAAACTAATATTTGTCATTGTAGGCCCTTGTCCCAGGTTGTCCCACATTATGAGTGAGATAGGGGATACATATTCAATAGAAATTTTACACTGACTGTTGATGACCGACTGATGTCCCTCTGAAAACTTGAATTGGGGGCCACAACTACTACAGTAATCCATCGTAGATCATGTTTGTCAAGGGAGGCCCTGGTAATGGTGTCTTCCTGTGTCTATGACACAACCCCCAGGAGTAATTTTTGGAAATACGATGCACATTCTGCACTGGACTAAGTAGTAGAGTGTTAAAAATTAGTCTCTTGCGATATAATCTAGGGAATATTGCCAGTCAAAATATGAGCCATTTGGAGAAGTTTCTCCAACCCATCCTGGAGAGAGGGCACCATATATCCTTTGTCCATTGACTTGCACAAGTGATATATATGAGCTTGTCATCCAGGATACTGCAAAATGTGTGGGTCAGGGCCGTCCCAACTGTAAAAAAAGCCACAACAGTATGTGTGAACAAATGCTAAAAGGAATATGTTTTTGTTTCTCTCGTTTATGTAGCCTTATATACAAGTGATTATGGAGGAAAACACAGTTTCTTAACCTTTATTGG
This sequence comes from Allobates femoralis, assembly GCA_033576535.1. Taxonomy (NCBI): domain Eukaryota; kingdom Metazoa; phylum Chordata; class Amphibia; order Anura; family Aromobatidae; genus Allobates; species Allobates femoralis. Next base: position 337,630,404 of record JARQOC010000002.1, on the reverse strand, counting down.
CTTGCTAAATGCAATTTAAGTTAGGTTTGGTAGGTGTTCTTGTGTATCTGTAATAGTGGTATAATCCTGCAACAAAGCTATTCCCACAAACAATATGTGAGTCAGAAATGCATTCAGGCAAATTCTCCAGATTCTCCCCATTTTGTTTCATCACTTTCCCATCATTTCAGCCTTTTCCTCTGGCCCCCAGACCTCTTTGTCAAGTCCAACAGAAAATTGCTCGCACTTCCCATTGACTTGCATTGTACTCAGTATTAGGAATGAATGCGCAATTATTAGAATGTACTCGTAACGACTATAGCGATTACGAATATTTCAGTACTTGCTCATCCCCATAACTCTCTGGTTCAAAGGAACCTGTCAACCCCCTGGTGCTTTGCAAAGTGAATGCACCACTGAATGCAGCATGTATGCTGCATTCAGGGAAGGTGTCTCCCATGTCCCTACTCCCCCTGTAACTCGAAAAAAATTACTTTTGAAAGTTGTGAGTTAAGAGGTCTGGAGAGACTCATCTTATTTTGCAGTCCTCGCTGCTCACGGGTCCTACCTGCCTCCTGCCTCTTTCTTCCACCTCCTGCACCGGTGTTCCGCCTCCTGTCTGTGTGGGTTTCCCCTCCTCACCTGCGCCTGTGCCTCAGTGTGTCAATTCATGCAGGCGCACAGCGAGGAATTGGTAGGAGCGGGTCCCAGCTGCTGTAACTACACATGCACAGGAACATCAGCGCCAGATTGCTGCCCTGCTGTATGCATACAGCATAATCTCTAGCAGGGCAGGCTCTGGTACTGATGTTCCCGTGCATGCGTTGCTCGAGCAGCTGGGAGCCACTCCTACCAATTCCTCGCTGTGTGCCTGCATGAATTGACACACTTAGGCACAGGCGAGGAGGGGAAATCCACACAGGCAGGAGGCAGAATAGAGAGGTCTGAGATGGAATAGGGAGGCAGGAGGCATGGAGAACCCCGTGAGTAGCGAGGACTGTGAAATAAGATAAGTCCCTCCGGACCTCCTAACTCACAAGTGTTTTTTTTTTTGGTTACTGGGGGAAAGAGGGGGGGTAGAGACATGGGAAACACCTTCCCTTAATGTAGCATACACGCTGTAATCAGTGGTGCATTCACTTTGCACAGCACCAGGGGGGTGACAGGTTCTCTTTAAGGACAAAATTACATTTTTAAAAATAGCTACATTTTACACATTTTTTGACAGATCTCCAATATTTTTACAAATAAATGCAAAAGATATCATCCTAAATTTACCACTAACATGAAGTACAAAACGTCCCAAAAATTCAATCTCAGAATCACTGGAATCCATTGAATCATTCAGTTATAACCTCATAAAGTGACACTAGTCAGAATTGCAAAAATTGACCTGGTCAATTACGGTGAAAACAGGCTCGGGGTGGAGGGACATCATACCAAAAAAAACACAGATTGTTTTGAACATTTGGGCACTTAAGGGTTCAATAATATGTTACAAAGATAAAGCAAACATTAAACATTGTGTATATTGAACATTTGCAAATGAAAGCCTTTGAAGGATAGAAGATTTTAAAGTAGTGAAATAGCTCTGCTAAATGAGCCATTGAGAATGTTTGTTCAAATCTCCATCGAGGGAAAACTTAATTCAAGTTCTGCAGTGGGAATCTTTATACTAAACTAGCTGATATGTGTGTGGGTGTTTGAACAGAATTTCTGAGCAAAGTGCTATCATCAAGTTTAATTCTGATTTTGTTTTATTGGAATTATAGTGGGCATTTACAACCTTACAGCTGTTCACTGATAGACACCAAGTGCATTATCAGCACCGTGCATAAATAAATCTTATTTGCTGTAGTTGCATTCCCTGTATGTGCTTCAAATTGTGTTTAAAGTACACACCTATGATAAATATACAAATTCTTTTTAGCAATTGTCTCTACTTTAAAATTCTGTACAGTCGCATCATTTTCAGCTTCATCTGTAAATACGTATTTCTAAAGTAAGAAAAAGGTACAAAATGCATTCATGAAAATGTTCACTGTTTAAAAATCAGCTTGCTGTGATTCTGAGAAAATGCTGATTGCATAATTGCTTTAGTTATATGTATTTTTCTACATACTTTGTTACAGCTGTCTACTCATGCATACCTTTAAAGAATAATTGTTCATAAAAAAAAATGTATCACTTACGCCTTTTTGTAAAATACATTTTGAGAACTTAGTTTCTTTCTATTGATTTCCATATCTTAAAATACATGAGATATATATGGATCACTATTATGGTGGGTTTACACGCTAGGATATCCTGAAACCTTGAAATGTCACAGATTTGTGATCGTTGAAAAGATATTGTTCGGGCGTCGTTGTGTGTAAACGAACAATATAGGATGAAAATATCGTTGGATCGTTCATCCTAGATTTGAGATCCTGACCTCAAATCTATTGTTCGTCGTCCAATTAACGTTGCTTCAGGAAGCAGCATCGTTCAGTGTGACAGCTTTTTGAACGATATCGTTCAAAAAGCTCCTATTCCTGCCACTTTATTACATCGCTCACTCCTTCCTCCTTCCTCTCCTATTTAAGAGTTGCACTGCCGCATAAGATATCGTAAACGATATCCTTGTGTGTGACAGCGCACTAACGATGTCGGAACAATCACGGTTACGTGATCGTTCCAAGGATATTGTTTACAATATCCTAGCGTGTAAACCCACCATTAGAGATGATCAAATCTTTACAAATTTGAATTCTAATGTTTCAATAAATTTTTCCTAAATATTCAGTTTGTAGCAAATTGATATGCTGTGAATCTCAATTGCTGCTAAACCTATAATTGTCTTGAAAGGATTTGCAATACTGCGGTCTGTACCCCATTCTAGGTCTGAAATGTTGGCATTTATAAAAAGACAGCGCAAGCAGTAGAAGCAATGGCATTTTTAACAAGGAGTTGTTAAAAAATTAACCCTGTTTGGGGAGTATCAAGAGCTTTGTTCTTTACTAATTGAATAAAGTGATTTCTTACAAGCCATATAATCATCTTTTTATTTAGTGAGCAGGAACAGGATAATTGAAGGAACAGGAAAATGAAGATGTAATGGCTTCTCAACTTTAATGCAGGGTGATGACAGCTTGTCCAACTGCACACCAGCAAGTACAGTGTGGTGTTCACACCTAGCTTGACATACCCGGTCAGAGTGGGTACTCGCAGAAGCTCCTTCCCTAAAGGCAACACCCCACCCATCTTAGCAAGCAAAAGGTGGCCCGATGGGGAGCCAGAACATGCCCAGTTGTGCGACAAACTCAGTTGCAGAATCACCAGACCTGACATCAAACAGCTTTTTCCTGTAGATTTGCAATAGGATTGCTATTCTCAAAATAATTAAACAATTCTAAAAGCTTTTGATCTGACCAGGCCATCGAAAGGTTTTCCATTTTTTTAGAAAACAGGAAGAGGTTAGCTGTTTTCACAATGAAGAACCAATGGGTTGTCAACAAGCCATACCATAATTATCTTTTTCTTTTGCTACCTTTTTCATGTTCTTCCCAGAAATACTACAGCTATACTACACAGTGTAAACTCTAGTTGGTGTGTGTCAGTATGACAGTGGCAACAGTTGCACAGTATAACAATATCGGGGGTCCAAGCAAGAAGATATCTGCCAAGGTCAGACTCTGGTTGCAGCTGTGTAGATGACATGGTGGACAGAATATGAGAGAGAATATGCTGTGTTAAATGTGTATCTTCGGCACTGTTGTCAGTAAAATTATGTAGAAGACAGAAAACGTATGTATGTGAGGCACAGAATGAAAGGAAACCTTTCTACACCACATGATAACTAGGGGGATCATGTCTGAATGCCGGCTTCACACCACGGTAAAATCCGATCTGGGGCTGTCCGGTGTAAATCTGACAGCCCCGGATCGGATTTTGGCCCCATAGTATCCTATGGGCCGGATGGAGCCGGAAGGAAGCTATCTGCAATCCGGTTTCCATGTGTCCGGGAGAATCCAGGAGGAATTGGATTTTTCTCCAGGACACAAAATCGGAGCATGCAGAATTTTTGTGTCCGGGAAAAAAAATCTCCCCAAATCAGATCCTCGCAGATTCTCCCGGATTCGGCGCTCCCTAACATGGGAGTCTATGGGACAGATTGCCCCGATCCGGAGAATCCGTTAACCGAACACCTGCGGCTGCATGCTGCTGTAATTTCAGGACCGCGGCTAGCTTCCTGCTAGCCGCAATCTTCAAAAATCAGCAGCTGTGGCTGCAATTAGAGGAATCCGGCTGCAAACCGGACCGGAGGGCACATTTGCCCTCCGATTCTGTGTGCTGATCTGGTCCGGGGCTGTCAGGGTCATCCCTGACAGCCCCAGATCGGATTAAACCGTGGTGTGAAGCCGGCCTAAGTTGCGTACATAACATGCTTTCCCCCTATTCAGCCTCTATGTTTTCTATTGTGTATGAGCGAACACTTTGTCCCTGGGAATCCTTGATACAGGTACCATAGTTCCCGGGGATGGTGTTTCCGGTTGCACGAACATTGTGTACTTCAGGTCAGACAAAAACACATGTCCTTCTTCTCATAGTAGTGTCATCTGTCATACTGGGGTGACTAGTGGTACTAAGGGGACCTTGCAGCAGTGGGGACAGACATTTCTGTTGATCATGTCAGATAACAGAGAAATCACTTTTTTACTAGTGATGTCATTTTGACTGTATAGAGAGTATATTGGGGATCACGAGACTGGGAAAAACAGTCCAATTCCAATCTCCGGGGTCTGAGCTACCCCAGTTGCTGAAGCCCTGGAGATTTTCAGACACTGGGGGGTTTTGTCTTGCTGCCGTTCAAGTTTAAACATTTCCATGTGTCAAAACTGACCTCAATCTGAACAAAGGTAGAGTGTGACATGGTCCCAAAATGGGGTCACACAGCAATGGGAAGCAATATAAGTGCTCAGCTCAGTGAAGGGGGGCCACTTTTTATCCTTGTACTAAAAACAAAAGTCTGAAAAAAAAAACTGAGATGAAGCAAAAATTAGTGTACATGCAGATTGGAAGAATGTTCATACTAGCCACTAAAACCATATCATTATGTATGCCTGCAGTGTCTCAGATGTGTCAGAGCACAGGACAAACGTAGGTGGATTTCAATGCTGGAAGTGAGGCCTTCATCATTTCTTTTCAGGAACTGAACCAGTAAGCTTTTTTGGTATTAATATACCAGATGATTAATGTAACCCATGCATTTACAATGATATATATTGTAACATGCAAATAATACCCTCCAACTGTAACCTGAGTTACTTTTTTAAGAAATTCAGAAAGCCATCCTTTAAAAAATGAGCGTATCTTTACAAAGTAGATCTAATATTAAGGGAACCTTTAACTATTTCAGACTCTATTTGCATGTCTGGATTATTTTTTATTCATGTGAAAATTGTGACAAATTTTTTACATGAACATTGGCAATTTGAAAGGGGAAATATTTTTGGTATTTACATTTTATTATGATTTTAATAGATTTATTTATAAATGCTTATGCCATTTTGGCTATTTAAGTGTCAAGAACATAATAATTTCCAATCTATACCATATTTTACTCACTTCGCTGTAGGATTGGATGCACAAAAGCTGGAAGCCAGAGATCAGCAGGCAGGTACATAAGTCATCTGGTGTAAACAATTTCATATATTAAAGTGAAAAGAACAGATGGCACTCCACCTCCGCAAAAATCAACTTGGTGCTTTATTTATCCATAATTAGAAATGATGTTACAGAGTCATATTGCAGGGTCACAATCTGATACATTTTTGAAGCATCTTGCTTCCTTAATCTTAGAGTTTTACTCAGGTGACCACACTGGCGAATTGAAGAAAATGGCAGCACAGCATTCCGGCAATCCAGCAACCAGGTCATAAGTGTTCTCTGACTGCCGCAGGGAGCCCTCAGTAGTTAGTGAGTGACATCACAGCCACTCACAGTATCACAGTGATTCCAAAGACTGCAGCATAGGATGCTTGTTCTATAGCGGCAGTCTCTGGATGTAACAGAGCCAGGATCATGTGCTTTGCTGGAAATCGCTTTGGATTACTGTCGAAGGGTATGTTTGGGGTCAATAGTGGGAAAATGAGGATTGTCTGTGTGTTTTATTTCAAATAAAGGATTTTGTCTGCATGTCTGTTTTTAACTATTAACTCACAGGATTGATAATATGCAGGTCTTACAGAAGCCTAAACATTATCAATCTAGGGTTAATGAAAGCTGGCACTACTCAGCTGTCATTAAGTGCTTCTATCACCCCAATGCAACCACACCAGGGCATCGGGAAGAGTCAAGTAAAACCCTAGGAATTGGTGTTCGTAATGAATGTGCCAATTTTGGGGGCAGCTGTAGACTGCTTTTCTGTGGCCTGGTGGGCTAAATAACTATGGACCTCACCACACTGAGAATACCAGCGCACAGCTTCCAGGTTTTACCTTGACTGGCAATCATAAATTGGGTGAAGCCAATGCAATTAATAAAACTAGTGGGCTCCCCTGTATTTACCCCAAAACAGCAGGTAACATGGCCTAGTGTGTGCTTGGTAGGAGGCAGTAGCAAATATTTGGACTATACTGCTTTGTGGAGGGCAATAACAACTTTTTTAAGAGAAGTACTGTGGCCAGCAGAAGCCAGCCTGTCACCCCAAAAACAGCGGGTAATGTGGCCTGGTGCATGCTTGTTTGCAGACCGTATCAAGTTTTGGAGTATTTTTTTTTGCTTTAAGTTTGGGAAAACGCCTTTTTAGAATGTGGATAGAGGCATCAGCGGATTAAGTGCACTGCTGCAAGGTTAGTAACAGGCAGTAGCAGCAAATTTTGGAGTACTGCTGTTTTGCATTGGGCAAACTGCCTTTTTAGAATGTGGACAGACGCACCAGTGGATTAAATGCACTGCTGCAAGGTTAGTAGCAGGCAGTTGCAGCAACTTCTAGAGTTCTGCTGTTTAGAGTTGGGTAAACAGCCTTTTTAGAATGTGCCAAGAAGGATCAAAGATTTGATCTGCACTGCTGTATTCAATGACAGACGTCTGTGCTATTGTTAACTGCTTCCTTCATTCCGACGCGTTTCAAGGTCGTCCCAACCTCTTCATTAGGGATATGCTTGTGCTGTGATATCTCTGATGAAGAGGTTGGGATGACAGACGCATCAGTGGATTAAATGCACTACTGTGAGCTTAGTAGCAGACAGTAGCAGCAACGTTTGGAGTACTGCTGTTTTGTGTTGGGCAAACAGCCTTTTTAGAATGTGGAAAGATGCACCAGTGGATTAAATGCACTGCTGCAAGGTTAGTAGCAGGCAGTAGCATCAACCTTTGGAGTACTGCTGTTTTGAGTTGGGCAAACCACCTTTTAGAATGTGGACAGATGCACCAGTGGACTAAGGCTAGGGTCACACTTCACAGGTCACCCACGTTAGATGGATGACGTTACTGCAGAGCCCAACCTGCTGTAACACTGACCGCTAATGTCGGGTGCTTCCTATGAACACTTGTCCATAGAAACCCGTTGTTTACTATGGATACAGAGTCACAGGAAGCCCCAGGCAGTGCGCTTTTGCAGGACGTACAGGGAAACGTTGCTGACAATTGTGCGTCTTGGATAAGTGCACTGCCTGAGGCTTCCTGTTAAGCTGTAAACCATACTAAACAGCGGGGTTCTATCGACCAGCGTTCATAGGAAGCACCCGACATTAGCAGTCAGTGTTACAACAGGCTGGGCTCTGCAGTAACGTCATCCATCTAACGTGGGTGACCTGTGAAGTGTGACCCTAGCCTAAATACACTACTGCAAGGTTAGTAGCAGGCAGTAGCAGCAACTTTTGGAGTACTGCTGTTTTGCGTTGGCCAAACCGGCTTTTTAGAATGTGGACAGACGCACAAGCGGATTAAATGCACTACTGCAAGTTTAGTAGAAGGCAGTAGCAATGATTGGAGTACTGCTGCTTTGTGTTGGGCAAACCGCCTTTTTTGAATGTGGACAGAAGCACCCGTGGATTAAAAGCACTGCTGCAAGCTTAGTAGCAGGCAGTAGCAACTTTTGGTGTACTGCTGTTTTGCGTTGTGCAAACCGCATTTTTACACCCCCCTCGGAAGAAGCCTAAGCGAAACGCGTTAGGGGGTGGTGGAAAGGTAAAACTTCTTGACCCATGAATTGAACTTTTGGTGCATTTATTGTGTGCTTGTATGGTTTGTACTAGGAATCTGTAGCACTATTTTCTGGTGCCAGGTATACGATTTATTGTTGCTCACTGCCATACTTGCATCTTGTTTTTCATGTGGTCTCCTGTCATGTGTGCTGCCTGGACATTACTTTTATTTGCTGCATTTATGTATTAACTTTTAATAAAGAGCACTTTGAATATTATTTTGGCCTGACTCCAGGGTTGTTTTTATAGGAATTGGCTGTGATTGGAGGGCCTTTTATTTTCTAAAGGGGTTTTTTTTTTAAACCTTAGTAGCAGGCAGTAGCAACTTTTGGTGTACTGCTGTTTTGCGTTGTGCAAACCGCATTTTTACAATGTGTACAGATGCACAAGTGAATTAAATGCACTGTTGCAAGGTTAGGGGCAGGCAGTAGCAACTTTTGGAATACTGCTGTTTTGCTTTGGGCAAACCGCCTTTTTAGAATGTGGACAGATGCACAAGCGGATTAAATGCACTACTGCAAGTTTAGTAGCAGGCCATGTGACGAAATGGACTCCTTCAATGTAGAACATATCATGATTTCTTATGTAACCCAGACAATATGGTATTTTGCTGCAAACTTTCATCCGTTAAGTCCTTAAACTCTAACCAGACTGTATTTTGTATTTTCCTACAAGTCTTGTAGATGACTGCTGGTGTTTATTTTAACATGGTAATGCAATTATCTCACTTGTTTGTCATAGAAGGCCAGAGAACTTAATTATGCTAATCGCCCTTTGTATTACTATGTTATCTATCAGTATTGCTATGTCAATCAGATGTGGCTCTTCCTTGACAGAACCTAATCCTATTAACATTCCACATTCCATTGCATTGTGTTGCTAGATCAATCAGTACATGGCTCTCTCTTGCCTGGACTGCAATATGACTAATAATGTTTATAAGAGGCTTGAGATCCAGCCAATGAAAAGGCAATTTTATTCCACCTATCGTGAAGTCCCCAATATTCTGCAATGAGGGCTGAGGGTATATAAGGAGGACTGTTCATTAACCAGACAGAGTTAGATTCTGTCTAGTGCCCTCAGTCTAGGAATTTTGGTCCTGGCTAGAGTGGCACTGGACTTGATAAAGGCAGCTAATCTAAGATCTTCGGGTCTGATTGGCCGGCCATAACCTGGCCTAGGCATTTCGGTGCCAACCAAGGGGATCAGAACCTGGACTATAAGACCACAAGGACTTCAGCATCGAATTATTGGATTCAGCTGTGATGACAAAGACTGCATAAGAAAGCCACGCAGGTTGGGACAATCCAATCTTCACCTACAGACTTTGTCGTGCTGACTCAGCTTCCTAAATCTGGTATTACTTCTTTCTCGTGGGTGCCTGCCAAAAGCAGGGTGCCATTGGTTTGGAGTAAATAGCCCTGGAAGATCTGAGGCATGAATATTCTAATTCCTGGTGAGCCAGCGGAAGGGTGAGACTCTGTTGCCTGTTACTTTGTTGTGTTTTGCTGGTTATGTGTTATACGCTGTAAACTGTTTGGGGATCCAATACAGCCTTAATGTTGTGGTTCCCTCACCCTGTGTTGTCTGAGTAGTGTTCCGCCCACGGTTAAGGAGCTCGGCATTCAGTTGGGGATGAGCGCTGGTCCACGTTATCTTTGTAAAGGCGGCAGGGCCAGCAGACGAGAGCACCCACTGACCCCCAGGTCTCCACCGGCAGTAGCAACTGTTGGAGTACTGCTGCTTTGCGTTTGGCAAACTGCCTTTTTAGAATGTGGACAGTCGCTCCAGCGGATTAAATGCACTGTTGAAAGGTTAGTGGCAGGCAGTAGCAAGTTTTGGAGTACTGCTGTTTTGCTTTAGGCAAACCGCCATTTTAGAATGTGGACAGACGCACCAGCAGATTAAATGCAGTACTGCGAGGTTAGTAGCAGGCAATAGCAGCAAGTTTTGGAGTACTGCTGTTTTGTGTTATGCAAACTGCCTTTTTAGAATGTGTGCCATTCTCGGCTGGCAACAGAAAAGGTTGGTGATATAGATGGGCACAAGGACTTCCCTCTTCTTCACCACAATCTGCACACAGGGATTTAGTGGCATCTTCAGATCCTTGAGCGAGGTCACCGCTTTCACTTCTGGTTGAGGTTTCGTTATCTGCTCCTGTCTCTCCTTTGGGGACTCCAGCTCATATTTCTTAGGTTGGGGGCTTCATGTTGAGGGACACTCTTCGCCTCCCAAAGATTGGTCAGTGGCATCTGTGATAATGGACTTTTCCACCACTTAGGTGGTTCCTGTATCTTGACAGCAGTGGACCCCATCCAGGGTTTTATCATCAGAACTGGTTTTGACATTTCAACTTTGGGTGACTGCTCAATTTGGCTCACAATCCCTGACCGGAGGCGACATTAGCTTCTGAAAATGAGGAGGCTCCAACTTCATATGTTTCATAAAGAAATCCGAGGACTTTGACTTTAATGGAGCTGAGCTGCCATACCTGACACAACCTTGTTAAGTTGGAGACACAGAGCTCGTTTCAGTCTTTGCAGGTTCTTTTGGTAAGATTTCAGTTTTTTTAGAATGTAGACAGATGCACCAGCGGATTAAATGCACTACTGCGAGCTTAGTAGCAGCCAGTAGCAACTTTTGGAGTACTGTTGTCTTGCGTTGGGCAAACCGCCTTTTTAGAATGTGGACAGATGCCCCAGCCGATTAAATGCACTGCTTCAAGGTTAGTAGCTGGAAGTAGCAACAACTTTTAGAGTACTGCTGTTTTACATTGGGCAAATTGCATTTTTAGAATGTGCGAATAGAAGATTTTTCCTGGAGCCAGACTCAAGTTATTTAGATCCTTTTTTATTTCGTGTAAAAGTTATAAAAACATCATTACCCTGACCCTCTTATACACTTTTTGGAATGTGGACAGATGCACCAGCTGATTAAATGCTCTATTGCAAGGTTAGTGGCAGACAGTAGTAACTTTTGGAATACTGCTGTTTTGTGTTGGGTAAACCACTTTTTTAAAATGTGGACAGACGCACCAGTGGATTAAATGCACTACTTCGAGGTTATTAGCATTCAGTACTGGAGTACTGCTGTTTTGCGTTGGGCTAATCGCCTTTTTAGAATGTGGACACAAGCACCAGTGGATTAAATGCACTTCTGCGAGGTTAGTAGCAGGCATTTGCAACTTTTGGAGTATTGCTGTTTTGCGTTAGGCAAATCACCTTTTTAGAATGTGGGCACATGAACCAGTGGATTTAAGGCACTGCCTGCATTAGTAGCAGGTAGTAGCAGCAACTTTTGGAGTACTGCTACTTTAAGTTGACCCTGCTAGACATGAACACTGCTCTAGTCACTCTCCCTCCCCGTAGTCTAACTCTCCACTGTCTCTTCAGCTCTCAAAAGAGCTATTGGTTTGGTGGTATGATGCAGCCATGGATCCTTTCAACTCTGCCTGCTCCAATATCTCTCCCTTCCTATTCTACAGTCTCACTGATGTACACTTGAGATAGCCCTCAAAAGGGAGTTTGTGTTTTGAAGAGGCCTAACACTTTCTCTGTCAGCTGAGCAAGCTCTCCCTATGCTTCTCCAATGCAGGCTCTGCATGCAATGCGGGTAAAATGGCGGCGGCAGGGCTTAAATAGCCCCTATGAGTCATCTATCATGCTGGGCGGCCAGCCAATCACTGTAATGCCACAAACAAGATGTCTGCGGCATTACTGTGTTTGGTTAAGAAGCCCAGCTTGATTAGTGGCTGCAAAGGAGGCGTCAAAACTGCAGGGCGGGACATCCGAATATAGCAAAGCGAGTACACAAAAACTCACCGAGTAATAAATAATGTGAATACCGTACTATCCATATGAATATCGAATAGTGACAAATACACTCGCTCATCCCTAACTGCAATCCACAGTGAAATATACACTTGTTACCATATAGAAATATTGTAGAGATACAACCAGGGCCGGCATCAGCTCCCGCCACACAAGGGTAAATTCCAGGGTGCGGACACTGGGGGAGGGCCCACTGGACCCCTGAGTGCCCCCACATGTCATATTAAGGGGCCCTTGACCGCTGCCACCACACGCAATCCTCGGGATCCCCTTAATGCTGCCTCCTCCCCTCTCTCCATTACCGGTGGCAGTCGCACTGATAGCAGCCAGCCTGTCATTTAGTATGACACTGCAGGCAGCGCCGTGTCTATTTCCTGTGTGTGCGGTGATACAGGAGATAGAGCGGTGCCAGCTGCAGCTCACACTACACATGACAGGCTGGCTGCGATCAGTGCGACTGCCCACCGGTAAGGTTGGAATGGAGAAAGGGAGGGAGGCAGCTCTAAGGGGGCCTGAGGATAGCATGTGGGGGCAGCGGTCAGGGGCCCCCTAGTATGACATGTGCGGGCAGCTCTCAGGGGCCCACGGGCCCCAAGGATGAGGGTGGGGGCAGCTCTCATGGCCCCTCCAGGATGAGTGTGGGGGCAACTCTCGTGTCCCCCCCTAAGATGATGTATGGGGGCAGCTCTCAGGGGCCCCTGAGGCTGAGGTGTTGGGGCAGCACTCAGGGGACTCTGAGGCTGAGGTGTGTGGTGGCAGCTCTCATGGGCCCCTTAAGATGACGTGTGGGGGCAGCTCTTAGGGGCCCCTGAGGCTGAGGTGTGTGGGGGCAGTGCTCAGGGGTCCCTGAGGGTGAGGTGAAGGGCAGCACTCAGGGGCCCCCGAGGCTGAGGTGTGTGGGGGCAGCGCTCAGGGGCCCCTGAGGGTGAGGTGAAGGGCAGGGCTCAGGGTCCCCTGGGGGTGAGGTGGGGTGGAGAGGCAGCACTCAGGGGGCCTCCAGGAGTGAGGTTGGGGGCAACGCTCAGGGGGCCCTGTCTTAGGCAAATTACACCCAGGGGAAAGACAGGCGCAGGGGAACAGCGTGCTGGGGGGAGACTGCGTGCAGGGGAGAGACAGGCGCAGGGGAAAGACAGTGTGCAAGGGGGAGACAGCGTGGAAGAGGAGAGGCAGCATGCAGGGGAGAAACAGCGTGCAGGGAAGAGACAGGCGCAGGGGGAGACACAGCTTACAGGTGGGGGACAGGTGCAGGGGAAGATATCATGCAGGTGGAGATAGGTGCGGTGGAGAGACACAGCACATAGGGGGAAGACAGGCACGCAGGTGGAGATAGGTGCACAGGGGGGACACAGTGCAGAGGAAGGAGACAGGCACAGGGGAAGACAGGTGTAGGGGAGAGACACAGCACACATGGAGGGGAACAAGCACAGGTACAGTCATATGAAAAAGTTTGGGCACCCCTCTTAATCTTACTCTTTTTTTTTGTTTAAAATTGGTTTTCTGCAACAGCTATTTCAGTGTGATATATGTAATAACTGATGGATACAGTAATATTTCAGGTTTGAAATGAGGTTTATTGTACTAACCTAAAATGTGAAATATGCATTATTTCAAAATTTGACAGGTGCCAAAGTATGGGCACCCTTCTGATTTTCATGATTTGAATACTCCTAACTACTTTTTACTGACTTACTGAAGCACTAAATTGGTTTGGTAACCTCATTGAGCTTTGTACTTCATAGACCGGTGTATCCAATCGTGAGAAAAGCTATTTCAGGTGTCCACTTGCAAGTTGCTCTCCTAGTTGTGACTCACCGTGGCCGAGACTCCGGTTTAGACAGGCTGTAGCTCCTTCTTCCTTGTCACGGGTGGGCCGCGCCTGCCGGTAGTGGGGCCCGGTGGAGTGCAGATCAAAAGTTAAAGACGTCTTGTAGGAACAGATTAAAGGGGTTTAATTTATTTGTGATGCCACCTATGAGTAGTTTCGGTAATCGTTACCGACGCTGCGGAACCTCCGGGGGATGGACAGCAGCAAGATGGAACGCTCCCCACAGGCTGAGCGGTGATCCCCGGAGGCTGGAGCTGCTTAAGATGTTGTGCGGCAGCTGCGGTTACCTTGTACACCACTTCAAAACCACCCAGACTTCCCTCTAAAGGGCTCTTAGATGAATGATGAGTACAGTTTCCTATTAATTAAGTGATCACTTTATTAGTTATAAATCATATATCTAATATATAATTACCCTAAGGCCACTTCCGTCATATTCGGCAGTGTTTCCGTCGTCGTATGCGTGGCTGCCACACTCGCAATGCCTTTGTGAGTCCTTGCTGACTCTCTCTCTCTCTCCTGCCACACTCGCAATGCCTTTGCGAGTCCTTCCAGAGTCTCTCCTCACTCGCAATGCCTTTGCGAGTCCTTGCTGAGTCTCTCTCCTGCCACACTCGCAATGCCTTTGCGAGTCCTTCCAGAGTCTCTCCTCACTCGCAATGCCTTTGCGAGTCCATGCACAGTCTCTCACTCTGAGGACCTGAGATGATGTCACTGGTATGGGCGGGGCTATATCACATGACTGTGACATCATCACAGGCACTTTCATTGCTGCAGTCAGCACAGGAGACATCATGCCGCTGTCTCACATCAGACGTGTCCTCATCACTGATTCTCTGCCTCTGACATCCTGCGATCACAAGGGAACATACAGCTGACAGAGGACCCCGGACTGAGCCCCCAAGAGCTGATCTCCAGGATACAGGTGAGAGGAGGCTGCACAGGAGCAACGCTCTGCAGTGAGCAGCCTGCACAGGAGCAATGCTCTGCAGAGGGGAGGCTGCACAGGAGTAATGCTCTGCAGAGAGCAGGCTGCACAGGCTGCACAGGAGCATTGCTCTGCAGAGGGGAGGCTGCACATGAGCAATGCTCTGCAGAGATGAGGCTGCTCAGGAGCAATGTTCTGCAGAGAGGAGGCTGCCCAGGAGCAATGTTCTGCAGAGAGGAGGCTGCACAGGAGCATTGCTCTGCAGAGAGGAGGCTGCACAGGAGCATTGCTCTGCAGAGAGGAGGCTGCACAGGAGCAATGTTCTGCAGAGAGGAGGCTGCACAGGAGCATTGCTCTGCAGAGAGGAGGCTACACAGGAGCAATGCTCTGCAGGGAGAAGGCTGCACAGGAGCATTGCTCTGCTGAGAGGAGGCTGCACAGGAGCATTGCTCTGCCGAGAGGAGGCTGCACAGGACCAATGCTCTGCAGAGAAGAGGCTGCACAGGAGCAATGCTCTGCAGAGGAAAGGCTGCACAGGAGCATTGCTCTGCAGAGAGGAGGCTGCACAGGAGCAATGCTCTGCAGAGAGGAGGCTGCACAGGAGCAATGCTCTGCAGAGAGGAGGCTGCACAGGAGCAATGCTCTGCAGAGAGGAGGCTGCACAGGAGCAATGCTCTGCAGAGAGGAGGCTGCACAGGAGCATTGCTCTGCAGAGAGGAGGCTGCACAGGAGCAATGCTCTACAGAGAGGAGGCTGCACAGGAGCATTGCTCTGCAGAGAGGAGGCTGCACAGGAGCAATGCTCTGCAGAGAGGAGGCTGCACAGGAGCAATGCTCTACAGTAAGGAGGCTGCACAGGAGCAATGCTCTGCAGAGAGGAGGTTGCACAGGAGCAATGCTCTGCACAGAGGAGGCTGCACAGGAGCATTGCTCTGCATGAGGGGAGGCTGCACAGGAGCAATGCTCTGCAGAGAGGAGGAGGCTGCACAGGAGCAATGCTCTGCAGAGACGAGGCTGCACAGGAGCAATATTCAGCAGAGAGGAGCCTGCACAAGAGCAATGCTCTGCATGAGTGGAGCCAACATGCTGGCGACGGCGGAGTGAAAATGCCGTGGCGGGGAAGACGATGACCCGCTGGTAAGTATGACAGGCAGAGTGCCTCTGTCCTCTGCTGACCACTCTGCCCGCCGCACTGCGCTGACCACTCTGCCCGCCGCACTGCGCTGGCCACTCTGCCCACTCCACTCACTGCTAACCACTGAGCCACCATACTCCTGCTAACCACTGAGCCACCGCGCACTACTAACCACTGAGCCACCGCGCAGTGCTAAAGTGCTAACCACTGAGCCACCGCGCAGTGCTAAAGTGCTAACCACTGAGCCACCGCGCAGTGCTAACCACTGAGCCACCGCCCAGTGCTAACCACTGAGCCACCGCCCAGTGCTAACCACTGAGCCACCGCGCAGTGCTAACCACTGAGCCACTGCGCAGTGCTAACCACTGAGCCACCATATACAGTGCTAACCACTGAGCCACCATATACAGTGCTAACCACTGAGCCACCATACAGTGCTAACCACTGAGCCACCGTATACAGTGCTAACCACTGAGCCACCGTATACAGTGCTAACCACTGAGCCACCATATACAGTGCTAACCACTGAGCCACCGTATACAGTGCTAACCACTCAGCCACCGTATACTCTGCTACCCACTGAGCCGCCATATACAGTGCTAACCACTGAGCCACCATATACAGTGCTAACCACTGAGCCACCTGTATACACACAATTTCACCGCACTCCCCTAAATATTAGTAAATAAACTATATATGCATTCTAGACTACCCGATTCTTTAGAATCGGGCTCACAGCTAGTTAATCCATAAAAACATTAAAAATAATTACATGAAAAGTACCCTAATGACTACAGATAATTCATAACCAGGTCCAGGACTGAGACCAATTATGTAAACATTTATACAATATACATTATCTACTTATATAATCGGGAGTTGGGAATTCGGGCACTGTAGCCGAATCCCAAGCTCCTTTGCGCGACTGCGAGTGATGACGCGCGGCGTCATCACGAGCCGCAGCTGCTCTACAGTTAAAAAAAAAAAAAAATCCTCACCTCTCCCCGAGCCCCCGCCGTCTCCCGCCGTCTTCCGCCAGGCTCCCGGTGGCTCCTGCAGGCTCCCGATGCCTGCAGTGCTCTTCTACTGCAGTCCAGGACCTGTGGTGATGTCAGAGTCACGTGACACCAGCTTACTCCATGGTAACCGCGGGTCACGTGACTCTGACATCACCGCAGGTCCTGAACTGCTGTAGAAGAGCTCTGCAGGCACTGGCAGCCTGGAGGAAGACGGCGGGGGCTCGGAGTGAGGTGAGCATAATCGTTTTTTATTTTTTTTAACCCCTGCATTGCAGGAGCGCCACCACAGACACCTGTATACTCTGCCACCACACAGATGCCTGTATACTCTGCCACCACAGACACCTGTATACTCTGCCACCACACAGATGCCTGTATACTCTGCCACCACAGACACCTGTATACTCTGCCACCACACAGATGCCTGTATACTCTGCCACCACAGACACCTGTATTCTCTGCCACCACACAGATGCCTGTATACTCTGCCACCACAGACACCTGTATACTCTGCCACCACACAGATGCCTGTATACTCTGCCACTACAGACACCTGTATACTCTGCCACCACACAGATGCCTGTATACTCTGCCACCACAGACACCTGTATACTCTGCCACCACACAGATGCCTGTATACTCTGCCACCACAGACACCTGTATACTCTGCCACCACACAGATGCCTGTATACTCTGCCACCACAGACACCTGTATACTCTGCCACCACCACAGATGCCTGTATACTCTGCCACCACCACAAACGCCTGTATACTCTGCCCCCACCACACAAGCCTGTATACTCTGCCCCACCACAACACCTGTATACTCTGCACCACCACACAAGCCTGTATACTCTGCCACCACCACACACCCTGTATACTCTGCCACCACCACAGACACCTGTATACTCTGCCCCCACCACCACACCAACCACACACGCTGTATACTCTGCCCCACCACATCCTTATTTGCACACAGACCTGTATACTCTCGCCAACCACACAGACTGCCTGTATACTCTGCCACCACCACACAGATCTGTATACTCTGCCACCACACACAGATCCTGTATACTCTGCCACCACCACACACGCCTGTATACTCTGCTGCCACCCCACAACGCCTGTATACTCTGCCACACCACCACACGCCTGTATACTCTGCCCCACCACAAAGCCTGTATACTCTGCCCACCACACACAGCCTTATACTCTGCCACCACCACACCGCCTGTATACTCTGCCCCACCACCACACACGCCTGTATACTCTGCCCCACCACACAGCCTGTATACTCTGCCACACCACACACCACACACACGCCTGTATACTCTGCCCACCACCACACGACCTGTATACTCTGCCCCCACCACACACAACGCTGTATACTCTGCCACCACCACACAACCTGTATACTCTGCCACCACCACCACAGACGCTGTATACTCTGCCACCACCAACAGCCTGTATACTCTGCCACCACACACACGCCTGTATACTCTGCCGCCACCCCACGACACGCCTGTATACTCTGCCGCCACCACCACAGACGCCTGTATACTCTGCCACCACACACACAGCCTGTATACTCTGCCCCACCACAACACGCATGTATACTCTGCCACACCACACACGCCTGTATACTCTGCCGCCACCACCACACACGCCTGTATACTCTGCCCCACCACCACAGACGCCTGTATACTCTGCCACCACCACAGACGCCTGTATACTCTGCCCCACCACCACACACGCTGTATACTCTGCCCCACCACAACGCCTGTATACTCTGCCGCCCACCACAACCGCCTGTATACTCTGCGCCACCACCACACACGCTGTATACTCTGCCACCACCACACGCCTGTATACTCTGCCCCCACCACCACACACGCATGTATTACTCTGCCACCACCACACACGCAGTATACTCTGCCACCACCACAACGCCTGTATACTCTGCCGCCACCACAACACCTGTATAACCACCACAGACCCTGTATAACTCTGCCACCACCACAACACTGTATACTCTGCCACCACCACACAGACGCCTGTATACTCTGCCACCACCACAACGCCTGTATACTTGCCGCCACACACCACAGCACGCCTGTATACTCTGCCACACCACACACGCCTGTATACTCTGCCCCACCACACAAGCTGTATACCTGCCACAACATCCTGTATACTCTGCACCACACCACAACAGCCTGTATACTCTGCCACCACCACCAACACCTGTATACTCTGCCACCACACACACAGCCTGTATACTCTGCCCCACCACCACACACGGCTGTATACTCTGCCACCACCACCACAAGCCTGTATACTCTGCCCACACCACCACAACCCTGTATACTCTGCCCACCACACACACAGCCTGTATACTCTGCCACCACCACACCAGCCTGTATACTCTGCCACCACCACCACAACGCCTGTATACTCTGCCCAACCACCACAGACGCCTGTATACTCTGCCCCACCACACACGCCTGTATACTCTGCCCACCCACACAGCCTGTATACTCTGCCACCACCACCACACGCCTGTATACTCTGCCACCACCACACACGCCTGTATACTCTGCCCCACCACCACAGCAGCCTGTATACTCTGCCACCACCACAGCACTTATCTCTGCCCCACACAATGTATACTCTGCCCACCACCACACACGCCTGTATACTCTGCCCCACCACACAGCCTGTATACTCTGCCCCACCACCACACAACGCTGTATACTCTGCCACCACCACACAACGCCTGTATACTCTGCCCACCACCACACACGCCTGTATACTCTGCCACCACCACCACACACGCCTGTATACTCTGCACACCACCACAGACCTGTATACTCTGCCACCACCCACAACACCTGTATACTCTCGCCACCACCAACACGCCTGTATACTCTGCCGCACCACCACACACAGCCTGTATACTCTGCCGCCACCACCAACAACGCTGTATACTCTGCCACCACCACACACGCCTGTATACTCTGCCACCACACCACACACGCCTGTATACTCTGCCCCACACCACAACGCCTGTATACTCTGCACACCACCACAACGCCTGTATACTCTGCCACCACACACAGCCTGTATACTCTCTGCCACCAACCACAGACCTGTATACTCTGCCACCACCACCACGATCCTGTATACTCTGCCCCACACGCCTTAACTCTGCCACCACACAACGCCTGTATACTCTGCCACCACCACACACGCCTGTATACTCTGCCACCACCACACAGACCTGTATACTCTGCCACCACCACCACAGACCCTGTATACTCTGCCACCCACCACAACGCCTGTATACTCTGCCACCACCACACATGCCTGTATACTCTGCCAACCAACACTCTTCCACCACCACACACGCCTGTATACTCTGCCGCCACCACCACACCCGCCTGTATACTCTGCCGCCACGACCACACCCGCCTGTATACTCTGCCACCACCACAGACACCTGTATACTCTGCCCCCACCACCACACATGCATGTATACTCTGCCACCACCACACACGCCTGTATACTCTGCCGCCACCACCACAGACGCCTGTATACTCTGCCGCAACCACCACAGACGCCTGTATACTCTGCCACCACCACAGACACTTGTATACTCTGCCCCACCACCACACACGCATGTATACTCTGCCACCAGCACCGACGCCTGTATACTCTGCCACCACCACACACGCCTGTACACTCTGCCACCACCACACACGCCTGTACACTCTGCCACCACCACACACGCCTGTACACTCTGCCACCACCACAAACGCCTGTACACTCTGCCACCACCACCGACGCCTGTACACTCTGCGCCACCAGCACACACCCTGTATACTCTGCCGCCACCACCACAGATGCCTCTATACTCTGCCGCCACCACCACAGATGCCTGTATACTCTGCCACCACCACACACGCTGTATACTCTGCCCACCACCACACACGCCATTATACTCTGTCACCACCACCGACGCCTGTATACTCTGTCCTGCACCACCACACACGCCTCTATACTCTGCCACCAACCACACACGCCTGTACACTCTGCCACCACCACACACGCCTGTACACTCTGCCACCACCACACACGCGTGTACACTCTGCCACCACCACAGACGCCTGTACACTCTGCCACCACCACACACGCCTATACACTCTGCCACCACCACAGACGCCTGTACACTCTGCCACCACCACAGACGCCTGTACACTCTGCCACCACCACAGACGCCTGTATACTCTGCCACCACCACAGACGCCTGTATACTCTGCCACCACCACAGACACCTGTATACTCTGCCACCACCACACACACCTGTATACTCTGCCACCACCACAGACTCCTGTATACTCTGCCACCACCACACACGCCTGTATACTCTGCCACCACCACACACGCCTGTATACTCTGCCACCACCACAGACGCCTGTATACTCTGTCACCACCACACACGCCTGTATACTCTGCTACCCACAGAGCCACCTGTATACTCTGATACCCACAGAGCCCTTTCTATACTCTGATACCCACAGAGCCGCCTGTATACTCTGCTACCCACAGAGCCGCCTGTATACTCTGCTACCCACAGAGCCGCCTGTATACTCTGCTACCCACAGAGCCGCCTCTATACTCTGCTACCCACAGAGCCGCCTGTATACTCTGCTACCCACAGAGCCACCTGTATACTCTGCTACCCACAGAGCCACCTGTATACTCTGCTACCCACAGAGCCGCCTCTATACTCTGCTACCCACAGAGCCGCCTCTATACTCTGCTAACCACAGAGCCGCCTGTATACTCTGCTACTCACACAGCCGCCTGTATACTCTGCTACGCACAGAGCCGCCTCTATACTCTGCTACCCACACAGCCGCCTCTATACTCTGCTACCCATAGAGCCGCCTGTATACTCTGCTACCCACAGAGCCGCCTCGATACTCTGCTAACCACAGAGCCGCCTCGATACTCTGCTACCCACAGAGCCGCCTCTATACTCTTCTACCCACAGAGCCGCCTCTATACTCTGCTACCCACAGAGCCGCCTGTATACTCTGCTACCCACAGAGCCACCTGTACAATCTGCTACCCACAGAGCCTTCTCTATACTCTGCTACCCACACAGTGGCCTGTATAATCTGCTACCCACAAACCCGCCTGTATACTCCACTACCCACAGACCCGCCTGTATACTCTGCTACCCACAGAGCCGCCTGTATACTTTACTACCCACAGAGTCACCTGTATAATCTCCTACCCTCAGAGCCGTCTGTATACTCTGCTACCCACAGACCCGCCTGTATACTCTGCTACCCATAGAGCCCCCTGTATACTCTGCTACCCACTGACCCGCCTGTATACACATAATTCATTTCACCCTGCTCCCGATGCAATTGCATCGGGCCTTTTTACTAGTTTAATATAATAGCCAGTGATACCAGGTTCATAAGGACATACTATTTATTTATTTGTCACTGAGATGACTGCACGCTCTATTATGTGATTTTGGGGCTCCAATACTCTACAATACACTGTGCACCTATGTACTAGTGACTCACCGTAGCCGGGGGTACACGTAGCGGGCGTTGTTTCTCCTCCAGTCACGGAACCGCGCCTGCGGTGGTGTAGGCCCGGTGGTCCAGATCAATAGGGGAATGGCGGAACAGTGGGGGTGATTTGTCTTCGTGACGCCACCTGCGGGTGTTCTGGTAACCTTACCAGCGCTGTTCGGGTCTCCGGGGGATGGTATACAGCGAGATGGAACGCTCCCCACAGGATGAGCGGGAGTCCCCGGAGCCGGGAGCTGTGCAAGATGTTGTGAGGCAGCTGCGGGATGCTGCGCGCTGAATCCAGGAGTAACGGATAACCACACAAAGTCTCTTTTAGGTACCTTTACTGGATGGTAGTCAGGTACACTCAGACAGGGATAGTGAAGTTGGCACTTCTGGAGTTTCACAGCAAGCAGTGTTAGGCTTCCTTTCTCTACTTCTGGTGCTAAGGTCGGGTGGATGTGGAATCCAGCCGGACCGGGCGGTTTGTTCAATGGAACTTGCTTCACCTGGTTAACAGCACTGAGGGCACTGTAAAAGGGTCTGAGCAGGATCAGTACTCTTCCCTGGGTCCTCGTGGATGGGTGCATCAGGTGTAACAGGTGGCTAAACCTCCTGTTGATGGTGCTGGTTCTCTGTGGTGGCTGGGCAGCTCTCACAGCTTCGGTTCCAGTAACCGGTTAATTTGGAAAGAGTCTGGTTAACTCTGTTTTCCTGAGAGGTGATCTCCTTCTTCCTATTATCCCAATTGCAGGGATTTCCACTGGCTAACAGGCTGGTCGGGCCCAGTGTGTCCCTCATAGGGTGGAGGTTTCACACAGGCTGGCAGCTCTTGTAGCGTCTACCACACTCTGAAGTTTCTCCCTCCAAGACTCTTTTTATAGGGGGAACTGGCTCAAAGTGACCAGTGGAGCTCCCCCTAGAGGCTCGGGGTGAAACCAGGTGTTCTAAGTGTTGTTTGTGTTGTGGGTTTTGCTGTGCTGTTACTTACTCCATTTGTGCTCTAAGGATTTCTGTGGTGCCCAACAGGTGCCAGGGTGCCACACTAGCAGGTGACCCTTCTCTGACCCAGGTTACACATGCATGGCACTGCCTCCGTGCTTTAATTATAGTTGTCCTCACTTGATTCACATACCTGGTATATAACTGTTTGTGGCCTCGGTCCTGGTACCCCCACCGCCAACGTACGTTTCGTATTCTTCCTCAGGGCGTAACCTTGCTCCTAAGTTACCGCTTTTTATACCCCTTGTGCTAATCGTTAACAGTCTGCAGCCGCCGTAATCTCGGCGCATCACTTCTGGCTCGCACGTCACGTGTCTAAAACAAGGACCTCCCACATCCTGCCTGTGAACCGCAAGCAAGCGTTTCCGCGTGCCAGCGGGTCACATGACTGGTGTCGTGTCTGGGTGCGTGCTGAGCCTGTCATGCGCACTCACGGAGGCTGCGTCTCTTCCTATTTGGGGCTGGGAAAAATCTGTTAACCCTCAATTTACCCTCTTTACTACTACTACGGGCTCATTATATGTTCCATCATATGATCTACTTCTTATAGGGCCATATTATACTTTTTTGTTATTACTCAAATGGCATGGGTACCGTAATTGCATTTTCAACTAATTATGTATACTTTTGCTCTCAACTTTGCTCTTCATATAATTATGCTAGATGGCCCTATGGTTATATCAATTACTCTCACAATGTCCTTATGACCAGGTACCATCTATGCGTGACATGTATTATAATAATTCAATAAATAATTTAAAGTGACAGTACATTATATATAAAACTAGCTGTGAGCCCGATGCAAATGCATCGGGATTCTAGAACGTACATTAATTTGATTATAGTAGTTATAGCTGTTAGCCTGATGCAAATGCATCGGGTATCTAAAATATGTTTATTGTTTTTTTAAAGATTTTTAAATAATAATCGCATCATCAATAGCAATAATATAAGCCATAGCATTATTATTAGCAGTAATAGCAGTATTAATAGCATTATTAGCAGTATTATGAGCATTAATAACAGTATTAATAGCATTAATAGCATTATTATTGGCATTAATAGCATTATTAGCATTAATAATAGCATTAATAACATTATTAATAGCATTAATAGCATTATTATTAGCATTAATAGCATTAATAATAGCATTATTAGCATTAATAATAGCATTAATAACATTATGAATAGCATTAATAGCATTATTATTAGCATTAATAGCATTATTAATAGCATTAATAGGATACATATTAGCATTAATAGCATTAATAGCATAATTAATAGCATTAATAGCATTATTAATAGCATTAATAGCATTATTATTAGCATTAATAGCATTAATAATGGCATTATTAGCATTAATAATACCATTAATAACATTATTAATAGCATTAATAACATTATTATTAGCATTAATAGCATTATTATTAGCATTAATAGCATTAATAATGCCATTAATAGGATAAATATTAGCATTAATAGCATTAATAGCATAATTAATAGCATTAATAGCATTATTAATAGCATTAATAGCATTATTATTAGCATTAATAGCATTAATAGGATAAATTATAGCATTAATAGCAGAATTAATAGCATTAATAGCATTATTAATAGCATTAATAACATTATTATTAGCATTAATAGCATTAATAATAGCATTATAGCATTAATAATAGCATTAATAACATTATTAATAGCATTAATAGCATTATTATTAGCATTAATAGCATTAATAGCATTATTATTAGCATTAATAGCATTAATAATGCATGAATAGGATAAATATTAGCATTAATAGCAATAATAGCATAATTAATAGCATTAATAGCATTATTAATAGCATTAATAGCATTATTATTAGCATTAATAGCATTAATAATAGCATTATTAGCATTAATAATAGCATTAATAACATTATTAATAGCATTAATAGCATTATTATTAGCATTTAATAGCATTATTAATAGCATTAATAGGATACATATTAGAATTAATAGCATTAATACATAATTAATAGCATTAATAGCATTATTAATAGCATTAATAGCATTATTATTAGCATTAATAGCATTAATAATGCATTATTAGCATTAATAATACCATTAATAACATTATTAATAGCATTAATAACATTATTATTAGCATTAATAGCATTAAATTAATGCCATTAATAGATAATATATTAGCATTAATAGCATTAATAGCATAATTAATAGCATTAATAGCATTATTAATAGCATTAATAGCATTATTATTAGCATTAATAGCATTAAATTAGATAAATATTAGCATTAATAGCAAATTAATAGCATTAATAGCATTATTAATAGCATTAATAAACATTAATTATTAGCATTAATAGCATTAATAATAGCATTATTAGCATTAATAATACATTAATAAAATTATTAATAGCATTAATAGCATTATTAATTAGCATTAATAGCATTAATACATTATTATTAGCATTAATAGCATTAATAATACCATGAATAGGATACATATTACATTAATAGCATAATAGCATAATTATATAGCATTAATAGCATTATTAATTAGCATTAATAGCATTATTAATAGCATTAATAGCATTAATAATAGCATTATATAGCATTAATAATAGCATTAATAACATTATTAATAGCATTAATAGCATTATTATTAGCATTAATAGCATTAATAATACCATAATAGATAAATATTAGCATTAAATAGCAGCATTAATAGCATTAATTTAATAGCATTAATAAGATTAATAGCATTAACTTTAAAATAAGCATTATAATAGCATTAATTATTAGCATTAATAGCATTAATAGGAGAAATATTAGCATTAATAGCATAATTAATAGCATTAATAGCATTATTAATAGCATTAATAACATTATTATTAGCATTAATAGCATTAATAATAGCATTATTAGCATTAATAATATCATTAATAACATTATTAATAGCATTAATAGCATTATTATTAGCATTAATAGCATTAATAGCATTATTATTAGCATTAATAGCATTAATAATACCATGAATAGGATAAATATTAGCATTAATAGCATTAATAGCATAATTAATAGCATTAATAGCATTATTAATAGCATTAATAGCATTATTATTAGCATTAATAGCATTAATAGGATAAATATTAGCATTAATAGCATAATTAATAGCATTAATAGCATTATTAATAGCATTAATAACATTATTATTAGCATTAATAGCATTAATAATAGCATTATTAGCATTAATAATAGCATTAATAACATTATTAATAGCATTAATAGCATTATTATTAGCATTAATAGCATTATTATTAGCATTAATAGCATTAATAATACTATGAATAGGATAAATATTAGCATTAATAGCAATAATAGCATAATTAATAGCATTAATAGCATTATTAATAGCATTAATAGGATAAATATTAGCATTAATAGCATTAATAGGATAAATATTAGCATTAATAGCAGAATTAATACCATTAATAGCATTATTAATAGCATTAATAGCATTATTATTAGCATTAATAGCATTAATAATAGCATTATTAGCATTAATAATAGCATTAATAACATTATTAATAGCAATAATAACATTATTATTAGCATTAATAGCATTAATAATAGCATTATTAGCATTAATAATAGCATTAATAACATTATTAATAGCATTAATAGCATAATTATTAGCATTATTAGAATTATTATTAGCAGTAATATCATTATTATTAGCATTTTATTTTTTAATTATTATTTTTATTGAATTATTTATTATTTTTAATTTATTTTTTAATTATTTTTTAATTATTTTTAAATTATTTTTTTTATTATTTAATTTATTTTTTTTTTTAAGTGAGAGTGAGACACAGTTCTCATTCAGGTCCGCAAT
The DNA here is from genome assembly GCA_033576535.1 of Allobates femoralis. NCBI lineage: Eukaryota > Metazoa > Chordata > Amphibia > Anura > Aromobatidae > Allobates > Allobates femoralis. The sequence continues at coordinate 337,603,007 of JARQOC010000002.1, read as the reverse complement.
TTTTTTTTTTTTTTATTATTATTTTTATTTAATTATTTAATATTTTTTATTTATTTTTTTATTATTTTTAAATTATTTTTAAATTATTTTTTATATTATTTAATTTATTTATTTTTTTAAGTGAGAGTGAGACACAGTTCTCATTCAGGTCCGCATTTTTTTTTTTTTTTATTATTATTTTTATTTAATTATTTATTATTTTTAATTTAATTTTTTATTATTTTTAAATTATTTTTAAATATTTTTTTTATTATTTAATTTATTTATTTTTTTAAGTGAGAGTGAGACACAGTTCTCATTCAGGTCCGCATTTTTTTTTTTTTTTTATTATTATTTTTATTTAATTATTTATTATTTTTAATTTAATTTTTTATTATTTTTAAATTATTTTTAAATTATTATTTTTATTATTTAATTTATTTATTTTTGTAAGTCAGAGTGAGACGCAGTTCTCATTCAGGTCCGCCTTGTTTTTTTCCCCATTGACATACATTACCGGTGTGTCGGCGATTTTATGGCCGGCCACCTGGTTCTATTTGTCGGCCCTAAAATCGCGGACACACCGCTAATGCATGTCTATGGGCAGTCAGCTCGAATTCTGATTGGTCGGCGTTTAATCCGAAATCGGGCTGACTGCCCATAGAGATGCATTAGCGGTGTGTCCGCGATTTTAGGGCCGACAAATAGAACCAGGTGGGCGGCCATAAAATCGCCGACACACCGGTAATGTATGTCAATGGGGAAAAAAAGGCGGACCTGAATGAGAACTGCGTCTCAGTTTTGAGGGGCTCTTCTGATTGGCTGAGGGCAGAATACAGCGACCAATCAGAAGAGGACCTTCAAATCTCATTGAGGTAGAATGGGGGATTTTTCGTCCATTCTATCTTAATGAGAAGGAAGAGGACGTCGTAGAAGGAAGTTTGCGGAAAGAAGACAGAAGATCCCCGGGGCCGGACGAAGAGGCGGAGATGGCTGAAAGAAGCGAGAAGACCCCCGGGGCCGGAGGAAGAGGACGCCTGGCCGGACGGAGGATCAGATGACAAAGAAGACATGTAAGTATGTGCGAACATGGGGGGGCTGTGTGGACATTAGTGGGGGTTGTGTTTTTGCGGGGTGGCTGTGCGGACATAGGGGTCGGGCTGTGCGGACATAGGGGTCGGGCTGTGCGGACATAGGGGTCGGGCTGTGCGGACATAGGGGTCGGGCTGTGCGGACATAGGGGTCGGGCTGTGCGGACATAGGGGTCGGGCTGTGCGGACATAGGGGGTGGGCTGTGCGGACATAGGGGGTGGGCTGTGCGGACAGAGGGGGCGGGCTGTGCGGACATAGGGGTCGGGCTGTGCGGACATAGGGGTCGGGCTGTGCGGACATAGGGGTCGGGCTGTGCGGACATAGGGGGCGGGCTGTGCGGACATAGGGGTCGGGCTGTGCGGACAGAGGGGTCGGGCTGTGCGGACAGAGGGGGCGGGCTGTGCGGACATAGGGGTCGGGCTGTGCGGACATAGGGATCGGGCTGTGCGGACATAGGGGTCGGGCTGTGCGGACATAGGGGTCGGGCTGTGCGGACATAGGGGTCGGGCTGTGCGGACATAGGGGGCGGGCTGTGCGGACATAGGGGGCGGGCGGGCCATTGCTCGCGCTACCTGAGCGGTAAATCGCTAAGGTTGTAGCCGGGCCTGTGGATCGATTTTGGGCCAGCGGCTCGCAATGGCCGCTTCGCGGCCATTGCTCGCCCTGGGCCAGCGACTCGCAATGGCCTCGCGGCCATTGCTCGCGCAGCATTGGGCGCTTCGCGCCCAATGTTAAATTCGTATCCACATGACGACATCGGAAAGTGCGCGAGGAGGGGCGCTTTTCCGATTCGCGATTATATAATATATACTATACATTTCATTTTTAAAGTGACAGTGCATATATATTATAAAAAGTGTTTTAAACATAAATAATAATTAATAAGTAATATATTTCAAGTAATAACTTTAAAGCAACAATGCCTTTATACATAAATAACAATACATCATAAACAAAGTGACAGTGCATACACTATAATAATTAACTATACATATTATAATACAATGAATGCCACTACATACATAATTATGAACCAGCCTATAATTATTATATATTGTAGAGCAACCCTCATCTCCCCATTATCCTAATGTACACGAAATGTCACTCCATTGTGACCAGTTGTCTGCCCGACTCACCCTTACCCTTCACCCTATATATCTACCTACACATTAATTGGGTATGGGTGACTACGGAATTGTACGGCATTCCCATGTCCTTCCTCTTTAGTATATTGTTTTTCTCTTCTTTTTCCCTCCCCTCTGCTAATACTACATATTTTTTTACTCATATTGTTCTCATTCCCACACATATAATTATATATATATACATTTATACATAGATCTTCTTCTTTGGGGGTTCAATTTCTGCTGTTATTCATATCCACCTGATCACGTTTCTTCCAAGGGTATAAACTTTAGTTAAAATCCTCTAAAATTAATAGATATAATAAAACACAATTAAAACCAATGTTCATGCAAGGTTTCAATATGGTATAAACTATATGTAGGCAATTTCAACCGACTCCTCTTATTTGTCTACCCCTAACTATAAAAAGGCTCCAAACCCCCTATTAACGTTTAGGCCTTGTGGAGCCAATGTACCTAGACGGTATATCCATTAACTCTCGGTCTGAGCCAACGTTTTTGCCAAATTGCCTCCTCTATTTCCCATTTTGACCATATCAATTGCTTTTATCTTTAGTAAGGATGCATCACATCCGTGATATAGTTTGAAATGCTTGGGGATGGTCTTTAGATTGGCCACCTCCTCATCATCTTTAGCCTTCTCTATATCACGGATATGTTCCCTAACTCTAATCCTTAGTTCGCGTGTAGTGAGCCCCACGTAAAATTTTCCACACGGACATTCACCCTGATACCCAACCCCTTTTGAGCTGCATGTCAGGTAGTCCTTAATGCTGTACTTCTTACTACCATCAAAATTGGTGAATTCCCTAGACTTGTACATGTTCATGCAACCTTTACAATTTTTACAGGGAAATAATCCTTTTAAATTAAGCCATGTTTCCGATACCTCTTTCTTTTGTTCCCAGTGACTTTTAACCAGCAGATCCTTCAAATTCTTTGATCTGCGAGCTGTTATACTGGGCCTTTCAGGAAGACAGTCCTTCAATACTGGATCTGAGGTTAAGATGCTCCAGTGTTTGGCTATCACTTGCCGCATTTCTCTCCACTGTTTGTTGTAGGTCGTAATAAATCTTACTACCTCCTGACCTTTATGATCTTCCTCCTTCTCTTTCCTTTTATAGAAAAGATCATTCCTGGTTGTATTTTTTGCCCTCCAATACCCTTGATTGATGGACCTCCTACTGTACCCCCTATCCACGAATCTCTGCTGTAAATCCTTGGCTTGTGTCTCAAATAGATCACTTGTGGAGCAAATCCTCTTGGCTCTTAGAAATTGGCCAATAGGAATCCCTCGTATGGTTGACACTGGATGAGATGATGACGCGTGTAGCAGAGAATTCGTGGATGTGGGTTTCCTGTACATATCGGTCACTATGTATCCATTTTTCTCCGTTTTAATCTGGATATCAAGGAACTCAATTTCCCTTCCATATTTAGAGGACAGTCTGATGTTGAGATTGTTGTTATTCAGTCTCCCCATCAGCTCTTTCAATTCTCTTTCCTCCCCCTCCCAGACAAACCAAATATCATCAATAAAACGCATCCAATTGTGCGCATTCTCGATGCCGGGTACTGGGTTCACGGAAAAGATCTCTCTTTCCCATGCCCCCAGGAAAAGGTTCGCATACGAGGGGGCAAAACTGGCCCCCATCGCTGTTCCCCTTTCCTGGAGGTACACCTGGCCGGAGAACAAGAAGCAGTTATGTGTCAGCACATACCCCAATAGCACCAATAGCAGTTCCACTGTATCTCTCTCCATATTACTATTCTCCAAGTAGAATCTTGCTGATTTAATACCATCTTCGTGCTTAATTGAGGTATATAGTGCTTCCACATCTGCGGTGACCATTAACTCATTCTCCACCAAGTGTAACCCATCTAGCCTGTGTAATGCCGCCGTGGTATCCTGTATGTATGATGGTAATGTGAATACAAGTGGTTTTAAATAATAATCTATTACTTTACTGACGACATCACACAGGCTCTCAATTCCCGATATAATGGGTCTCCCTGGGGGGTCTAATGGATCCTTATGTATCTTAGGTATAAGATACATTGTCGCCATTTTTGGTTGCAACTTGTCCACGAAATCCACCAATTTTTTCAGTATAATTCCCTCCTGATGTGCCCTGTCCAGGATTTCCATCAATTCCTGCTGATATTCCATAAGTGGATTATTTGCCAATTTTTTATAGCAACCTGCCTCATTGAGGATCTTTTTTGCTTGTTTTGCATAGAGGTCACTAGGCCATACCACCAAGTTCCCCCCTTTTATCAGCAGGTTTGAAAAGTACATCCTGCCAGTCCATCATTTCTTTTAGCGCCCTCCTTTCCTCCTGTGATATATTTGAGGTATAGTTGGGCCTCCTGGCAAGAGTCTCCATTTCTTCTGTTACTACCCTGGTAAAGATTTCTACCGCAGGACACACATTAAAACTTGGGAACGACTTTTTAGTTGTTATCAAATTTTCTGGAAATTTACTTACTATTGAGGTCTCTTCCTCCTCCTCCCCCTCCTCCTAAATCGTCTCCAGTGCATCTATAATTTTAATTTCCTCTTCAGAAAAATGCTTACTCGGATCCTTTCTATGATGTAACTTTTTGAGGATTAATTTTCGCGAGAACAGGTGGATATCCTTAATGACTAGAAACGGGTCTAAGGATGTAGATGGGGAGAATGTTAATCCCTTTTCCAACAATTTCAATTGTACATCGGACAACACATGGGAAGATAAATTAATTACCTTATATTTATCATTTCTTTGAGCTTTTGCCCGGTTATTAAAGCCACGTTGTTCCTGATTTTTACGCTTTACTGCTTGTCTAGTCCTGGGCTCAGGTTGCTGATTAAAGCTCCTATCACTCACATCCGATATGTTGCCCGTAGTAGAAGCCAATGATCCACCCGAGGCTCTTCTCCCTCTGGCACTCATTTGCTCATTTCCCTTGTTCTGCCACCGATAGACCCGTTCATTTTCATAGTCATTGACATCTCTTTGAAATTTACGGTACTTCCTCTCGCTAGTCTCTTTTTCACATTTCTCCACATCCTCATCTATTTCTTTCATGTACTTAGAGAAATTTTCTGCACTTAGTTCATCAGAGAGCACTTTGTGCAGTCTTGTTAGTTCTTCATTCATTACAGACAACAATGAATTATTCTTATCTATAATTATATTTACAAATTTCTCTGAGCACATATCAGCTGCACTTCTCCATTGATTTGTAAGGAGCTCGTCATCCAGATCAAAGGAGGGGAAAAGTTGGATCCTTAGACCTCTAGGTACTATTTTGTTTTCAATGTATTTTTCAAGGGCTGTTTTAGTCCACCACACACGAGTTTTCTTTAGTAGTATGTTTCTATACCGTCTCAGTGCCTCATTTACTGACATAGGAGTCTCTGTTGATGTTAGTAGGGTACCCCTTTTAAATAAGTCACTGGCTTTGGACTGCCAGGACGCCTCTCTTGCTTTATTATCCATTGTAGAATTGCTTCTGGACAATCTGTTATAAAACAGAATCAATTATTATCTCAATAGTCCACCAATTGTTAATGTCTCACCTTTACACAATCACCACTTCAAAACCACCCAGACTTCCCTCTAAAGGGCTCTTAGATGAATGATGAGTACAGTTTCCTATTAATTAAGTGATCACTTTATTAGTCATAAATCATATATTAATCCATAAAAACATTAAAATTAATTACATGAAAAGTACCCTAATGATTACAGATAATTCATAACCAGGTCCAGGACTGAGACCAATTATGTCAACATTTATACAATATACATTATTTAATATAATAGCCAGTGATACCAGGTTCATAAGGACATACTATTTATTTATTTGTCACTGAGATGACTGCACGCTCTATTATGTGATTTTGGGGCTCCAGTACTCTACAATTCACTGTGCACCTATGTACTAGCAGGTGACCCTTCTCTGACCCAGGTTACACATGCATGGCACTGCCTCCGTGCTTTAATTATAGTTGTCCTCACTTGATTCACATACCTGGTATATAACTGTTTGTGGCCTCGGTCCTGGTACCCCCACCGCCAACGTACGTTTCGTATTCTTCCTCAGGGCGTAACCTTGCTCCTAAGTTACCGCTTTTTATACCCCTTGTGCTAATCGTTAACAGTCTGCAGCTGTCGTAATCTCGGCGCATCACTTCCGGCTCGCACGTCACGTGTCTAAAACCAGGACCTCCCACATCCTGCCTGTGAACCGCAAGCAAGCGTTTCCGCGTGCCAGCGGGTCACATGACTGGTGTCGTGTCTGGGTGCGTGCTGAGCCTGTCATGCGCACTCACGGAGGCTGCGTCTCTTCCTATTTGGGGCTGGGAAAAATCTGTTAACCCTCAATTTACCCTCTTTACTACTACTACGGGCTCATTATATGTTCCATCATATGATCTACTTCTTATAGGGCCATATTATACTTTTTTGTTATTACTCAAATGGCATGGGTACCGGGGGATGGACAGCAGCAAGATGGAACGCTCCCCACAGGCTGAGCGGTGATCCCAGGAGGCTGGAGCTGCTTAAGATGTTGTGCGGCAGCTGCGGTTACCTTGTAGTGCGGACGGACAGTTCATAAGGAAGCACGGACACAGAAAGTCTCTGTAACGGGTCTTTACTGTAACCAGCAGGCAGTACATGGCATACAGTTTATGGGTAGTAGACCGGGTGGACTCAGCAGTGATAGTGTCCCTCAGAGATCCGCAAGTGTTCCTCCATTCTAGCTAAGTGTTTCGCCATTGTCGCCCAGGAATACCAGGTCGGGTACGGGGAGGCTGCTTCAATGCCCTATCCAAGATGTACGTTGTGGATGTTTTGGGGAGCCTTGGATCCCTCAGTGGGTACACCGCTGGTTAGACGACTGGAAGTTGGCTGGTGGTGGGGTGCTCCTTTGAAGCTGCTCCTCCACACTTCTGGTTCGCGTAGCAGAGGTGAACTGCTGCCAGCTTCGGTACCAGTGAACCGGCTGTGAGTTTTGGGCACGGGAGTCTTTTGGAACCCGTGGTTATGATGCCCGATCCCGGTTGTTGAGGCCTCAGGTGCTGACACCCGACCGGTGACGGCCCGGGGCTGCACGGGTGCGGAGCCCCCGCTCCTACTCCAAGTTCTCTGTTCTAGACTCTGTTCTAGACTCTTCCGTTCTCTGTTCTGCGTAGACTAAGTGTCTGTTCTCCTACACACTTCCCTAGCACTCCGCCCACCAGGACCCTGGATTGGTCCTCTGTTCTAGGTGATGCATGCAGGGTTGGATCTCAAAGTTAACTAGGTCACTGCTGTGTCAGAGAATATTGCGGCTGCATTTATGACTGCAATACCCTCCTGTGACGCACTCGTTGCGGGGCGCCACAGTTGCATCTTCTCTGAGGCGTGGCATCATGGGCTCCTCAAAACAGCTCTCAAATGATCTGAAAAAAAAGATTGTTCAACAAAGTTGTTCAGGGGAAGGATACAAAAAGTTGTCTCAGAGATTTAACCTGTCAGTTTCCACTGTGAGGAACATAGTAAGGAAATGGAAGACAACAGGGACAGTTCTTGTAAAGGCAAGAAGTGGCAGGCCAACAAAAATATCAAAAAGGCAGAGAAGAAGAGTGGTGAGAACAGTCAAGAACAATCCACAGACCACCTCCAAAGACCTGCAGCATCATCTTGCTGCAGATGGTGTAACTGACTGTGCATCGGTCAACAATACAGCGCACACTGCACAAGGAGAAGCTGTATGGGAGAGTGATGCGAAAGAAGCCGTTTCTCCATGCACGCCACAAACAGAGTCGCCTGAGGTATGCAAAAGCACATTTGGACAAGCCAGTTTCATTTTGGAAGAAGGTCCTGTGGACTGATGAAACAAAGATTGAATTGTTTGGTCATACAACAAGGCATTATGCATGGCGCCACAAAAACACAGCATTCCAAGAAAAATACTTGCTACCCAGTGTCAAATTTGGGGGAGGGTCCATCATGCTGTGTGGCCAATGACGGCACCGGGAATCTTGTTAAAGTTGAGGCTCGCATGGATTCCACTCAGTATCAGCAGATTCTTGAGAATAATGTTCAAGAATCAGTGTCAAAGTTGAAGTTACTCCAGGGATGGATCTTCCATCAAGACAATGATCCAAAACACCACTCCAAATCTACTCAGGCATTCATGCAGAGGAACAATTACAATGTTCTGGAATGGCGATCCCAGTCCCCCGACCTGAATATCATTGAACATCTGTGGGATGTTTTGAAGCGGGCTGTCCATGCTCGGCAACCATCAAACTTAACTGAACTGGAATTGTTTTGTAAAGAGGAATGGTCAAAAATACCTTCATCCAGGATCCAGGAACTCATTAACAGCTGCAGGAAGCGACTAGAGGCTGTTATTTTTGCAAAAGGTGGATCTACTAAATATTAATGTCACTTTTCTGTTGAGGTGCCCAACAATATTCCACAAAGAAACTGATGGTGGTCCCACCTTTGTGTGGCGAGGCATAACATCGATGGGAGCGCTTGCATGAGCTTTAAGTTTATCCGGCCCAGTCAGCCTAAACAGGTCAATGACTTACCTGATTAATTTTTATGGTAATACTCCATAACACTAAGGGTACCGTCACACGTCACGATATCGCAAATGATATCGCAGAAACGACCTGTTTTTTAGGCGTGGCTTCGATGTCCAAACGATATCGTAGCGTGTGACTCCTACATACGCGACAATAAAACGTCGTATCGTTCATCGCAGATTTCTGAACATGTTCAGGGATTTGACGATTTCCGACCGTATGATCTGCTGCATCGTGCTATGTGCCACCTGTGTAACGATCTTATTGACGATTTCACCTATTCCTACAATGGCTGCTCTTGATCGCAGAGTACTGCCAACGATCACTGGTGCGTTTCCAAATTGAAGATCGTAAACAACATCTTTGCTTGTGACACCGCACAAGCGATATCGCAGAATCGTTCATGCAATCTCTATCACGTGACTTTTCAGACGATATCGTTTGCGACGTGTGACAGTACCCTAATAATTTTCCTACCTGTGTGTGGCGGGGGTAACATTGATGGCAGCACTTGCATTAAATTTGAGTTTATCCAGCCCAGTAGGCCTAAACAGGTCACTGACCTACCTCTCTAATATTTCCTGTAATACTCCACGACACTGATAGTTGTCCCACCTTTATGTGGCGAGGTATAACATTGATGGGTGCGCTTGCATGAGCTTTGAGTTTATCCAGCCCAGTAGGCCTAAATAGGTTACTGACCGACCTCCCTAATATTTCCTGTAATACTACATGAAACGTATACTTGTCCCACCTGTGTGTGGCAGGGAATAACAATGATGGGAGCGCTTGCATGAGCTTGAAGTTATCCGGCTCACTAAGCCTAAACAGGTCACTGATCTACTTCTCTGTTGTTTCCTGTAATACTACACAACACTGATAGTTGTCCCACCTGTGTGGTCTATACAGGTCACTGTTTTACCTGACTAGTTTTTATGGTAATTCTCCACGAAACTGATGGTGGTCCCACCTGTGTGGGGCAGTGCATAACATTGATGGCAGCAATTGCATTAAATTTAAGTTTATCCGCCCCAGTAGGTCTAAACAGGTCTCTGACCTACCTCTCTAATATTTCCTGTAATACTACACGAAACGTATACATGTCGCCCCTGTGTTTGGCGGGGCATAACATTGATGAGAGCGCTTGCATGAGCTTTGAGTTTATCTGGCCTACTAGGCCTAAACAGGTCACAGACCTACCTCTCTATTATTTCCTGTAATTCTCCACGACACTGATAGTTGTCCCACCTGTGTGTAGCAGGGCATAACATTGATGGGAGCGCTTGCATGAGCTTTGAGTTTATCAGGCCTACTAGGCTTAAACAGGTCACTGACTTACCACTCTATTATTTCCTGTAATACTCAACGACTCTGATAGTTGTCCCACCTGTGTGTGGCTGGGCATAACATTGATGAGAGTGCTTGCATGAGCTTTCAGTTTATCAGGCCTACTAGGCTTAAACAGGTCACTGACTTACCACTCTATTATTTCCTGTAATACTCCACGACACTGATATTTGTCCCATCTGTGTGTGGCGGGGCATAATATAGATGGGAGCGCTTGCATGAGCTTTGAGTTTGTTCGGCCCAGTAGGCCTAAACAGGTCACTGTATAAATACAAGAGGGGTGGGGGACAAGAGGCGCAATAGTGCCCTATCACTAGAGACACTACAAAGTGCAGAGGTGGTGCTATGAAACCACTCACCTGATACAGTTGTGATCCCCACAACTGGTTTAAAGAGCATTAGTACTCCAGCTGCCGCAGGACCTCCACCGACCACTCACAAGTGGTGATATCCAGAAGATGATGGGAAAAAAGGTGTGTCACGGTCCGCACGGCCCAAGTCCAAGAAACTCACATGGGAGTCAGAGTTTCATAAAGTAGATCTTTATAGGAGTGGAAGAATAACAGATCTACTTTATGAAACTCTGACTCCCATGTGAGTTTCTTGGACTTAGGCAGCGCGGACCGTGACACACCTTTTTTCCCATCATCTTCTAAACAGGTCACTGACCTTCCTCACAATTTTTTTTCAGTAATACTCCACGAACCTGATGGTGGCCCCACCTGTGTGTGGCTTTGCATAACATTGATGGGAGCAATTGCATGAGCTTTCAGTTTATCCGGCCCTCTAGCCCTAAGCAGGTCACTGACCTGATTCACAAATTTTTTCAGTATTACTCCACAAAACTGATAGTGGTCCCACCTGTGTGTGGCGAGGTATAACATTTATAGGAGCGCTTGATTGAACTTTGAGTTTATCCGGCTCAGTTGGTCTAAAAAGGTCACTGACTTACCTGACTAATTTTTATGGTAATACTCCACAAAACTGATAGTGGTCCCACCTGTATGTGGCAGGGCATAAGATTGATAAGAGCGCTTGCATGAGCTTTGAGATTATCTGGCCCAGTAGGCCTAAACAGGTTACTGACCTACCTCTCTATTATTTCCTGTAATGCTACACAAAATGTATACTTATCCCTCTTATGTGTGGCTGGGCATAACAATGATGCGAGCGCTTGCATGAGTTTTGAGTCTATCCGGCTTATTAGGCCTAAACAGGTCACTAACCTACCTGTCTATTTTTTCCTGTAATACTCCACATCAATGATACTTGTCCCACCTGTCTGTGGCGGGTCTTAACATTGATAGGAGCGCGTGCATAAGTTTTGAGTTCATCGGGCCCAGTAGGCCTAAACAGGTCACTGACATACCTGACTAGTTTTTACGGTAATACTGCACGAAACTGATGGTGGTCCCACCTGTGTGTGGTGAGGCATAACATTGATGGAAGCGCTTGAATAAGCTTTGGGTTTCATCCAGCCCAGTATGCCTAAACAGGTCACTGACCTACCTCTCTATTATTTCCTGTAGAACTACACAAAACCTATACTGGTCCCACCTGTGTGAGGCAGGGCATAACATTGATGTGCACCTTGCATGAGCTTTGAGTTTATTTGGCATACTAGGCTTTAATAGGTCACTGACCTACCTCTCTATTATTTCCTTTAATATTCGACGACACTGATATTGTGTGGCAGGGCATAACATTGATGGGAGTGCTTGCATGGGCTTTGAGTTTATCCGGCCAAGTAGGCCAAAAAAGGTCAATGACCTACGTCACTATTTTTTCAGTGACACTCCACAAAACTGATTGTTGTCCCACCTGTTTGTGGCTGGGCATAATATTGATGGGAGCGCTTGCATGGGCTTTGAGTTTATCCGGCCCAAGTAGGCCAAAAAGGTCAATGACCTACGTTCACTATTTTTTCAGTGACACTCCACACAAACTATTGTTGTCCCACCTGTTTGTGGCTGGGCATAATATTGATGGGAGCGCTTGCATGAGCTTGAGTTTATCCGGCCCAGTAGGCCTTAAACAGCTTCATTGACCTACCTCTCTATTATTTCCTGTAATACTCCACAAAATATACTTGGTCCCACCTGTGTGTGGCGAGGCATAATATTGATGGGGACGCTGCGATGAGCTTTGAGTTTATCCTGCCAGTAGGCCTTAAACAGGTACGGGACCTACCTCTCTATTATTTCCTGTAAACTGCACAAATATACTTGTCCCACCTGTGTGTGGCAAGGCATAACATGATGGCACCTTGGATGAGCTTTGAGTTTATTGGCCTATAAGCCTTAATAGGTCACGTGAATACTGCACTTCGTATTATAGTCTTGTATTATACTCCACGACTACTGATATGTTGTTTACGTCTCACACTGTGTGCCCCTGGTGGGGGCATAACATTGATGGGAGCACTTGCATGAGCTTTGAGTTTATCCGGCCAGTAGGTCTAAACAGGTAACTACTGACTAGTTTTTACGGTAATACTGCACAAAACTGATAGTGGTCCCACCTGTGTGTGGCAGGGCATAACAATTGATGTGCACGCTTGCATGAGCTTTGAGTTTATTTGGCCTACTAGGCCTTAATAGGTCACGACCTACCTCTTTATTATTTCATGTAATACTCCGCGACACTGATAGTTGTCCCACCTGTGTGTGGCAGGGCATAACATTGATGGGAGCGCTTGCATGAGCTTTGAGTTTATCCAGCCAGTAGGCCTAAATAGGTCACTGACCTACCTCTCTATTATTTCCTGTAATATTCCACAAAACTGATAGTGGTCCCACCTGTGTGTGGCAGGGCATAACATTGATGGGAGCGCTTGCATGAGCATTGAGTTTATCTGGCCCAGTAGGCCTAAACAGATCACTGAAATACCTCACTATTTTATCAGTAATACTCCACGAAACTGCTAGTTTTCCCACTAGTGTGTGGGGGGCATAACATTGATGGGAGCGCTTGCATGAGCATTACGTTTATCCGGCACAGTAGGCCTAAACAGGTTACTGACTTAACATAGTAACATAGTATTTAAGGTTGAAGGAAGACCTTAGGTCCATCTAGTTCAACCAATAGCCTAACATTTTGATCCAGAGGAAGGCAAAAAAAAAACATTTGGCAACACTAAGCTCCACATTGGGGAAAAAAATTTCTTCCTGACTCCACATACGGCAATCAGGCTAGTTCCCTGGATCAACGCCCTATCAAAGAATCTAGTATATAACCGGTAATATTATATTTTTCAAGAATGGCATCCAGGCCACTCTTAAATTTTAGTAGTGAGTCACTCATTACTACATTATGTGACTTACCTGAATAGTTTTTACGGTAATACTACACAAAACGGATGTGGGTTCCCATCTGTGTGTGGCAGAGCATAACAGGGGGTTCACAATCCTGTGATAGTGGATTATGGGTTGCTGTCAAAGCCTCAATGAGGTCAGGTTGCTCCAGGGGTCAGTAATTGCGTTGTTAGTCCTGTGCTCCCAGTTCAATAGCAGCCTGAGTGTATGCCTCCACAATAATTTCTCCCAATCTCCTTCACAGACAGTACTGTGCTATAGGAGCTCTCTGGGTGAGTGAATCCCTTGGTTTCCTCCTCCGTGCTTCCTACTAGTCAGTAGCAATTAGCAGGAACTTGCATACACCTGGATTACTCATCCCAACCCCTGTTGAGAAGGAACATTATATTTTGGGAACAATAGATGTTACGTCCTTGTACACAAATACTGAACATGAAAAGGGGTGTGATGCAGCCAAATATTTCTTAACCAAGTTTGGATTATTTAAAATGGACCAGATTAGCTTTTAAAGAAAGTATGAGGTTTATTTTTAGATCATAACTATTTTAAAAATGGGGCTAACTTCTACGCCGAGAAATGGGGACCAGGCCGGCACCAAGTTATGCAAACCTCTACATGGGTAGATGGGAGGATCATCACTACCCTGGGGATGTACTAAGGTCGGATCTGGATATGGCTTCAAAGATGACCTAGTGTTCATCTGGTCTGGAAGTGAAGAAACACTCCAAAACTTCCTGGGAGATCTTAATAATAATGAATTTTAAGTAGATGTTACTATAAATGTCATTAAAAAAGAAATTCATTTTTTAGACCTCACACTATTGAGAATGGATAAATTAAGAGCAAAACATTTTTCAAATTAACTGATAGCAACAGTTTTATTTCTCTATCAAGTTCCACCTCCCAAGCTGGCTCCTCAATGATCCAAAAGTCAGTATTTGAGGATCCATAGCAATTGTTCAAATAGTGATGATTTTGAAAATCAAGCGTATATTCTCACTGAGAGATTTACAGAGAAAGGCTACGAAAAATATTTTGTTAAAAATCTGCAGTAAAATGTGAAATATACCATGGATGGAACTACTAAATAAAAAGAAATCAGATACCTTAATTTGCAGATGGGAGATGATTATAAAAGTGTAAGCGTCCGTATAATTGTGCAATACAATGGGAGGATGGGTCTTTTAAAGCATATAATTACCGGTAATAGACATTGGGCAATCCTGATAGATGACACGACAATTGGTGATGTGCTGTCAGACAAACTCACATTCATCTTCAGAAAATCCAGGAATCTGGGGAACATACCTGCTCTTACTATACAGAATCATGGAAAATGAGAAATAAAAAAAATTTCAGTAACACCACATTTATGAAAATAGGAAGCTTTGTTCCCTGCAGGAATTGTATACTTAGCAAAAATAATTATGTGAAAAGAAGGTGGGAAATTGTAAGTGGTCCCCAAAAAGTTTAATTATGGATCACATTTCCTGCAGAACAGAAAGTGTGATTTATTGTATTTCCTGACCGTGCAAGAAGAAATATATTGGCAGAACTATTAGGGTATGTGCACATGGTCCGGAGGAGCTGCGTGTTGGACGAAGCTCCTCCGGACCTGAGGAAAGCCGCGAGTGGCCGCAGGGAGACCGCAGCCGCCCTGTACTCACCGTGTGCGGCGGGGGCAGGGCGGCTTCTCCCTGCAGTCTCCCGATGGGAGCCGCTTCCGACTCCGCAGCATGAAATAGACATGTGATGAGGCCAGGGCTGTGGGGGTGTACTCGGTCACCGGGTCTGCTGAGTAGGGAGTCACAGGTGGACGGTATCTCAGTGCCGTGCCCTGGGGATCATTTGAAAGGGGGTGAGGGAATTATTTACAGGGGAACGTGACGCCACCTGTAGGGTCCGGTAAGGTGGTACCAGCGCTGCCAGCCGGCCGCTGAGGTGATGGAGGGGGCAGCAAAGTGTGATACAGCTCCCCACAGGTGGAGCTTTACCTCAGGGCAGCAATAAAGGAAGATGGTGAGAGAGAGCAGTGAAGGAGGAAGATGGTGGGTTATAGCCGATGAACAGTCACACATACACACAGGGATAGTTGTTCCGGTACCTTTTACTGGTAGTCACAAAACAGGTACAGTTCTGAGTAATAACCGGGTCCCTGGTGCAATTTAGGATCAACTCCTTAGAAAGATATGAGGCCTCCTTTATCTCTATTCTTTCTCTTGAGGGATGAGTCTTGCCTGAGTTTGAGCTCTCCAATTCTCTATTGTCTAAAACTAACAATCAGGCCCTTCTGCGGGAACCCGGTTTATCCTGTGGCCCATGGTCCTCTGTTTGGTTAGTTTTTAATGTCTCTAATCTCTTCCTTCAGGGCTAAACTTCTCCTGACATTGCTGTGCTTTTACTGTGGCTATACAAGCCCACAGCATCGGACTCCAGTGTCCGTTTGTCCTCAAGGGGGAAATATCTTTTAGTCCCTCTTCTTATTCCCTACCTCTTCTCCTTGCCTCCGGCCCCTTCCCTGGGGTGTGAACAGCTGACAAAATGGTCCCTTCTGGTCCTGGCATCTGTCTTTTCCAGAGACCAGCAGCTCAGCCTCCTCCTCTTTCCTGTCCTCACACGAACTAACTGCCTAGCAACTGTCTCCTAGGACCAACTGTCTCCTCTCAGCCTGGATCTCATTAAAGGGGAACTGACTTAATGCAGCCAGTAGAGCTCCCCCTTTAGGTCTGGAGTGGAAGGTGTTGTGTGCTGAACAAACCAAGGTGTCAATCCTTCCTTGCACCAGTGTAACCTGTGGCAATCCCCTACAGGGGTGCCACACATGCTGCGGAGGAGCGGACTCCCGGCAACCCGCACCGCAGCTCCAAACACGCTGCGGGCGGGTTACGCATAGGGAGGATGAGATTTCTTGAAATCCCATCCACTATGCCTGTACTGTACTACGCAGCGTTTTGGACGCAGCGCAAAGACGCTGCGTCCAAAACGCTGTGTTTCCTGATCGTGTGCACGCACCCTTAGACCCATCGCCAAAATGATTTATGAGCATTAGAGTGATATAAAGAGCAAAAATAAAAAAACACCCTGTCCAGACACTATGTAGTTAGGCATGTTTGTTCTTTTAAAGGATCAGAAGTATGGGGGAATCGTGGTATATTATGCTAGGTGCAGCTACTTCAAGATTTACATAGGTTTGACATCTCATGAGTTCCCTACTTGGATAAAAGAACATATTAGAGATATAGAAGGGTCAAGAGATTGTGATGATGTGAGCAGTCTGAGGACTTTGCCACGTCATTTCAAGCTGTGTCACAACAGCAATGCTAAAACAGTATGTGGTATTGATATGGCTCACGGTGGGATGGGGGGTTAATTTGAAAAAAACCTTTCTCAGAAAGAGACAAGGTGGAAAGGTGGATCACCATATTGGATACCTTGGCTCCCAAAGGGCTGAATGAAGCCTTTAGCTTTGTCCCTTTTCTATAAACCAGTCACCTCTGTTTTTCCTTATTTCCCCTTTTTCCTCATTCCTTCCCTGTGTCAAATTTCCCCTTGCCAGTCCTCCCCCTCCTGTGCCATTCTGTAATATAGCTATTGTACATATGTATAAATTGTTTCTAAACTGTTTTTAATCTGGTCTTTATGTGCAAAATCTTTTAACTATCACTCTCTGCAACAACAGTGTCTTCTGAACCATGTCAGTCAGATACATCTTCTATTGTGAATGTTCACCGAAATGAAGATCTGAATACACAGCAATGAAAAGTATCTGTTCTGATTGTCTAATAATATTTTGTTTCTATTTTGATGGATATTGCGAGGGGGATGCATGCTCATCCTTTTGCCTGTACACTTCCCAGTCCCCTTGGGGCGTCTCTGATTGCTGCACAGGCCCTGAAACTAGGTTAACCCCTAGCATCCTGGATGCGCATAGCGATGAAGCATTTCCATGTCCATGGGTGTGAATGGACGCGGCGGCAGGAGGGTGAGTGCCGACCCAATCATCCTGTTTGGCAAACCTCGTACCACGTGATTCCGCAACTGTCTATATTTAAGGCGCTGGCAGCACAGTCAGTGTTATATCATCTTGATGAAGCTCCTAACATAACAAGCTAAACATGTCGGGGCTGATACTGGAGGGGTCCTTCCTATTCCCATTCTGTTAGCATCACTAGTCACTTGCACTTTAGGTATGGCAAAACTTTGTAATTTATATTGACCTGTAACCCTCATGGTCATTATGCCTATTATGACTGTGACTGCTGCTATTGACATTAATGATGGGTCTGATCATGCTCTTGGGAATATGTGCAATACCTTTATGTGCCAGTTGTCATACTATACTGTGCTAATTGTACCTACCTCATCTATTCATACATTTTGCACCATTTTATGTGTTGCACTTTCTAATAAACTTAATTCACTTAGCATTAAAAAACTTCTTCATGTCTTCTTTTTGATATACTGTGCAAATATGGAGTTTGCTTAGAGCTATACTTGGTAATGAAAATTTTCCTCTGGCTCTTTGCTATGTATATTTTATACCATATGGAATTTTTGGGTCTAATGCTTTTTAACTGCAACTGCTATAGTTTACACATTAGGGAAATAAAAATTAGGCTTTGAAGGGGGAAATTGGAAAACAGGCATTGTAGAGAGGCTTTTATTAACATTCTTGGTGTATGGATAAAGTCTTTGTGGGGTGACTGTTTAAAATGTTTAGTTTCCTAATGTACCTACTGTGTAACCATGATTGATATAGTGACGAAACCCCTTTAAGTAATTTCCCTATCCACATTTGTTTGCAGGGCAATTGTCCTTAGTCAATTTTTGCTTCCATTTGCAGCTCCCAAGCCCTAACTATGACCATTTTGCAGCCTTTTTTTAGCACTAAAATTTGGGTCCCCTTTGACTTGTATGGGATTCATTGTCCAGGCTCAAGTTCGGGTTAAATCTGGTTCCCGAACCAAAAATGTCTTTTTTAGTCTGGCCAAACCCTTTGAACTCAAACATCCACTCATCTGCTCATCACTATTCATGAAGTAAAATCTATTATATACTAGCTGTAGTACCCGGCTACGCCCGGGTTAATAAATAACTGCTGTTAGCTATAACAAAATAGAATTTGAATATGTCATATTAATGACCTGTAGGAAAATAGAAGCTGAGCTGTGATTGATTGCTATAGGCAGCCTAATAAATCTCCAGCCAACAGTAAACCCACCCCCTGGCCGGGCAGTATATGTTACCTCACACATACACATAATAGACAGCTCATGTGACTGACATCTGCCTTAATTCCCTATATGGCACATGTGTTGCACATTGGCTGTTTTTAATCAGATGTTTATGTTTGGAAAATAAAGATAGCACACATGTGAGGCGAGTTGTGTGAGGTGATTTGTGCACATCTGTGTCTGTCTGTGTAGTGTGTGTGTCCCTGGGGTGTGGGGGGTTTGTGTGGTGTGTGTCTCTGTTGTGTGTGTCTCTTTGTGCTGTGTGTGTGTGTCCCTGTGGGGTGAGTGCATGTGTCCCTATAGGGTGTGTATGTGTGTGTGTCCCTGTGGGTGGGTCTGTGTGGTGTGTGTGTGTCTCTTTGTGGTGTGGTGTGTCCCTGTGGGGTGAGTGCATGTGTCCCTATAGGGTGTGTATGTGTGTGTGTCCCTGTGGGGGGGGTCTGTGTGGTGTGTGTGTGTATCTGTGTTGTGTGCGTCTCTTTGTGGTGTGTGTCTCTGTGGGGTGAGTGCATGTGTCCCTATAGGGTGTGTATGTGTGTGTGTCCTGTGGGGGGGGTGTCTGTGTGGTGTGTGTGTGTGTCTCTTTGTGGTGTGTGTGTCCCTGTGGGGTGACTGCATGTGTCCCTTAGGGTGTGTATGTGTGTGTGTCCCTGTGTGGGGGTCTGTGGTGTGTGTGTGTGTCTCTGTGTTGTGTGTGTCTCTTTGTGGTGTGTGTGTGTCCCTGAGGGGTGACTGCATGTGTCCCTATAGGGTGTGTATGTGTGTGTTCCTGTGGGGGGGTCTGTGTGGTGTGTGTGTGTGTCTCTTTGTGGTGTGTGTGTCCCTGTGGGGTGAGTGCATGTGTCCCTATAGGGTGGCTATGTGTGTGTGTCCCTGTGGGGGGGTCTGTGTGGTGTGTGTGTCTGTGTCATGTGTGTCTCATTGTGGTGTGTGTGTGTGTCCCTGTGGGGTGAGTGCATGTGTCTCTATAGAGTGTGTGTGTGTGTCCCCTTGGGTGTGTGTCTCTGTGTTGTATGTGTCTCTGTGTTGTGTGTGTCTCTTTGTGGTGTGTGTGTTTGTTCGGTTGCATGGTGAGTATCCAATGTTGGGGCTGCACCTTAGCGACTGTACACTTGCTGTTACTCTTTGTGTGCGTGTGGTGTGTATACATGTCCCCGTGCGTGGTGAATATCTCATGTTGGGGCCCCACTCTAGTGACTATATGCTGGTATGTGCTGTTAGTCTTTGGCGCTATCATTAAGCCCCTCTCATTCACAACTGTCAACTGGTAACTGTCACTTTTTCCCCATTATGTAGATAGGGGCAAAATTGTTTGGTGAATTGGAATGCGCGGGTTACAATTTCGCCTCACAACATAGCCTATGATGCTCCTGGGGTCCAGACGTGGGACTGTGCAAAATTTTGTCTCTATAGCTGACAGCTGTCGATTTTGCTCCAACTCTTTTCCATTCACTTTTTCCCCATTATGTAGATAGGGGCAAAATTGTTTGGTGAACTGGAACGTGCAGGGTTAAAATTTCGGCTCACAACATAGACTATGACGCACCCGGGGTCAAGATGTGTGACCGTGCAAATTTTTGTAGCTGTAGCTGGCAGCTGTCGATTTTCCTCCCACACGTTTCCTTTCCCTTTTTCCCCATTATGTAGATAGGGGCAAAATTGTTTGGTGAACTGGAACGTGCGGGGTTAAAATTTCGCCTCACAACATAACCTATGATGACACTTGCAGGGTCCAGATGTGTGACTGTGCAAAATTTTGTCTCTATAGCTGACAGCTGTCGATTTTCCTCCAATATTTTTCCATTCACTTTTTCCCCATTATGTAGATAGGGCCAAAATTGTTTGGTGAAATGGAATGCGCAGGGTTAAAATTTCGCCTCACAACATAGCCTATGACGCTCCCGGGGTCGAGACGTGTGACTGTGCAAAATTTTGTGGCTGTAGTTGCGACGGTGTAGATGCCAATCCCGGATATACACACATACACACACACATACACACATTCAGCTTTCTATATTAGACTAGCTGTAGTACCCCGCTACGCCCGGGTTAATAAATAGTGCTGTTAGCTATAACAAAATAGAATTTGAATATGTCATATTAATGACCTGTAGGAAAATAGAAGCTGAGCTGTGATTGATTGCTATAGGCAGCCTAATAAATCTCCAGCCAACAGTAAACCCTCCCCCTGGCCGGGCAGTATATGTTACCTCACACATACACATAATAGACAGCTCATGTGACTGACATCTGCCTTAATTCCCTATATGGCACATGTGTTGCACATTGGCTGTTTTTAATCAGATGTTTATGTTTGGAAAATAAAGATAGCACACATGTGAGGCGAGTTGTGTGAGGTGATTTGTGCACATCTGTGTCTGTCTGTGTGGTGTGTGTGTCCCTGGGGTGGGTATGTGTGTGTCCCTGTGGGGGGGTCTGTGTGGTGTGTGTCTCTGTTGTGTGTGTCTCTTTGTGGTGTGTGTCCCTGTGGGGTGAGTGCATGTGTCCCTATAGGGTGTGTATGTCTGTGTGGTGTGTGTGTGTATCTGTGTTGTGTGTGTCTCTTTGTGGTGTGTGTCCCTGTGGGGTGAGTGCATGTGTCCCTATAGGGTGTGTATGTGTGTGTGTCCCTGTGGGGGGGTCTGTGTGTTGTGTGTGTGTGTATCTGTGTTGTGTGTGTCTCTTTGTGGTGTGTGTGTGTCCCTGAGGGGTGAGTGCATGTGTCCCTATAGGGTGTGTATGTGTGTGTGTCCCTGTGGGGGGGTCTGTGTGGTGTGTGTGTGTGTCTCTTTGTGGTGTGTGTGTCCCTGTGGGGTGAGTGCATGTGTCCCTATAGGGTGGCTATGTGTGTGTGTCCCTGTGGGGGGGGTCTGTGTGGTGTGTGTGTCTGTGTCATGTGTGTCTCATTGTGGTGTGTGTGTCCCTGTGGGGTGAGTGCATGTGTCGCTATAGAGTGTGTGTGTGTCCCCTTGGGGGTGTGTGTGTGTCTCTGTGTTGTGTGTGTCTCTTTGTGGTGTGTGTGTGTGTTTGTTCGGGTGCGTGGTGAGTATCCAATGTTGGGGCTGCACCTTAGCGACTATACACTTGCTGTTACTCTGTGTGCGTGTTTTGTGTATACATGTCCCTGTGCGTGGTGAATATCTCATGTTGGGGCCCCACCTTAGTGACTATATGCTGGTATGTGCTGTTAGTCTTTGGCGCTATCATTAAGCCCCTCTCATTCACAACTGTCAAGTGGTAACTGTCACTTTTTCCCCATTATGTAGATAGGGGCAAAATGTTTGGTGAATTGGAATGCGCGGGGTTAAAATGTCGCCTCACAACATAGCCTGTGACGCCCCGGGGTCCAGACGTAGGACTGTGCAAAATTTTGTTTCTATAGCTGACATCTGTCGATTTTCCTTCAACTCTTTTCCATTCACTTTTTCCCCATTATGTAGATAGGGGCAACATTTTTTGGTGAACTGGAACGCGCAGGCTTAAAATTTCGCCTCACAACATAGCCTATGACACTCTCAGGGTCCAGACGTGTGACTGTGCAAAATTTTGTCTCTATAGCTGACAGCAGTCGATTTTCCTCCCCATATTTTTCCATTCACTTTTTCCCCATTATGTAGATAGGGGCAAAATTGTTTGGTGAACTGGAACGCGCAGGGTTAAAATTTTGCCTCACAACATAGCCTATGACGCTCCCGGGGTCCAGTCGTGTGACTGTGCAAAATTTTGTAGCTGTAGTTGCGACGGTGTAGATGCCAATCCCGGATATACACACATACACATACACACATACACACATTCAGCTTTATATATTAGATTTTCCTTTTACTATAGAAAATCCATATCCTATTCCTATTCCTTTCTATATGTCAGTTTACAGGGACTCCAGAATACTTAGTAGTCTTTATTTCTTTAGTTTCAGCTCTGAGCACTTGCACAGATCATCAGGATGTTGTGGATAATAAGTGGTTTGGGATGGATTTTGGATGATAAAGACACTGGCACCGGGACCTTTGGAATTCTTTATGTGAAATTACATTTGTCTTTTATAATAGATCTATTCCAATCGCTGAAGCAATGTGTACTTAAAATTTTACCTTGACTAAATATGAATCACTATAAAAAATTGTTGAAGGACATATAGAGGCAGCAGGAAAAAAAGAAAATCTGCTTGCAGATAGTTCTGTAGCTCTATGGAAATAGCATTACAGTCTGAGCTATTATTAAGCCTGAAGTTTTCATACAATGGAGTCAGCTTTGTATAATGTTTCATAAAGTTGCATGAACAATTACAGATATTGAATATAAAAATTATTGAAAACAGCAGGTATAAAAAGATCTTTAAAGCTCCTTGATTATATAATCAAACATTTTTCAACTCTATGATTTTAGTATGAGGTAGTCACGGCTAGACTGACCATCATGCAATTTTGACAAATGCTCAATGTGTCAGTGCAGTAGTGGGCCACTTTCATCACAACACAGTATACAGTATGGTATTCTAAGGATATGCTCACACATGCGTATCTTGCCTTGCCGAGGTCCTTGGCGAGAAAAGTAGCAGAGTATCATGCGAGTGTCATGCTTTTTTTATGGCATCCGTATAACATGTGTATGTCGTATGTAAGGTATGTGTATGACATGCTAGTGTGAGTTATTTCCCTCACTTAGCATCTGTATGTCATGCGTATCAAAAGAACATCACATAATACATTACTTTACATAATACAGTACATCGAATATTACACATATACATTTACAGTAACCCGGGACCTGTCACCACCTCTCTGTCCCCATTGGAACTCTTACAACCGCTCCCGTGGTGGCTACAGTCTCCGGCCTATCTACACGTTCCATACACATTTCACAGTATATAAGTTACCCTAACACGATGACCCCTCTGCTCAGGGTTAAGAACAGGGATTGAGCAACATTAGTACCCGGGACAACCATTCGTTACCCTACTATAGGAGCCCTTCTAACCCCTGCTTCTGACCTTCGTTACATACGCCTCAACGGGCCCTGTGGGTCCCAATGGCAGTACCAGCCGCCTGGCTTTAGTTACCCAGCACGATGACATAACATTAACCCGTAGTCAGGACTCCAGCCTGACCGGGACCTCATACTGTATGTGAGCCATCATAATATATCCATGGATCACATACATTTCTTACACCCGATCACAGCCCATCATAACACATCCATGGACTGTGGCTCCTCCATGATCATAGCAGGGACCTGGTCAACCGTAGAATCCGGGCTAACCACGCGTCACCATGGCCTACTCACCACGGTACAGGCCACCAGTTGCCACCAAACCTCCCTCTCATGGCAGGTCTCCAGATCGACAACTGTACCCTGCGTCTGAGTAGCACCCTGTCGGATCAGCCATGGTTACCCTTCTAGGAGCCTTCGTGACCCCTGTCTCTGGCCACAGGCACATCCACACCATTAGAGGCAGTGGTAGAGGGACAGGTATCCGCTGCAAGCAGCAGGCCAAGCCTCCCTCTCGTCCACCAGGGATGGATTGCCTCCAATCTATTATCCATACTGGCTGGGTCACTCTCCCCACAACATTATACATGGCTCTTACACATAGGGCATCGTCTCTCATTCAGGGCACTTTTACCTAAGCCCTCACATACATCTATGGGTCCTTTACCGACTGCCTAGTCGGACCCAACAGCGGCTAAGTCCGCCTGGCTTGATTCACACATTATACAGAGTTCCCTCAATCACACGGGAACTGCAGTCTTACCGGGCACGGATCCGGGTCTCACTACCTGGCCAAGCCTCCCCATGGGCTCCTTCCTGGACGTGTTTCGCCCCACGTCCAGTCCAGCATCCACCAGGTCAGCCACGGCCTCCCCACTCCAGGTGCTGAAACGACCCCGGTCCTGGCTACCGCCATGGAGCTAGCACGCTCCCTTCACCATCTCTCATCATGGCGGTCTGGACTATATCTTTCAGTCCCTCATACACACTGGATCTGCATCTATGTCTGAGTCTCTCCCTGGACTCAGGCTGAATGATCTCAGAAGTCTGTGAACTTTCCAATCACTCAGCTGGCAGGCTCTTATAGTGCCTGCCACACCCACATGGACACACCCACCTGGCTGCTAGTAATCAGCCTTCTCGCTCCTCTACAGCTGCTCATCTATGTGCCTGATCTCTACAGCTTTCACACAGCTTATGTTAACTCCCTGTGTTCCGGGTTGGTTCACACAGTACACACAATGCTCTCAGCCGCTCAGAAGTCTCATGAATCTTTCAGACATTGACACACTGGGTGCTGGACATGATTACACATACGTCTACGGTACAAACCCAGCTCATGTGAACAGGATCCTATACTGATCCTGCATGTGATGCGCCCCGGCCATGGGGACATGCCGGTGGTGCCTCACACTACTTATTTATTACCCATAGATTGATTTATGTTGTATACAGTGTTACATAGTATAAAATACTTTAAGATCAATTAGACAAATTCAGGTGTCTTATCTTTATGACACTTGATTAAAAACACTCACACTAGTATACTGTCCATACATGTCTGATTTTCGGCATCCTTAGGTATTCACTGCGCATGTCCGTGACATCTATGTCAAATTACCCATAGTGCTTAGGGTCCGCGGCTGTGCAATACGGCTTTGATGCCAGCGGCGCCAAGTTTGTTATGGTCAGCGGCATTACAGAGGCACTGCGGTATCAAATGGCATTATGATCATGTGCACTAGGGCTATTGCATCACTATTATAGCGGTCTACATTATAAAACTATAGTTGGTTTTTAGCTGGACACTGAGATTAGAGATTAAATCCCAGCAGGTGGACCGATCAAACACAAACGCTGACGAGAATACAGAGTGTTTTGGCGTATCCTAATTTATGCTACAACTCACTCCTGCTTATAGAGAGCTAAATTAATCCCTAAAAGCACTGTTTTGGGATGGATGAGATTTCCAGCCTGTACACCTGCCCCAGATGTGATGCAGGCTGGTATACTGGCACAACGAAGTTTGCTATATACCCTGCCTCCCTGCCTGCCTGTATACAGCTCTATTAGTCCTCAGAAGGACTGTTGTGGTAATTAGATTGTCAGCCCTGCACCTACACTAGCTGAAAGGCCACAAATCTGTCCCTCAATCAGCAGCACCTCTCCCTACACTGACCTGATGACGCTGTGCGGCCAGCCAATCACTGTAATGCCACAACCAACATGGCTGTGACTTACAGTGTCTGTCAGCCAATCCCTGCATGTGAGCTGGCTCTGCAAAGAGCGCCAACATGCAGGGAGGTGAACCCCGAGCATAGCAAGAGTATCGCGAGATTATTCGGTACTTGCCGAGTACCCCGAGTACCGAGATATTAGTGTGAGTACCGAGTAGTGACAAGCATACTCGCTCATCCCTAGTAAAATCCTAACAGGCCCTACATTTGTGGAGGTGAGGGTGTGTGTAGTCTGTGATAGACGTTGTGTGGGCTTTGAGAAGGGTAACCAGGTTGTGAATTCGTTGGGGTTGTAAATCCAATGGGTGCCATGTGGGTTTGTGGGGTACAGACAACAATGGTAGGTGAAGGCATAACATTACTAGTGTCCTGAGTTGAGGAGTGGGTATCAGTTGGGAAAGAGTAGCGATGCACAAAAGTTGGATATGTTATTTGAAGGTTGGGTCTAATTGTATTTGTGGTGGCTATTTGGGTGAGGGATGGACGGGGGAATATTTGGATATTATATGTAGAGGGCACACAACGGGTTGAAGACTGAGTTCAGACTGATGCCAAATATTGCTCCACAGGATATTGGCTGTAGGCCGTAGGCCTGTTGTTGGGTGATTGAAGGATGGTGGCTTGAGGACACATTGTGGTAGGAGACTGTTGCCCTTTTTGCTGACACGTGGTGGTAGTGACTTTCCTGGTGGACAGAGGTTAGTTGTGTTATTTGGTGTTGTGGCCTATTACCCATCTGGTACTGATGGGTATGCTGCATGGTCTGGGTTTGGTATTGCCCTTGAACATATGTATGGGCCTGCAGTTGAGTCAACGCCATATGCTGTCTTGCTGGGGCCTCATGTGTATGATCTGGGTGGGATGGTGATTGTGGAGGAGGATGGGACACAGTGTGCTGGGATGGCTGAGGGTCTTGTTCCGCCCTCACAATCTGGCCCATCCACCTGACCTGCAGCAGACCTTCCTGGCAGCTCTGTATTACATGTAGCTGCTGCTCAGTCCCCATACCTTCCATCTCCCTGGCCATGGCCATAAAAAATTGGTGTGCTGGTTTTTGTAAATCTGCCTTCAGATTCATCACTGTGTCCTTTAGGCTGTGATATTGCTCCCCAACAACACGGAATCCCTCCGTTATTTGATGGGACAGATGGCACAACATTTGCTGATGAACCTGCAACAGATTTATACAACTCAGGGATCATGTTCCGGTCTCCACCGTTATGGCGCTGGCGACCAGCTTGAGAGGGCAAACTTGGACCTGGCCCAGCGTCTAAGGGCAGAGAGTGGGGAGGAATGTTTGGACCTGCTTCTGCAGTACTACGTGTTGTGAATTCATTGGAGCTCCCTCCGGTGGTTGTTGCTGGTGATGCAGCTGACTGTGTGGGCTTCACAGGTGATGGGGATTGGCAATCTGGTTCTTGGAGCATATAATGGTTGGAAGTGGATCATTCCTTGCCAGTTGTCTTTTGTTCCTGGAGGAGTTCACATCTCTCTCATTCCTTCTGCTCTGTGAAGATCTTTGCAAGATAAGTGAATGGTTTTTTGATATTTTGTGGCACACTTTTGTGTGCTTAAGGTTCTGCTTATGTTTTGTCTTATTCTGAGCTGTGGGTTTGCTATTTAATTTGTATATTTGTTTATCTGCTGTCAGATAGGAAGTTTGATAGTGTTTTATACTGACCGCAATAGTATTCTATCCTGTCTTTCCTATGTAGCCAGTGTGGCCTCTTTTGCTAAGCCTTATACTCTGCCTGTGTTTGTTTTTCTGTCTGGTTTCCAGTTAATATCTGTGGGGGGCTTGCTATTTTTTTTGGGTTCTGCTCTGAGGCAAGATAGCTTTTCCTACATAAATCTTTAGGAGCAGTTAGTTCTCTGGCTGTGCAGAGGTGTCTAGGTCTGGTTAGTTACATCCCATGGCTTCTTCTCGTTGCGGTGTGTAGTCAGGGATTGCGGTCAGTACAGTTACCAACGACTCTTAATGTTACTCCTGAGTCATCGGTTCATAACAGTACAACTGGCCAAAAGAGTTAAAATCGAGATACATGCATCTCAGAAGAAGAGAAGAGAAGTGTTGAGGCTGTTGTTTCTTTTTTTTCCTTCTTCCCTCTTTTTCTTTGGGTGACTGTTGAGTCTGGTGCCATTATGAGTGTGCAGGAACTAGCTTCTTGCTTAGACCAGCTTGCTGCAAGGATACAGGGAATTTATGAGTATATAGTTCAGACTCCAGTTTTGAAACCAAGAATTCCTACTCCAAATTTGTTTTATGGTGACAGGTCCAAAATTTTGAGTTTCAAAAATAATTGTAAACTGTTTTTGCTCTGAGACCTCGGTCCTCTGGTGATTCAGTTCAGCAGGTTAAAATAGTTATCTCCCTGCTGCGGGGCAATCCGCAGGATTGGGCATTTTCTCTCACCTCTGGGGATCCGGCTTTACTTAATGTAGATTACTTTTTTCTGGCCTTGGGTTTACTTTATGATGAACCCGACTCTGTGGATCAAGCTGAGAAGACCCTGTTGGCCCTGTCTCAGGGTCAGGAGGTGGTGGAATTGTATTGTCAGAAATTCAGGAAATGGTCTGTGCTGACTAAATGGAATGATGATGCTTTAGCGGTGCTTTTCAGAAAGGGTCTTTCTGACGCTGTTAAGGATGATATGGTGGGGTTTCCTACACCTGCGGGTTTGAACGATTCTTTGTCTCTGGCCATTCAGATTGATCGACATCTGCGTGAGTGCCGAGCCGCTCGCTCGGGATTGTCATCCTCAGAGCAGATTCCTGAGCTGATGCAGTGTGATAGGATTCTATCTCGCACTGACCAACAAGGACTTAGACGCCGTAATAAGTTGTGTTTTTACTGTGGTGATGCATCTCATGTCATCTCTGTTTGTCCCAAGCGGCCACAGAGGATTGCTGGTTCCCTTACCGTCAATACTATACAACCTAAGTTCTTATTATCTGTCTCTCTGATTTGTTCCTTGTCATCATTTTCTCTTATGAATGATAGAAGGAGCGGTGTTAGAATGCGGCGCTAGGTAACACAAGATCAAGCCTTCATAGAATTACCTTAAGTTTATTACACAAAGCTGCAGGGTGTGACCACAACACGTTTCGACACACAAATCGGCGTCTTTCTCAAGTGGATGAGGGGCCCCTGCTCAACCCTCTCTTATATATACCTATCACATGATCTTAACTAGTCATTCATTAGCAACATCTGTTACACTCATTATACTCTCCTATGCTAGTTGTTATTACTGCAATAGGCTACAAGCTCTATGTATACATTCTAAATCATAATGTCATATTTTAAATGACAACATTTCTAACAATATTGGTAAAACACGTTATAAAACCTAATAAAAAATGATAAAAAGAGGCGCATTAGCAATCTCTTAAAGAATTTCACAAATGATTCATTTACTCTGATTCTTTAGCAATTTATTTAGCAAGTTTTTTAGTAAATTTTTTTACAAGTTTTTTGGCAAGTTTTTTAGCAAATTTTTTAGAAAATTTTAGGCAAGTTTTTTAACTAGTTTTTTAGCAATTTTTTTAACTAGTTTTTTTAGCAAGTTTTTTAGCTAGTTTTTTAGCAAATTTTAGGCAAGTTTTTTAACTAGTTTTTTAGCTAGTTTTTAGCAAGTTTTTTGGCAAGCTTTTTAACTAGTTTTTTAGCTAGTTTTTTTAAATAGTTTTTTAGTCAGTTTTTTGGCAAGTTTTTTTAGACAGGCTTTTTGGCAAGTTTTTTGGCAAGTTTTTTTAGCAAGTTTATTGGCAAGTTTTTTAACTAGTTTTTTAGCAAGTTTTTTAGCAAGTTTATTGGCAAGTTTTTTAACTAGTTTTTTGGCAAGTTTCTTGGCAAGTTTTTTTAGCAAGTTTTTTAGCAAGTTTTCTAGCAAGTTTTTTGGCAAGTTTTTTTAACATGTTTTTTAGCAGTCTTTTAGCTAAATTTTTTAGCAAGTTTTTTGGCAAGCAAGTTTTTTAGCAAGTTTTTTGACAAGTTTCTTTTGGCAAGTTTTTTTTTTTTTTATCAAGTTTTTTGACACGTTTTTTAGCAGATTTTTGGCAAATATTTTAGCAAGTTTTTTCCAGAAAGAGGTTCAGCCCTTCTGGGGATAATTTCCCCAGTTTAAAAATCCAGTAAGATTCCTTTCTGTTTATTGTATTCATTATATCATGACAATGATTATTTATCTGATCAATTATTGTTTATATCATTACTAGCTGTGAGCCCGATGCGATTGCATCGGGATTCTAGAATCTGTGTATAGGGCATTGCTCGGGCTGCTGCAACGACTCCCAACGCCCCCTTGGCGGGCATTGCGAGTGAGTCGCGTGGGCGATGCGCGCCCACGAACAAAGCCACGGAGGTAGCGGCGTGTGCGAGGGAAGTCGCTACGGCAATTATATAATAGATTATCAGTATTGCATCGGGATTCTAGAATCTGTGTATAGGGCATTGCTCGGGCTGCTGCAACGACTCGCAACGCCCCCTTCGCGGGCATTGCGAGTGAGTCGCGTGGGCGATGCGCGTCCACGAACAAAGCCACAGAGGTAGCGGCGTTGTGCGAGGGAAGTCGCTACAGCAATTATATAATAGATTATCAGTATGTAATATATAATTTCCCTAATGCACTTCCGTAAGTTTCGGCGCTGTTTCCGTCGTTGTGGGCGTGGGCGCAGCGCCCACGCGACCTGTGAAGCATTGCCGGCGCCACTGATTCGCAAAGCCTCACTCGCAATGGCCGCCAAGCGGCCGTTGCGAGTCCTTGCAGAATAGGCGCGACTCACTAATTTATACATAATCACATACATAATACTGATAATTCCTATATAATCACATATATATATATATAGATGGCGGGCCGATTCGAAAGAATCGGGTAGTCTAGAATCCATATATAGTATATTTACTAATAGTTAGGGGAGTGGGTGAAATGAATTGTGTGTATACAGGGGCTCAGTGGTTAGCAGTGAGTGGGGTGGCTCAGTGGTTAGCAGTGAGTGCGGGTGAGATTGGTGAGCACAGTGGCGTGGGCAGAGTGCTGGGTGCAGCGCTGTGGGCAGAGTGGTCAGCACACACATACATACATACACACACACACACACAGACACTTCGCTATAGTTAGCACCGACCCTGCGTCTTCCCTGCCGGCTGGATCCTGAGTTGACATGTCGGCGCCCGAGGACGACTGGACCCAATATGGCGTCCGGGAAGTTTGGCGAGACTTTTTGGAGCGATATTTGATCGAGTAGTTAGGGGGCGGCGACATGTCGGTGATGCAGGCCGGTGGTAAGTATAGTGGAGTATGTGTGTGTGTGTGTGTATGTGTGCGGACAAAGTGAGTGAAGTGGGGAGAAAGTGAGGTGTGGTGATGTGGCCCCTGGCCGGGTGCATCACACGGGTTATCAATGCAGGTCTGTGTTCACATGGGCCGGTTTTCCTGATTGTGTGTGGTGTGTGAAACCTGTCCGATGTACAGGGGGTTAACAGCTGAAGGGTTTTCATGAGCTGAGTAAAACAGCTGAGTGTGAGTGCTGAAGATCCGATACATTCATGAGCCTAATGAGCGGCTGAACCTGTGGGGATGAGTGCTTTGCTGGGCTAAACCTGAATGGTGCACAGGGGGTTAAGTCACATCTCAGGTCTGTGTGTGAGTGAAGATGTGCTGATTGACTCACTGGGTTGCAGCTGTGAGTGAGCAGGCTGGATAGGAACCTGCCAGGTGTCTGAGTGAGGAGAGGACGATGGGATTCAGAAGTCCATACCACTGCCATGTGAGGAGGTGCTGGAAGTGATCCTCCCCAGTGGGTAAGTGATGGGAGCCTGCCAGCTCCATGCTAGTGCACCTGATGTGTGCATGGCAGCCAGTGTCCAAGGGCCAGGCGGTCAGATGTGCGGTGTGAGAGACCGAGTACGGCTCCAGGGCCAGGTGGTCACAGCTGAGTTTGGGACTGACTGTGTTCTTGTTACTATGTGATGTCTTATGTAAAAATGCCATGTGTGATGACTCATGTGCAATGTGGTGGTGGTGGTGGTGGTGGTTACTGCTCGCAATGCCTGCTTTGCGGCCATTGCTTCGCGAGTCCGGACAGAGTCCTGGAGAAAGTTCCGAGCTACGCGAACAAAGCCACAGGAAGTAGCGCCGGTCGCGACGGAAGTCCTACGGCAATTATATAATAGATATCCCCAGTTTAAAAAGTGACCACAGAGGATTGCTGGTTCCTTTACCGTCAGTACTATACAACCTAAGTTCTTATTATCTGTCTCTCTGATTTGTTCCTTGTCATCATTTTCTCTTATGGCATTTGTGGATTCAGTTGCCACCTTAAATTTGATGGATTTTGAGTTTCCTAGTCGTTGTGGCTTTCCTATGCAGCCTTTGCGGGACCCTATTCCTTTAAGGGGCATCAACACTACACCTCTTGCACAGAACAAACCTCAGTGAGGTGCTGAGTTTTCCGTGGTTGCAGGCCCATAATCCTGTTGTGGATTGGAAGTCTATGTCCGTAACTTGCTAGGGTTGTAAGGGGGTACATGATGACATTCCTTGATGTCTATATCATCTTCGCCCCAGGAGATTCCGGAGTTTCTGTCTGTTTTCAGGATATTTTAGCTGAATCCAAGTCCAGTTTTCTTCCACCACATTGGACGTGTGATTGTGCTATTGATTTGGTGCCAGGCTGTAAGTTTCCTAAGGGTTGACTTTTCCACTTGTCTGTAGCTGAACATGCTGCCATGCGGAGTTATATTAAGGATTCTTTGGAGAAGGACCATATTCACTCCTTCCTCTTCGTTATTGGGGGCGGGATTATTTTTTGTTGCCAAGAAAGATGGCTCCCTGAGACCCAGTATTGATTATCGCCTCTTGAATAAGATCACGGTCAATTTTCAGTACCCTCTGCCCTTGATTTCTAACTTGTTTTCTAGGGTTAAGGGGGCATGTTGGTTTACTAAAATTGACCTTAGGGGGGCCTACAATCTGGTTCGATCAAGCAGGGACACGAATGGAAAACAGTATTTAATACGTCTGAAGGCAATTTTGAATACCTCGTGACGCCTTTTGGGTTGGCTAATGCTCCCTCCGTTTTTCAGTGCTTTATGCACGACGTAATTTGGGAGTTGATTGATAAGTTCTTGATTGTATATTTGGATGATATCCTCATTTTTTCTGACATTGGAATTCTCATGTGGAACAGGTCAGGTCGGTCTTTCGATTCTGCGTGACAATGCTTTGCATTTTAAGGGGTCTAAGTGTTGCTTTGGTGTCTAGAGGATTTTTCTTGGGCTTCATTTAGTCTCCTTCTAATGAGATGGATCCTGTTAAGGTTCAGGCTATTCATGATTGGGCTTCAGCCAACGTCCATGAAGGGTCTTCAGAAATTTTTGGGCTTTGCTAATTTTTATCGTCGGTTCATTGCCAATTTTTCCAGTGTGATGAAGCCATTGACCGATTTGACTAAGAAGGGTACTGATGTGGAGCATTGGTGTCCTGCGGCCATTTTTGCCTTCCAGCAGCTTAAAAGACAGTTTACTTCTGCTCCTGTGTTACGCCAACTGGCTGTTTCCCTTCCGTTTCAGGTGGAAATTATGCTTCTGAGACTGGTGCAGGGGCTGTCTTGTCTCAGAGGGATACTGTTGGTTCCGCGATGCACCCATGTGCCTTCTTTTCCCATAAATTTTAACCGGCAGAACGCAATTATGATGTCGGCCATCGGGAGTTGTGGCCATGAAGTTGGCATTTGAGAAGTGGTCGTCATTGGCTGGAGGGGGCTCACCATTGTGTGGTTGTCTTGACTGATCACAAGAATCTGGTTTATCTCGAGCCTGCCAAGAGGCTGACTCCTAGGCAAGCTCGGTGGTCCTTGTTTTTTGCTCGTTTTGATTTTGTGGTTTCCTATCTTCCTGGTTCTAAGTATGTTAAGTCCGATGCTCTCTCTCACAGTTTTTTGGCTGATTCTCTTGAACCTTTGGAGCCGGTCGGCATTCTGAAGGAGAGGATTGTTCTTTCCACTGTTTCCCCTGATTTACGGCTTCTGTGGTTGAGTGGTGTTAGGCCCCCTGGCACCGCTTTCCAGCTCACCTCTCCCGGGCCGGCATCTCCTGCTCCTCTGCCGACCGGGCATCCGGCGTCCAGGCGCGCTGTGTCTCGGAGCCGTCGCCAGGTTCCCTTCCTGTCAGCTGACCGCTGGGCTCGCACATGAGCACACTACTATTGTCGTATTCATGTGACCAATCAGCGACGCACTAGCTGCACTCCTCCCCTGTGACTCTAGGGGCCAGCATGGTCCAACCTGACACTCCCCTTGACCAATAGCTGCTCTTCCTATGGTATATCAGGCCACCTCCTCTGATGGGAGGTGCCTGATTATTGTGTTAGTTGAGCTTCTGCTTTGCTATCTGTTGGTCAGGCCTTCCTTTCACTCTGTTTCCTGGAACCCTTGCTGTGCTCTGCCCCTGTAGCACCATTCCCGTTCTCGTAGCTTTGTACCCTGTTATCCCAAAATCCTTAGCTGTGCCTTAGTATAGGCTAACCTTACGAGCCACCCCCCTGGTACTAGCTGCTGTGGTACTTAGAACCCCTGGGCTTGCCCCTGACAATCCCTGTATAGGGGTTGAGTAAACTAGGATCAGCTCACCCAGGGGAGTTCAGTACCACGTCCCAGTGGGTCCACTGTAGGACGCCTTCCCCCGGAAGCGTGACAGAATAATCAGGCCCCGCTGGTACGTCGTTTTCAGCGCAAAAGGAGCTGGCTTATCTTCATGAAAATCAGAACCGTATTATGGATTTTCTACAGTCCATGGATACCCGGCTAGCCTCCCTTCAGACCTCCGACCCAGCATCTGCCACTCAGCTCACAAGCCTATAGCAGGAGCTGTCAGTGCAACGAGACACGCAATCTCGCATGCTGTCCTACATATCCGTGATGAATGATCGTCTGGTCTCCTTGCAGTCGGCAACAACGACCTCGGGCCAGTCCGCATCCAATGACCGATCCCCGGGTGGCGTTCTGACCCCTCCGCCCCGCCTTGGACAACCGCCTAGATACAATGGAGACCCTAAGACGTGCCGTGGTTTCCTCAACCAATGTAGCCTTCACTTTGAACTGCTGCCACAGCAGTATCACACCGATTGGGCCAGGGTGGCTTTTGTGATGTCCCACCTGGAGGGCGAGGCCCTGGCGTGGGTTAACCCCCTCAGGGAGCGTGATGACCCTGAGGTCTCCCACTTGTTGACCTTTCTGGAGACATTCCGGAGGGTCTTCGATGAACCCGGCAGGTTTGCATCTGTCACGGAGTCGCTCTTCAACCTCCGTCAAGGGACGCTCACCTTTGGGCAGTACGCCATCCGCTTCTGTACACTCTCCTCCGAGTTGGGATGGAATAACGAAGCGCTGACTGGTGCTTTCTGGCATGGCCTGTCCGGCAGGATAAAGAATGAACTCGCGGGTCAGGATATCCCAGCGGAGCTGGAGGCCTTGATCTCGCTAGCCACTCGCATCGACTTGCGGTTCTAAGAGCGCTCCCGTGAGTCCGCCAGGGAGAGGAGATCCATCCGGCAGCTTCCCTCTGAACGCACTCCGCCCTGTACACCCTGTACACAGCCTGTGGTGTCTGCCGCCGCCCCCCTTTCTGACCCTATGCAGGTGGACT
Organism: Allobates femoralis; assembly: GCA_033576535.1. Classification (NCBI taxonomy): domain Eukaryota; kingdom Metazoa; phylum Chordata; class Amphibia; order Anura; family Aromobatidae; genus Allobates; species Allobates femoralis. The sequence goes on along the minus strand of JARQOC010000002.1, from coordinate 337,567,447 downwards.
GGGTCATAATGGCAGAACGACGCCGAGAAGAGAGGCTGGCTCACGGCCTATGCCTGTATTGCGGAGACGCATTCCATCACCGCTGGAATTGTCCCGAAAGTCCAGGAAACTCCTCCGCCTAGGTCAAGTACTAGAGGCCATCCTAGGCGAGAGCGATGCCTCTCAACCTCTCACTCTGCCCGTGCAGGTGATACATCCGCAGAGACGCTTCTCTGAGTTAGCCTACGTGGATTCAGGGTCAGCAGGAAATTTCATTGGCAAGAGGCAGTGATTCGGCTTGGTATCCCCATAATATCCCTATTGACGCCTCGTGTAATCGCATCGGTGGATGGCAGGCCGCTGCAGGAAACTGGCACCAAGGGGGACAGAGGAGGTGGAGGTGCAGATCGGGGCCCTACACCGTGAAAAGATTGCCTTCTACATCCTACCTGGCCTCTCCCATGCCCTGCTCCTCGGGCTTCCCTGGCTCCGAACTCATGAACCTGTCTTGGACTGGCGCTCAGGGGACATTTGCGGTGGGGCTCTCTCTGCCCTAGAGGTGCCTGCAGTCCGTTCTACCACCCGGTTCCCCGCAACTGGCTTCTGTTCTTCCTGGTTTACCGGCTGCGTATTGGCAGTACGCGGATGTCTTCAACAAAACGGAGGCAGAGGTCCTGCCACCTTATGATTGCCCTATTGATCTGATACTGGGTGCTACACCACCTAGGGGACGTATCTATCAGTTGTCCCCGGCTGAGTCACAAGCCATGTCCAAGTACATCATGGACAATTTGGCCAGGGGCTTCATCCGAAAATCCACGTCCCCTGCTGGCGCAAGATTTTTCTTTGTGAAGAAAAAGGAGGGCACCCTTCGACCCTGTATAGATTACAGAGGCTTGAATACCATCAACATCAAGAACAAATATCCCATGCCGCTGATTCCGGAGCTCTTTGACAGGCTAAAAGGGGCTCGCATCTTTACAAAATTGGACCTACGAGGAGCCTACAAGCTGGTTTGTATACGTGCCGGAGATGAATGGAAGACAGCTTTCAACACCCGGGACGGCCATTATGAGTATTTGGTCATGCCGTACAGGTTGTGTAACGCTCCCGCAGTATTTCGATGGCTTTGTGAATTATTACAGGCAATTCATTCCCCATTTTTCGTCCTTGATCAAGCCCATCACGGCTCTCATCTGTAAGTGAGTAAAAGCTTGTACCTGGACCCCAGAGGCTGAAAACGCCTTTTCCTCCTTAAAGCGCTCCTTCTCCGAGGCTCCTACCTTGCACCGACCAGAGGTAAACAGACAGTTTATTGTAGAGGTAGACGCCTCCTCCATAGGAGCGGGGGCTGTCCTCTCCCAGAAATCCTCTTCGGGTCGGTTAGTCACCTGTGGGTTCTTCTCCAAGGCATTTACCACATCAGAGTGCAATTGCTCAATCGGGGATCGTGAATTGCTGGCCATCAAATTGGCACTGGAGGAGTGGCGACACCTCCTCGAGGGTGCTGTCCATCCGTTCATAATCTTCACTGACCACAAGAACCTGGCTTATCTCTAGTCTGCCCAGAGGCTCACCCCCGGCAGTACCGGTGGTCCCTGTTCTTTGCACATTTAAATTTTAAACTCCACTTCCGACCTGGCAGTAAAAATGTCAAGGCTGATGCCCTGTTGCGGTCCTTCCAGCTGTCGGATGTGGAAGATGAGCCCTTCCATATCGTCGACCCTACCAAAATAATCACTATGGTTCCCTTACGTGTAGCTGGACTTCCACTGGGTAAGACATTCGTCGCCCAGAATCAAAGGAGGACAGTCCTGTCATGGGGACACTCGTCGAAAATTGCCGGTCACGTTGGAGTTAAAAAGCCTCTTTCTTTGATTACTCGTCACTATTAGTGGCCTACTATCCGTCAAGACGTCCAGGACTTCATTGCCTCATGTCCATCTTGTGCTAGGAATGAGGTGTCCAGAAAGTTGCCGGCTGGACGTCTACTGCCTCTTCCTCTCCCGTCGGCTCCTTGGCGACATATAGCGATGGATTTCATTACAGATCTCCCTTGCTCCTGTGGCTGTACAGTCATATGGGTAGTCGTAGATCGTTTCTCCAAAATGGCTCACTTCGTTCCTTTTCCCGGTCTACCATCCGCTCCTGAGTTGGCCAAGATATTCATTGAACACATCTTCCGGCTCCATGGATTTCCTCGCCATATCGTGTCCGATATGGGAGTCCAGTTCACTTTCCCGGATCTGGAGGGCGCTGTGCAAGCATATGAACGTCACGTTGGACTTCTCCTCTATCTATCATCCTCAGTCCAAAGGGCAGGTGGAACGCATTAACCAAATCCTCACCACTTATCTTTGGCACTTCGCCAGCGCTAATCACGATAACTGGACCTCTCTCCTTCCTTGGGCGGAATTTGCATACAACAATCACTCTAGTGAGTCGTCAGCTAGACCCCCTTTTTTCATGGTATTCGGGCAACACCCTGGGCTACCTCTTCCGATCGCCTCAGCGTCCGGCAACCCGGCGGCTGATGCATCGTCCATGGACTTCTCCAGGATCTGGAGAGAGACCAGAGAAGCTCTTACACAAGCCTCCGGCAGGATGAAAAGGCATGCTGATAAGAAACGTCTGGATTCGCCATCTTTCCTCCCAGGCGATAAAGTGTGGCTTTCTTCCAGATACGTCAGGCTAAACGTGCCATCCTACAAGTTGGGGCCACATTATATCGGTCCCTTCAAAGTCATGGGTCACATCAACGACATTGCCTACAAGCTGAGACTACCTGCCTTGCTTGGCATCCCTAACTCCTTCCATGTCTCGTTGTTGAAGCCGGTGGTGCTTAATCGCTATCATCCCTCCTCCGGCACTGTGCCACGGCCTCTCAGCTCCGAGGATGTCTATGAAGTCAGGGACATCCTTGCCATGAAGAAAAGTAGAGGCAAGACCCTCTTCCTAATAGACTGGGCTGGCTTTTGTCCTGAGGAGAGGACCTGGGAGCCACGGGAGAACATCGATGCGCCACTCATTCTGGCGAGGTTCTTAGCGTGCCTTCGGAGGAGGGGGCGTGAGGGAGGGGGTACTGTTAGGCCCCCTGGCACCGCTTCCCAGCTCACCTCTCCCGGGCCGGCATCTCCTGCTCCTCTGCCGACTGGGCATCCGGCGTCCAGGCGCGCTGTGTCTCGGAGCCGTCGCCGGGTTCCCTTCCTGTCAGCTGACCGCCGGGCTTGGACATGAGCACACTACTATGGTCGTATTCATGTGACCAATCAGCGGCGCACTAGGTGCACTCCTCCCTTGTGACTCTAGGGGCCGGCACGGTCCAACCTGACACTCCCCTTGACCAATAGCTGCTCTTCCTATGGTATATCAGGCCACCTCCTCTGATGGGAGGTGTCTGATTATTGCGTTAGTTGAGCTTCTGCTTTGCTAGATGTTGGTCAGACCTTCCTTGCATTCTGTTTCCTGGTACCCTTGCTGTGCTCTGCCCCCGTAGCACCATTCCCGTTCTCCTAGCTTTGTACCCTGTTATCCCGGAATCCTTAGCTGTGCCTTAGTATAGGCTAACCTTACAAGCCGCCCCCCTGGTACTAGCTGCTGTGGTACTTAGAACCCCTGGGCTTTCCCCTGACAATCCCTGTATAGGGGTTGGGTAAACTAGGATCAGCTCACCCAGGGGAGTTAGGTACCACGGCCCAGTGGGTCGACTCTAGGGTGCCTTCCCATGGAAGCGTGACAAGCAGTTGCAGCAGATTTGGGATTGTGCGGTTGACAACTTACATCTTTCTCAGGTAGCTGTTCAACGTTTTGCTAACCGTCATTGGTGTGTTGGTTCTCGGCTTCGTGTTGGTGATTTGGTTTGGTTGTCCTCCCACCATATTCCTTTGAGGGTTTCTTCTCCTAAATTTAAGCCTCGGTTCATTGGTCCATACAGGATTTCTGAAGACGTTAATCCAGCTCCTTCCGGTTGGCGCTTCCAAGCTCTTTTGCGATTCATGATGTTTTTCATAAGTCCTTGTTGAGCCCATGGTTCCTGCTATGGCCCCTCCGGCCCCGGTCCTGATTGATGGTGAGTTGGAGTATGAGGTTAAGAAAATTTTGAATTCTCGTCTTTCGAGACAGAGGCTCCAGTACCTTGTTAAATGGCGGGGTTATGGCAAGGAGGATAATTCTTGGGTTTCTGCCTCAGATGTTCATGCCCCTGACTTGGTTTGTGCTTTCATCTGGCTCATCCTGATAGACCTAGGGCCTCTGTTGAGGGTTCAGTGACCCCTCCTCAAAGGGGGGGGTAATGTTGTGAATTCATTGGAGCTCCCTCCAGTGGTTGTTGCTAGTGATGCAGCTGACTGTGTGGACTTCACAGGTGATGGGGATTGGCAATCTGGTTCTTGGAGCATATAATGGTTGGAAGTGGATCATTCCTTGCCAGTTGTCTTTTGTTCCTGGAGGAGTTCAAATCTCTCTTCTTCTGATCTGTGGATATATTTGCAAGATAATTGAATGGATTTTTGATATTTTGTGGCACACTTTTGTGTGCTTAAGGTTCTGCTTATGTTTTGTCTTATTCTGAGCTGTGGGTTTGCTATTTAGTTTGTATATTTGATTATCTGCTCTCAGATAGGAAGTTTTCTCCCTAGGAATTTTAGCATTCACTATTATCTGTTATTTCCAGTTCTGCTAGCATTTGATTAATAGAAGTCTGCTGATATAGAGTTCGCCGAGTCTTAGTGACTCAGGGTAATTTTTGTAATATCTGCTGTTGGTTTTTGATAGTGTTTCATACTGACCGCAATAGTATTCTATCCTGTCTTTCCTATATAGCTAGTGTGGCGTCTTTTGCTAAACCTTATACTCTGCCTATGTTTGTTTTTCCGTCTCTTGTTTCCCAGTTAATATCTGTGGAGGGCTTGCTTTTCTTTTGGGGTTCTGCTCTGAGGCAAGATAGCTTTTCCTACATCCATCTTTAGGAGCAGTTAGTTCTCTGGCTGTGCAGAAGTGTCTAGGTCTGGTTAGTTACATCCCACGGCTACTTCTAGTTGCGGTGTGTATTCAGGGATTGCGGTCAGTACAGTTATCAACGACTTCTACGGAATCCGAATGTTACTCCTGAGTCATCGGTTCATAATACTACGGGGATCACAGGATTCTGCTGCAGACTCCAGATGTCCCTTGGATGGGGCCCCAGATGTGGTACATTCCTCATTGATGTTATCTACAGGGGCAGCTACAGGTGGTGGGTGAAGAGAAGATCTTGTTTGCTCCATTGTGCTCCCGTGAGTCCTGTGGAGCAAAATTTAAACAATTACATGTTGGTGGGGCCACCAAACCAATAAGCCACATATGACATACTGTAAGCCTTTAATACATTGAGGCATACTCACATACACAACACCATACATGGTCTTAAGAAAGATAGTTCCCGATAGTATCTGTATACTGCTCTAGTCGATGCCGAACCACTTGGCGCAGTCAAGTCTTCTTTCATCTGTCTTCGGTAGCTGTCCCGCAAAGATCTCCAGCATTTAATCACCTCCTTCCCTGGAACACACACAAAACTTGAAATTGGAAAATACAATGCAGGGCCCTAGCTGACCTTTAATAACATCACATAAGTAGAGTTTGCGTACAGACATCTACATGTAGCCAGAGGACATTAATAAATAAAGGGACTTACGGTTGTAATTTTTCCCAGACAGGTTGAGCCTATTCCACCCTCTCAGCACCTCGGCACACACCTCATCCCAGTAACGTCGGGTGTGCATCAGACTGGCATGTTCGTGGTGTCTGTGGTCCCATAGGGGTAATCGGTGTTGTACCAATTGGATCAGTAGTTGAGGGTCAATAAAATCATCAAGATCCTCCTGGTGGGCCCTTTGAGAACCCTATTGGATGAAATTGTGTGGTAATTACACACAAAACACACATGAGGTTGTGTCTTCATGGAAACATTGTTGGAAGGGTACATACACGGCGCCTGGCAGCAGCTCGTGTTGCCTGAGAGCTCTGTGATGGTTCAGAAGTTTCACCTCCAGAAGCTGCAGCCTCCGATTTTGCATCCGTGACTAAATGGGATAGCAACAGATGTTGCTTAAATCGGATGCCAATAGGGACACATCCGATCCGTGCCCCATAGGAATACATGGTAGGCAAAATCGCATCCGTGTGTATCCGATTTTACAAGGAAACACTCTGAAACTACAAAATCGTGATGTGAAACCGGCCTAAGATTAAAACATCACATCTTGCACAACAAATGTGAGGAGGCTAGTATTTGTCTTGATTAACAATCTTGCATCCAAAGTACAGTTCATATGCTTTTATTATAAGAGCTGCCATAGTGCATCTTTGAGATTTAACTTGAACTCTCCACAAATGTAAAAGAAGGTATTTGCAACTGTTCCAACACTGATGAGACATTTTAGCTATATCAAATCATACTGTAGTAGTTCAGTGGCGTAAATTTGAAAAATCTGAAGAATCTTTGCAAGCAGATTTTACAGCTTCTGCAGCCAGAGTTGCAGACTGCAGTTTTGCAACTTTACCGAAATGCAAGGAATTCATGACTTTGCTTGTCTATAAATTATATAACAGCGGATATATGGACAATACATGAACAGCCTGAAAATATAAAAGCAAATCAAGCAGAATATTTCAGAAAAACTGTATTTGAAAGGGACATTTTAAGGTGATTTTCATGATCTGCAGCTCAAATTACATAAAATACACTCAAAAGTGTTCAGGAAGGCAAAATATTTGTTGTCCAATGTGATTAGATTATGAACGAAAAACTGTACTTAGTTTAAACAGTAAGGCTGGGGTTCCACATAAGCTCTCAGTCCGTTTTTGGCTTCAGTTTTCTCATTTTTTTTTCTAAGTCCAAAAACTGACAGAAAAACGGATTGGATGTAATAAACACCCTGTCCGTTTGTCTCTGGAGCTCCAAACATTGCCCTGTCCGTTTTTGAGTCAAAAACGTTGCATGCAACGTTTTTGGCATCATTTAAAAAACGCATGCGTTTTCATGCGTTTTTTTAACATGGGGCCCTATGGGAAACGCATGCGCGAACGCATGCAAATGCGCACTTGCGTTTGCGCATGCGTTCGCGCATGCGTTTTTTTAATGAAAAGTCCAAAAACGTTCAGGAGTGCAGGAGGCTCAAAAAGCACCCAGAAAAAAAACGGATTGGTGATGAAAATCACTTCCAAAAACGGATTTCTATGTGTGACCACAGCCTAATTACGTGCTGGCAGAGTTCCATTAATAGGGAAAAACCCCAAAAAAGGCTGACAGCCTTTTCTATGCAGGTATGTGATAAAGAAATAATTGGAAGGTTTGGGAATTACACATGTCATTTACCAAAGAAAAATTTACATTTATGCTTAACATATAAAATGTAGAATTTGATTAACACTGTTGAAAAAGAATTTCTGATTGTATTGAACAGGAGTTAAAGCTATTTCCAGAGTTGATCCCTTAGGAAATGTGTAATAAGACTTCAGAAACAGTCAGCTACAATAGGAATAAAGATGAAAGAATATTTGTAATAAGACTTAAAAGATGAATGAGCTGATATGTCATTGTGAGTTCAGTTAGAATTTAATACACACTACATTTGCCTTTCAAATGAATCAATGTAAGAACCATGCTCCAAAGTATTGGAACTTCCAGGGCCCCTATGATACCTGATTACAGAGCATTAGGCATTCCTGGTTTCCATTTCTATTTCTAGGATGCCATATGGAACCTCTAAATAGATGTGTGCTTTTCAATTGAAAAATGATGCATACATGAGAATATTGAAATAATTGCACTAATGTACCACTACATTTTGTACAATTCTATATAATACTATGTAGCAAATTATTAAAGAGGACCTGTCACCCCCCTGGTGCTATGCTAACTGAAGGCAGCACTGAATTTGGCATGTCTGCATTCAGGGAAGGGGCCCCCATGTCTCTAATCCCCCTGTAAGCTGTTAAAAAGACTTTATAAAGTGTACACATAAGGAGTCCGAAGGGACTCACTCAGTAATGATTCATCGCTGTTGCTATTGTCATCCCCGCCTCCAGCCCTCTCTGTGCCACCTCCAGCCCTTTCTTGTTCAGTCTCCTGTATGTGTCATCACTTCTGCTGTTGTCCTCCCCGCCTCCAGCCCTCTCTTGTTCAGCCTCCTATATGTGTCATCACTTCTGCTGGTGTCCTCCCCGACTCTAGCCCTCTCTTGTTCAGCCTCCTGTATGTGTCATCACTTCTGCTGGTGTCCTCCCCGACTCTAGCCCTTTCTTGTTCAGCCTCCTGTATGTGTCATCACTTCTGCTGCTGTCCTCCCCGCCTCCAGCCCTCTCTTGTTCAGCCTCCTGTATGTGTCATCACTTCTGCTGGTGTCCTCCCCGCCTCCAGCCCTCTCTTGTTCAGCCTCCTGTATGTGTCATCGCTGAGGGCTGGAGGTGGCACATAGAAGGCTGGAGGCGGGGAGGACACTAGGGAGCATCAATGATTCATTACTGAGTAATGCCCACTGGACTCCTTATCCATACACTTCATAAAGTCTTTTTAACATCTTACAGGGGATTTAGAAACATAGGGGACCCGTTCCCTGAATGCAGCAGACATGATTCATTCAGTGCTGCATTCAGTTAGCATAGTACCGAGGGGTGACAGGTCCTCTTTAAGTCAAGTGCTTTTTTTAATATTTCAAACTGTGAAATCACTATCTACTTTTTGTAATCATTTGAAAGAGGAGCAAGATTTATTTTCTGTCACGTTTTTTATCATAAAACAATATTTAACTTCAATTAACTATGAAATATTACCAGTTAAGCAGACAACAATTATCCAAATTTACTAATAAAAGTTCCAGGCAATAGCTGCTAATTATGATGTCAAGGTTACAACACTGTAGAATGAGAAAGAACTGAGTGCTCTAGATAATTTCTGAAAGACTGTAACCCCATGTGAAACAGAATAATTTCATCATTAATGTTTCATCACTAACACTGTACTGCTATTCAATTTACCAGAGTTTTTAAACAATTTTTATTACTGCACAAATCAGTATTTGGCTGCCATACCCCGCATATTGTACCCTAGAATCTTCTCTAAGAAGTAAGTACACCCCTAGTGTGCTACAAGCAGTGGCATAACTAGAGTTCGAAGGGCCCCGGTGCGAAAATTGGACCTGTGCCCCCCCTCGGGGATCGCCACCTCCATTGTTACACCCCTGCATCCTGCTGTATATATGGTCTCCCATCCTGCTGTATATATGTTCTTCATCCTGCTATATATATATGGTCTCCATCCTGCTATATATATGTATGGTCTCACGTCCTGCTACATATATGGTCTCCATCCTGATGTATATATATGGTCTCACATCCTGCTTTATATATGGTATCCCATCCTGCTAGATATATGGTATCCCATCCTGATAGATATATGGTCACCCATCCTGCTAGATAAATGGTCACCCATCCTGCTATTTATAGTATATGTCCTCCATCCTGCTATATATATGGCATCACATCCTGCTATATATATAGTCTTCATCTTGCTGTATATATGGTCTCCATCCAGCAATATATATGGTCTCCATTCTGTATGTATGTCCTCCATCCTGCTATATATATGGTCTTCATCCTGCTGTATATATGGTCTCCATCCAGCTATATATGTGTGTCCTCCATCCAGCTATATATATGGTCTCTATCCTACTGTATATATGTCCTCCACCCTGCTTTATATATGGTCTCCATCCTGCTATATATGTCCTTCATCCAGCTATAGATATGTCCTTCCTCCAGCTATATATGTGGTCTCTATCCTACTGTATATATGTCCTCCACCCTGCTGTATATATGGTCTCCATCCTGCTATATATGTCCTCCATCTTGCTATATATATGTCCTCCATTCAGCTATATATATGGTCTCCATCCTGCTATATATATGTTCTCCATCAAGCTATATATATGGTCTCCATCCTACTGTATATATGTCCTCCACACTGCTGCATATATGGTCTCCATCCAGCTATATATATGGTTTCTATCCTACTGTACATACGTCCTCAACCCTGCTATATACAGTGTTGGCCAAAAGTATTGATACCCCTGCAATTCTGTCAGATAATACTCAGTTTCTTCCTGAAAATGATTGCAATCTCAAATTCTTTGGTATTATTATCTTTATTTAATTTGTCTTCAATGAAAAAAACACAAAAAGAATTGTCCTAAAGCCAAATTGGATATAATTCCACACTAAACATAAAAAAGGGGGTGGACAAAAGTATTGGCACTGCTAGAAAAATCATGTGATGCTTATCTAATTTGTGTAATTAACAGCACCTGTAACTTATGATTCTAGGATTAGCTGTCCCAACACATTGTTTTTTGTTTGGTGAAGAAAGTGGAAACACCTCAGGTTTTGTTGTGTTTTAGAAAGAATGAGCATGTCAACTCTTTGCTGCACTTTTGCTAAAGTGGAAACACCTGTGGTATTTCCATTTTCTGTAGAGAAAAAAAAAAGTGTGTGTGAAAGCTTTTCCCTGCACACATAGGTTTTGATGGAGACCAAAAACTCTGAATTAGATTAGAATAGAATTACATAAAACCAGTGCTTTTTTTGTGGCGGTACATACCGGTACGCCGTACTGGAAAATCTGAAGACCGGCGGTACATACCGGAAAATGCACCGCCGCTATCTCCGCTGCTGCCACCAGGGCTGTCGGCAGTGTGCGGTGTCTCCCCGGCAGCTGCAGCAGAGGTGTAGCGTGAGGCGGCGGGGGGGGCCCGGCCGCGGCGCCCGCATGTACTGTGCCCCGCTCCTGGCCCCCCAGCGCTGAGAGCGATCATGCTGACAGGAAGCCGCTGGGAGCTCTGCTGCTTCCTGTCCCGTGATGGCTCCAAGTGCTGGTGCGGTGGAGGCGGCTGCGGTGCTGGCGGCTCCTCCACCCAGCCGGCCCCCCATGGACCCGGATTGGTGAAAGAGGGGAACTGTGCAAGGGATAGGGGACAGGGGGCAAAGGAGAAGAGGACAGAGGGGCAAAGGAGAAGAGGACAGGGGGACAGAAGGAGAGGAACAGGGGGACAGAGGAGAAGAGAACAGGGGGCAGTAGGACAGGAACAGGGGGACAGAGAAGAGGACAGGGGGGCAGAAGGACAGGAACAGGGGGACAGAGGAGAAGAGGACAGGAACAGGGGGACAGAGGAGAAGAGGAGAGGGGGGCAGAAGGACAGGATCAGGGGGACAGAGGAGAAGAGGACAGGGGGGCAGAAGGACAGGAACAGGGGGGCAGAAGGACAGGAACAGGGGACAGAGGAGAAGACAAGCAGCTGGAGGGACAGAGGAGAGGAGGACGATGGTGCAGGAGGATAGAGGAGCAGCAGGAGGGACAGAGGAGGGGAGGACGGGGGTGCAGGAGGACAGAGGAGAGGAGGACAGGGGTGCAGGAGGACAGAGGAGAGAAGGACTGGGGTGCAGGAGGACAGAGGAGAGGAGGACAGGGGTGCAGGAGGACAGAGGAGAGAAGGACGGGGGTGCAGGAGGACAGAGGAGAGGAGGATGGGTGTGCAGGAGGAGTGGGGCTGTGTGTGGTGATAATGGCAGTTGTACCTGGTGTCTCTGCCTCCATGCGGCAGCCTCCACCTTCCTGTGTTGGCAGGGTGTGGCATGCTGGGAATTGTAGTTCTCCTGCCTGTTCTGGCATTACTGTATCGTTTCCGGACAGTGTGTTTGGTGCTTGGAGTTGTAGTTCTCCTGGGCGGGCTCAATGTTCTCCTGCCTCCTGTCTGTGGTTATTGTGCCTCTTCTGGGATGTCCTCAGCTCTGTGCTGTGCACAGACAGTGTACCACCATGTCCCCAGCTCCGTGCTGTGCATAGATAGTGTACTGTCTATGCACAGCACGGAGCTGAGGACATGGTGGTACACTATCTGTGCACAGCACGGAGCTGAGGACATGGTGGTACACTGTCTGTGCACACCACGGAGCTGAGGAAATGGTGGAACACTGTCTGCGCACAGCACAGAGCTAAGGACATGGTGGTACACTCTCTGTGCACAGCAGGGAGCTGAGGACATGGTGGTACACTGTCTGTGCACAGCACAGAGCTGATGACATGGTGGTACACTGTCTGTGCACAGCAGGGAGCTGAGGACATGGTGGTACACAGATATTTTTATTTAGACAGAATTATAATGACACTCTTATTTTTAAGGGCACCGTGTCAGGATGTGCTGCAGAAAAGTGGAGAAGATGGAAGTCTTTAAAGATGTGAAAAGTCATCATGGTGTCAGGACAAGATAAAGAAAAGAAAAAGATGACCCCGATCAGAGACAAGGTCATCTATAAGATACCTGGGTGGAAATGATTATTTGTGATAATAACATTTTCATCAGTACTGAGGTTCATGTTTGGTCTGATGAGGACTGGTAACAACAACTCCCAATAGTTCTTACCATTAGTAAGGACATACTGGAAGTTGTAGGTTCATACAAATATGTATAAGGGTTTGCCCTGACATCACAATTGATGTACTATTGATGAATGTTTTTGTAGAGATGGTGGTTCTGATACATTTCTGGAATTTCTGTACTGATGAGGGTTGTGATGCTGTGTTTCTGTACTGATGTGGGTTCTAGTTATGTATTTCTGTACCTCTTGTGGGTCTGGTGATGTATTCGGAATAATAAAAAAAAAGGGCTCCCCTATATTCTTGTGTCCGGCCAGGTACAAATAGGCACCTGGGGGTTGGGGGCAGCCCGCCGCTGCCTGCTGGATCCGGCTGGTTCCAGAAATACGGTGAAGCCCACGTCATTTTTTTTCTGAAAAATCAATAAAACAATCCTAAAAAAGGGACTGCACCTTTATTAAGCCCTCGCCCATGGTCCAGGGGTTAATAAAGATGCAGTCCCTTTTTACATTGTTTTATGGATTTGTCAGAAAAAAATTTGACGTGGGCTTCGCCGTATTACTGGAACCAGCCGGATCCAGCAGGCAGCGACGGGCTGCCCTCAACCCCCAGGTGCCTATTTGTACCTGGCCGGACACAAGAATATAGGGGAGCCCTTTTTTTTTATTATTTCATGAATTTCATGATATAATAAAATAAAAATGCGTGGGGCTCCGCGCAATTTCTATGTCTAGCCAGGTACAGCTAAGCAGCTGGGGGCTGGAATCCGCAGCGCAGGGAGGCCCAAGCTTTCTGGGCACCCCCTGCTGCAAATTGCAGCCCGCAGCCGCCCCAGATGATGGCGCGTTCATTGAAGCGCCATCCTCTGGCGCTGAACCCCGCTCTTCCAGCGGCCCTGGTGGCGGTGGCACGCTGGGTAATAAAGGGATTAATACCAGATTTGTTATACAATCTGGTATTAAGCCCGAGATTCTTAATGTCAGGCCACGTTTGACCCGGCCACTAAGAATCTCCAATAAAGGGTTAAAAAAAACACCACACAGAGAAATTTTTTTATTAGAAATAAAAAAAAAAAGCCATTAGGGACTCCATCTTTAATTAAAAAAATCCTCTTCCATCCGATGTAGTCCAAAACGCGATGTCCTCTCTGCTACATCCCTGTGCATAGATATAGATGTATATGCACAGGGAATGAGCAGACTGAGAACAATCTCAGCCCTGCTACATCATCTCTGTGCACAGACATTCATGTCTGTACACAGGGAGAGCAGGCGGGCTCTAGGACCCTGGAGCTGCGGCAGCCTGCAGGACCCGTGCCCGACACAGAGCAGACAGCCGGACTCGTTACTGTGCGAGTTTCCCTGCAATTACTTGCACAGTAACGAGTCCAATGCAAGTCAATGGCAATCCTAGTTTTGTCAGAGTCTCTGACAAAACTAGGATTGCCATTGATTTGCATTGGACTCGTTACTGTGCGAGTAATCGCTGGGAAACTCGCAGAGTACCGAGTCCTGCGAGTCCCTTACTACTCGCCGAGTAACGAGTCCTAGCGAGTAGACTCGCCCATCCCTCAGTACGCCCCTTTTCACACTGTGTCTGAGCAACTCAGGGAACGACCAATTAACATTGGAGTGAATAGGAGAAGTTGTGCTATAAATCGTAGTTGCGCTGTCACACAGCACAATCCTGCCAGATCGCCTAGCCAATATAGCACAGTTGAAGAGCATGCACAATTCCAAAACGATATCGTAGTTGCATCGTTTTTGAGTCGTGTTGCACATTTACATGACACAATACACCAACGATAACAACTGCAACTCCCGTATCACGTGACTTTTTATTATAGTTGCGTTGCGATATTGCGACGTGTAAAGCGGCCTTGATTCTTACCTCCAGGTTGTGAAGTGGATTTTGAGAGCTTTTTCTTGTGCTGATTATTATGTGTAATTACCGTCCTCCAAGTAGTGTGGACCTATTAATACAATGGATACCTTTAACTCTTATTCAAAATATTGAGTCCCTCTAAGGTATCTAATCCAAAGTCTCACTAAAGGTATCGTCACACGGCACAACATTGAAATGATGTCGGCACCGATTTTGCGGGAGTGCGGTCGTTTTTGACATAGTTTCCACGTCCCTGGTGAGATGTCACACGTCCAGATATCGTCAGCGAACAGCAACGATCCTGCAACTCCAACATTGCCGAAACGACACAGCAAGCGATGTTGACGGTCGTTATTGCGGTGTCACACAGCACAACCCTAACCTCAATTTGGGCGTAGTGTTTCACATAGGCTGGGAGATAGGCATGCCAGAATGTGTTTTTCCGCGCCCCTTTCACTCCGATTGGTGGCCACAACTGCGTTACCATTGGTCACCAGTGTCTGGCAAGATGCCGACTACATGTATGCATTTGCCCTTTCTACCATCTTGCCATTCCATTCTTTTGACATATGCTTTGGGTTGTGCCAAACTGGCAGACAGGAACGCTAGTGTGGTGCAGTGTTGTTGAAAATATGTATGGCTATGTGTACGTGTTGTGTTTAAGTAGGTAAGCTACACACAACACTATGTACATATGTGTATGTATGTTACATTGCAAGTATGAAGTATGTGTGGGCATACGTATACAGTGCCTACAAGTAGTATTCAACCCCCTGCAGATTTAGCTGGTTGACACATGCGGAATTAACTTGGCATTGTGACATTTGGACTGTAGATCAGCCTGGAAGTGGGAAATGCAGTGCCACAAAAATTTTTTTTTTTTTTTTTTAAAGCGTTAAAAGTTAATTCAGAGGGTCATTTATTATTCAACCCCTCAAACCACCAGCATTCTGTTTGGTCCCCCTAAAGTATTAAGAAGTAGTTCAGGCACAAATAACAATGAGCTTCACATGTGTGGATTAATTATCTCTTTTGCCAGCCTTTTCTGACTATTTAAGACCCTCCCCAAACTTGTGAACAGCACTCATACATGGTCAACATGGGAAAGACAAAGGAGCATTCCAAGGCCATCAGAGACAAGATCGTGGAGGGTCACAAGGCTGGCAAGGGTACAAAACCCTTTCTAAGGAGTTGCCTCAGGGGAAATGGTGTATCCGTGTCCGCGCTGCTGAAATCCTAAGAAAATGATCCGGAAACCATATGTAGGTTGTATCAATCATCCATTTATTCCTTTCCTACGCGTTTCAACACTGTCCTAGTGTCTTCCTCAGGGATATATCCCTGAGGAAGACACTAGGACAGTGTTGAAACGCGTAGGAAAGAAATAAATGGATGATTGATACAACCTACATATGGTTTCCGGATCATTTTCTTGGATTTCAGCAGCGCGGACACGGATACACCATTTCCCCTGAGGTAACTTCTGAATGATTCCCACGTGCATGTGGAAGTCCTGCAGCAGCTGCATTTAATGCCAAATGCTTTTACACCAGTTGTGGGTCTCACAACTGTGCTAGGTGAGTGAATTCATACCCACCGCATACATTAGTGTCACTAGTGATAGGCACTATTGCGCCTCTTGTTCCCCCCCCTATTTTTTTATATTTTTTACTTTTCTAATGAGTTGGGCCTACCTGTCTCCACTGTTGGGAGCATCATCCGGAAGTGGAAGGCTTATGGAACTACTGTTAGCCTTCCACGGCCTGGACAGCCTTTGAAAGTTTCCCCCGTGCCGAGGCCAGGCTTGTCCGAAGAGTCAAGGCTAACCCAAGGACAACAAGGAAGGAGCTCTGGGAAGATCTCATGCAGTGGGGACATTGGTTTCAGTCAATACCATAAGTAACGTACTCCACCGCAATGGTCTCCGTTCCAGACGAGCCCGTAAGGTTCCTTTACTTTCAAAGCGTCATGTCAAGGCTCGTCTACAGTTTGCTCATGATCACTTGGAGGACTCTGAGACAGACTGGTTCAAGGTTCTATGGTCTGATGAGACCAAGATCGAGATCTTCGGTGCCAACCACACACGTGACGTTTGGAGACTGGATGGCACTACATACGACCCCAAGAATACCATCCCTACAGTCAAGCATGGTGGTGGCAGCATCATGCTGTGGGGCTGTTTCTCAGCCAAGAGGCCTGGCCATCTGGTCCGCATCCATGGGAAGATGGATAGCACGGCCTACCTGGAGATTTTGGCCAAGAACCTCCGCTCCTCCATCAAGGATCTTAAGATGGGTTGTAATTTCATCTTCCAACAAGACAACGACCCAAAGCACACAGCCAAGAAAACCAAGGCCTGGTTCAAGAGGGAAAAAATCAAGGTGTTGGAGTGGCCTAGTCAGTCTCCTGACCTTAACCCAATTGAAAACTTGTGGAAGGAGCTCAAGATTAAAGTCCACATGAGACACCCAAAGAATCTAGATAACTTGGAGAAGATCTGCATAGAGGAGTGGGCCAAGATAACTCCAGAGACATGTGCCGGCCTGATCAGGTCTTATGAAAGACGATTATTAGCTGTAATTGCAAACAAGGGTTATTCCACAAAATATTAAACATAGGGGTTGAATAATAATTGACCCACACTTTTATGTTTAAAATTTATAAAAATTCAACTGAGCAACATAACTTTTTGGTTTGTAAGATTTATGCTTCTGTTAATAAATCCTACTCTCGTTTGCAGTTTGAAGGCTCTAACGTATTGGCATCTTATCAAACCAGCTAAATCTGCAGGGGTTGAATACTACTTGTAGGCACTGTATGTATGTGAGTACTGATGTGAACATATATTCTCAGCTTTGACAATGGAGTGTGTATGTTTGTGGACAGATACCCATGTGTACATCCATCTATATGGAGAGGGAGAGACAGAGAGAGCATACAGTGCGGGCCAAAGGCCTTAACCTGTGTACTGGACATTTCCAGACAATGCTGTAGGGACCCTTTAACACCATTTTTGTGTGATACCTCTGAGCACAGCCTAATGCTATGTGCTACAGCCCTGATGTAGAAAGTAAAAACTCACACATGTTTGTCTGATCAGAAGATACATTTTTAGTGTGGCCACAAAAGTAAAAATCAGCACAAGACACAACAAAAAGTTCAGTGTTATTAGCACACAATTCATATCACATAATTGTCATTAAATTAAACGGACCCATCATCAAATTTGGATATTTTCAAACAAATAACAAATGAAAAGTAAAATGTCAACACAACATAGTTTTGGTTAGAAAACAAATTACAAACACCCTAAACCACTTGGTGCTGCCAGGCAACTGCCTCAGGGCCATTGAAGTAGGAGCAGTAGCTGTCTCTGCTGGACCTGGCATCCTGCTGACTTAGGCACTGGCTCAACGGCTGGAGTGGCACTATGCCAGGGTTGTTTTCATGCCACTCCCCCGGCATGAGTTCCCCAGTTGCGGAGTCCACGGAATCCACATAACTTGCTGGCTTGTATGATGTAGCATCCCTACGATGCAGAAAGTTATGCAGCACACAACACGCCAGCACTACTACATCAATAGATTCCACTTTCATATTTAAAGGAGTATGAAACAAGTGGAATCTATTGGTCCATGATCTCAAACACGTTTTCAACCACACGACGTGCCCGGGATAGCCGGCAATTGAAAAGGCGTTGCTCAGGGGTGATAGTTCTCTGGAGATATGGCTTGAGTAGGTTGGCCTGAAGTGGGAAGGTTTCATCCCCCACAAACGCAAAGGTCAGATGTTCAGTGGTGTCATCATTTGGGGGCAACTTGAGGCGACCGTTCCTAAAGTCTTGACCAAACGAGGTGTTTGCCAACACACCCCCATCAGACACATGCATTGACGAGTTTTCATATAATCACTGCTCAATCAGTTGGAGATTAACATTGTAGGACTAATGAAATTGTCCGCCATAGTCATTTACTGCTATATCTTAAGCAGAGAAAACACTAATTTCAACAAAGTGGCAGCAAGCAGCTCAGTCACACATTGCTGGAATCAGGGTCTCTAGCTTTACAATTATGCTGCTGTCAGATGGGATGGCACAAACCTGCTGAACGTGTCCCTTTAATGGTGGTGTGACATAGTATCGTCTAGGGGGTAACAAATTAGACCTTCTGTTAAGGGGATGGGTGACATAGTCAACTCAGGTTTCGGCATTGCAAAGTGGCAACATCCACCAGCATGACCATGCTTCACATTGTGTTAACTTGTTCAACACTGTAACGTAATATATGTCATCATCTAAATACAAGTAAACATGGTAGATGTTTTAGGACCCAAATTGCTCCCGAAATAACTTTTAACATATGTGTGTGAGCATTGATGGTTGGCCATGTAAACTGTTTGAGCAATATGTTTGTTTCTTTGCAGGCTCCTGTACAAAGCTCAAGCCAGGCCTCGGCGTCCGTCGCTGAGCCTCCCCCATCAACATCACAGGGGGAGGTGCCAAGTCAGTCCAGCGTGGAGGAGCAGCACCCTGGCCAAAGATCCACATTTAGGAGGTGACGCCACCACATGCCCCCACCCACACAACTCGGAAATTGGGCCAGAAGGGTGCTGCTCAACGTGGAACAGCGGCCACACACAGGGATTAGGCTGCTTGTCAGCGAACAGGTGTCGCAGATGGAGCCCCAGAAGCGTCAGTGTATTGAGCGGATTAAATACTTGGCGCTCGACGCGTCTGACAATGGGACACTGATGCCCAGGACCATCCTTGCGGAACCACCGAAGCTGGCGCCAGTGTCCCAGGGCTTCAGGGCTCCTATGCCTGGCCCCAGAGATACTCATGGTATGTGGAGGGTAACCAGACCATACAACCCTCCGCATAGGCCGGACCCTTATTCCTATGGCAATATGGGTCCGGAAGCCTCGTCACAGCTCCTGCAGATCATTATGACCCCTAACCAACACACTACCAATACTTGTGATGAGTTATTTGAGAATTTTTGGTGTGATTTTGTTAGTAATACAACATGTGTGTTATTTTTTTTAATATGAGTAAAACAATGTTAGAACAAAAAGTGTGTTGTCTTTATGGATTAAAATTACAAACTTGCCATGTAGTGTCCGAAGGGGCTTAAAGGCACTTTTTTCTGGTGTGCGACACCAGGAGGGCAGTGTTCTAATAACACATGGTGAAGGGTACATACAATTTTTATGTTACACTGTGTTTCTCCACAGTGTTGTGTTTGTATGTGTAGGAATCCTGCCTACATGTGTAGTCAAAGTATCACCCAGCCCTTTGAAAATCCAGGTCTGGAGGCCTACACACAGTGCTACTTTTGTCACATTAAGGCCCTTTCACATCAGCATTTTTAAATTTTTTTGTGGCACGGTTGCGGTAAACGCCATACAAGGTATAGGCGGACTTGCGGCAGGTGCGGCAAGTGCGGTTTGGCACTTGCGGCAGGTGCGACCGCGAAAAAAAACGCGCTGACAGCATTTTTTTCGCGGCCGCACCTGCCACAAGTGCCGAAATCGCACTTGCCGCACCTGCCGCACCCTTACCGCAAGCCCATAGACACTGCATGGGGCTTGCCGCAAGTGTGCCGCAAGTGTCGCGGTTATGCGTTAAACGCGCAGATGCGGGTTTTTTCACCGCATCTGCCGCAAATTTCAAAAAACGCTGATGTGAAAGGGCCCTAACATAACATTTGACAGTTTGGTTTCTAACACCAACTGAGAAAAGGAATGTGTTTACTGAAACATGGACAGTGTGTGTACCTTTAGCCCTGGAGTTTAACACCTGCTAACAACACATCTTCCTGTACACACAAATGGGCCACACAATGGGCCGGTCCCCTATTTGATTAATGTAAAACCATGTATTTTGAAACACTTGTGTTCCCTATTAATTATCAAAAAAGAATATTGAGGCATATATGGAGTTTTCAAAATTTTACTTATCTTCAATTTGTTGTTCGGACAACAGGTCCCTTTTTTTTTTAAATGTTTTAATTTTAGTTTTTTTTAATTTTTTTATTTTGTTGTGACTCTTGTTTTTTTTTTGGGCTCCTGAGGTAGGTTTGTATGTCCATCCTATTTTAAACATCTGTCTTGTTTTGTGGATGTATTTTTTTTATTTAATTTTTTTGTTAGAACACAAAAAAAAACATATAAACACACAAAATATGGTCTGTAATCCAAAAAATAAAAAATACACATAAAAGACAACAAACAATGCCAGGAGGCCTGGTTAATGTCTATGCCCATCACCATTCTGGCCTTGAGTCAATTGCTGGAGCAGTTCACCATGGCACTGCATCTCCTGTAGGATTCGTTCCTGGGAGACCAGGAGTTCAGCCAAGGATGGTAAACCTATAGTGTGTACATAAAAAAATCCGTCAGTATGATGCTGATGGCTGGGTGGAATTACTAGGAGAATGTACATGTAGACTTACGGTTGCCAACCTCTGGAACAGCCTCCCTTTCAGGGGATGGGGACATGTTTGCAGGCCAGCCTGGTGCAGCGGCTCCTCTGCCTAATGAAACACATAAATAATAATTACAAAATACATTACAACATCACTTTATGGGTGGACTATACATTTACATATATAATTCAATCATTCCTTTGGTTGCACTTACCAGAAGCCAACCTTCCACCCTGCACAATGGGGGCCTGTGGGGACCACTCACCGACAGACGAGGCCCCTGATGACTCTAAGTTTGGTGGATAGGTGTGTGGAAGGGGTGGTGTCCCCTCATCCAGGGGTGAGCCTGCTGGTGTTGGCCCTGGTGACAGCTGCGGGGAGGCGGGTGGTGAGGTGTCTGGTGAGGCAGGTGCTGAGGCTGGTGCATACGCCAATGCCGATGCAGCTGGGGATGCCAGCTGCTCCGGACTCTCATCACCATTTGTTGGGTAACACATTACAGTATTGGTCACAACATAACACATACAGTATGTGACACAATACAAAGACCATGGACAAGCAGCGGCAATTACACACATTATGGTGATTTTCAATTTGAAGCACGAGGGAGGAGTAATGTCATGTGATTGGTTTGCTGCAAATCAGAGAAATATGTGGTTGACATTTGCAGTTCGTGCCCAACAAGGACACACGTGTTTGTAGTAATGGCCATATTATTTTAAAATGCAGAATTGTAAGGTTGCCCATCCTATATAAACCACACTACCTACATACACCAGGTACAGACTCTCCTTTGGCAAAAGCATTATTAATGAATATATGTAAACCTTTACATCACTGCACAGACATTGGTACCATACTGGCCCTTCATTAGCCATGCTTCAACTACATATTGAGCACATAACCAAATAGTGAGTAGGTGTTTTGTCAGCCATGTAGCAGAATACAGTGTTGTCATTGGTCAACCAAACATGTGGCCTAGGTGAAGCAGGGTATGGGCTGGGATATCCAAGCAAGGAGGACCATATTCCCAGTGTGTCTGTCGTCTGCCCATAAATAACTTACAATGTGGCCATGCTGCCTTAATGCTTACTACTGTGGTCTGTGTGGTGTTGGTCTGCTTACACTACAATGTAGATGGTATTAAATGCAACAGTAAACCCTCCCCCTGGCCGGGCAGTATATGTTACCTCACACATACACATAATAGACAGCTCGTGTGACTGACATCTGCCTTAATTCCCTATAAGGCATATGTGTTGCACATTGGCTGTTTTTAATCAGATGTTTATGTTTGGAAATTAAAGATAGCATACGTATGAGGCGAGTTGTGTGAGGTGATTTTTGCACATCTGTGTCTGTTTGTGTGGTGTGTGTGTCCCTGGGGTGTGTGTATGTGTCCCTGGGGTGTGTGTATGTGTGTCCCTGGGGTGTGTGTATGTGTGTGTCCCTGTGGGGTGATTGCATGTGTCCCTATAGAGTGTGTATGTGTGTGTGTCCCTGTGGGGGCTGTGTGGTGTGTGTCTCTGTTGTGTGTGTCATTTTGTAGTGTGTGTGTGTCCCTGTGGGATGAGTGCATGTGTCCCTATAGGATGTGTATGTGTGTGTGTCCCTGTGAGGGGGGCCTGTGTGGTGTGTGTATCTGTGTTGTGTGTGTTGTCTCTTTGTGTGTGTGTGTGTCCCTGTGGGGTGAGTGCATGTGTCCCTATAGGGTGTGTATGTGTGTGTGTCCCTGTGGGGGGGGGGGGGGCTGTGTGGTGTGTGTCTCTGTTGTGTGTGTCTCTTTGTGGTGTGTGTGTGTGTCCCTGTGGGGTGAGTGCATGTGTCCCTATAGGGTGTGTATGTGTGTGTGTCCCTGTGAGGGGGGTCTGTGTGGTGTGTGTGTGTATCTGTGTTGTGTGTGTCTCTTTGTGGTGTGTGTGTGTGTCCCTGTGGGGTGAGTGCATGTGTCCCTATAGGGTGTGTATGTGTGTGTCCCTGTGGGGGAGGGTGTCTGTGTGGGGTGTGTGTGTCTCGGTGTTGTGTGTGTCTCTTTGTGGTGTGTGTGTGTCCCTGTGGGGTGAGTGCATGTGTCCCTATAGGGTGTGTTTGTGTGTGTGTCCCTGTAGGCAGGTCTGTGTGGTGTGTGTGTTTGTGGTGTGTGTGTCTCTTTGTAGTGTGTGTGTGTGTCCTTGTGGGGTGAGTGCATGTGTCCCTATAGGGTGTGTATGTGTGTGTGTCCCTGTGGGGGGGGGGGCTGTGTGGTGTGTGTCTCTGCTGTGTGTGTCTCTTTGTGGTGTGTGTGTGTCCCTGTGGGATGAGTGCATGTGTCCCTATAAGATGTGTATGTGTGTGTGTCCCTGTGAGGGGGGTCTGTGTGGTGTGTGTGTGTATCTGTGTTGTGTGTGTCTCTTTGTGGCGTGTGTGTGTGTCCCTGTGGGGTGAGTGCATGTGTCGCTATAGGGTGTGTGTGTCCCTGTGGGTGTGTGTCTCTGTGTTGTGTGTGTCTCCTTGTGGTGTGTGTGTGTTTGTTCGGGTGCGTGGTGAGTATCCAATGTTGGGGCTGCACCTTAGCGACTATACACTTGCTGTTACTCTTTGTGTGCATGTGGTGTGTATACATGTCCCCGTGCGTGGTGAATATCTCATGTTGGGGCCCCACCTTAGTGACTATATGCTGGAATGTGCTGTTAATCTTTGGCGCTATCATTAAGCCCTTCTCATTCACAACTGTCAACTGGTAACTTTCACTTTTTCCCCATTATGTAGATCAGGGCAAAATTGTTTGGTGAATTGGAATGCGCGGGGTTAAAATTTCGCCTCACAACATATCCTATGACGCTCCCGGGGTCCAGACGTGTGACTGTGCAAAATTTTGTGACTATAGCTGATAGCTGTCGATTTTCCTCCAACACTTTTTCCCCATTATGTAAATAGGGGCAAAATTGTTTGGTAAACTTGAACACGCAGGGTTAAAATTTCGCCTCACAACATAGACTATGACGCTCTCCAGACGTGTGACTGTGCAAAATTTTGTGACTATAGCTGATAGCTGTCGATTTTCCTCCAATACTTTTTCCCCATTATGTAAATAGGGGCAAAATTGTTTGGTGAACTTGAACGCGCAGGGTTAAAATTTCGCCTCACAACATAGCCTATGACGCTCTCGGGGTCCAGACGTGTGACTGTGCAAAATTTTGTGGCTGTAGTTGCGATGGTGCAGATGCCAATCCCGGATATACATACACACACATTCAGCTTTATATATTAGATTGCCTTCTTTAAAAAGTCGAAATAATTATGAATCTCCACACTACTGGTAATAGACTGTTTTACTAACAAATGTTTGTGCTATGAACAGTTTTGACATATGGCTGGTGCAAGAGCGTTCATGCAATGTTTCGTGTACAGACACTGAATAGAGCATGCTGTAGACATTTACGCATGTATAGACAGTATAAGCTGTCCTTACATGTTAGTGATAACAGAAACTTCAGGGGAAAACACTTCTATAATGTGTTTTTGTACTGGAGCATGCAACCATTTTTTTGACTGATATCTTGGGTGCGTTCCTCTGGATAAAATGGCAGGTAGACTAATCTTCTGCTATGTAACATGTTTCTCTAAAACTGCAGGGTGCATGACCTTTTAAACGATGGGTATATCTATAGATATGTTACACTTCATTGGAGACTTAAAGATAAGATCCCTAAAGTACAATTTACAAGAATAAGCTGTTCAATAAGCAAGTGGATGGAGCTCATGACTAAAAAATGTCCTATTATTAGAGATGAGCAAATCAATCTGCAGCACCCTATTATAGCCATGTCAGTAGCCCTTGTTACCAGACACCTGCCCTGTGAACTGCCCTCTACCTGTTGGCATCTCTCATGCTTGCCCTGCTTAAGTCCAGAACAACATCATAATGGCATATTGTCTCATCAGAGAGGAAGGAGACTTGAGCTCTAGTCCACCTATTTGAATGTAGCAATCCTAGAAGTCAATATCAACCCTTTACTGAGCTTTGTCAAATGATTTAGGATGATAACTAAACAAGAATCTCAATTTACAGACACAGTGATTAGGGGTATTGCCCCTCATCAGTGCAAAGTATGACATCTTATTTGACTATATGAGAGGCTAAGATTGAGACCTAAGGGGTAAGTTTTCTCTTTGTGGAGAGTAAGATGCCAATATGACAAGACTTAAATGTGTTGCAATGCTCCTCTGGGAAATTAAAAATGTAAATTGCCTCTTCAGAGAGGAAGAGGAATTGAACTCTAGTGTCACCTATTGGAAGTAGCAATCCTAAAAGTCAATATCGACATATGTCCCACTCCAATGATGATGTTGCTGCCTAAAAATTAGAAACAGTTGTTGGGATACTGTCAGGTAGGTGCCAGTTTGCAGATCTCCCATCCAGCTGTCACAGATTACAGGTTCTTTCAAATTGATATGTTTATCTCTACTCCTTATTATCGGGTTTACCTACGGTGGCATGGGGTTTAAGAAACACTTAGAAGTGAACTAAAAACGTTCAGAATAGCGAATAGCTACCAAAATAAACGCTAACTGACATCTGTAGCTCTACGCTGCCATTGTACAGTGTACAATCTAAGCACTAAGTATGCAAAAATGTTGAAGTGATTCCGTTGAGGCATTTTCATGAATTTTGCTTTTGACAATTTTTTGATTTCCTTCACCTCATTTTGAATAGTCTGTATTCTTTTGATGATTATGGCAGGGCATGTCCTACGGGTTATTACTTTTCATCTATACACAAGAGGAGTATTCTTAACACATATAATGATTTATTTGTTAATTTTTATAATAAAATGTTCACATTGGTTTGAAGTGTGTGGAAAGTTATATACATAGCTGAGAATATATAGTACATAGCTCGGATACTGACTTTTGATTTAACCATTCAATGTATGTGACATGATTGTGTGTTGGCATGTACCTGATTTCACAAAGGCAGCTATAATGCGTTTACACTAGTCTACAGTATGGACATGTGTTGACACATGGAGTTTTTTTTGCCTTCCTCTGGATCAACATGATAGACTATGGGTTGAACTAGATGGACTTAAAGTCTTCCTTCAACCTTAAAAACTATGTTACTAAATAAATGTGCAGTGCCGGCACTTTATCGTGTGTGATTTCTGGTGTTGCACATTTCCATTAGCTGAGAACTGGTTAATCTACGCTGTGCTGATGCCAACAGTGAAACTCCTCCTATAGCTTATACTGTGAATCTTCCATCTATATATACTGGAGGCTGCTATGATCTTCCGTCAGTTAGACGCTGCTCTGTTCCACTTTTAAGCAATCTTTCCTGGACGGATCTTAATGCAGCACTGACCAGTTTTTCTAGTAATCCAGTGTAGAAGAAAAATACAATGTTCAGGCTTTAAGCTAGAGCAGAACAATGAGGATTCTCAGTTTTATATCTAGCTACTGGAATGTGGAATATGAATTTTGGAATTGAACAGAAATTTAAGGATTTATGGATTTATTTCCTAGAAACCCATGTAATATGCCTAGCATACATTCTCTCTTGCTTGGTAATACATTGCAAATGTGTTTGGATCACGGCAGAGCTTTACACGTAGTAATTGCCTTATGATGTGGATGGCACTTTTGGCTTGCTGAAATCTAGCAGAAAATCACTTTTTTTGCATTTATCCTTTTAGAATCTGGTAAGTAAATCTACATTATTATACTTATTTAACAATTCTTTACAGCACATGACAAATTGTACTGATATTTGTTCCCTATATTTCATACGTATGGTATCTGCAATTTTTTTATGAAACAAATTAAAACTGAGTAAGCAGAGCTGATTTTTTTCATTCCATTATTTTGTGCATCCTCATAGAGCAGAGCGTTAACATAACTCATCAGTTATCCTATTCAGCCTGTGTAAATGCTCCAATTATACACTGAGATATCATGGTACATGTGCCAAATGGCATCTCAGCTAAATGTTCAATGCACTATTACGCATATTTAATTAACAAAGCCAATAACTGGCACAATAAAATAAGAACTTTTCGTACCGATTGCTTTATAGGCAAAACTAGTGCCCTAGAGGAAAAGAATACGAAGATAAAGCTCTAATATATCTAATATAGATAAATGCAGGTAAAGATGTTACATATACTTTTTTTCAGTTTTTAGTTTTACATTTGGGTAAAGTTATGGTTTTTGCATGGACCATTCCTAATATAGACTACATTGTCAAGGGGATATCATTCCTGTAGTTTGGTAAGTACAAAAGGTAGGTTAAAGAGGGACTCTTAGCTGCACACATTGATTCTTTTTTTCACTCACCAATATCTGTCCAAAACAAAAATATCTTTCTGTCAAGATTAATTTATGAATTAACCCATGTGTCATCTTCCTATTCCGATTGTTTTATCAGAGGTGCTGGGACTATTTCACGGTAAAACTTAAAGTGAATGTCACAAGATATGGGTGTTTAAAACTAAAAGTACCACCTTCAGCAGCACCTATGCTGCATTCTGAAAAGGTGGCAATTATGCCATGATTGCCCCCTATACACAAAATAAATACTTCATAAGAGTCTCCTGCCCTGTATTATAATTACCTGTGTCCGGTCTGACAGTTTTGATTGCAGCTCGGTCTGTCCCCCTCTTCTCGCCATCCATCCTGCCTCTCCTTGCGGTCCGACAACCTTTTATTCTGAGGGATATCTGAATTGCTCGCCTGCACAGAGGCTTTTCACTGTGCTCTAACCTAATGGCGGGCAGAGCCTAAAACCTTTCTGCACATCCGCAAACTGCTAAAGTCTCCGTGCAAGCTCACAGTCTGCTTGCTCGATACAGAAAAGCCTCTGCACTATTTGGATATCAATCAAAAGAAGAGGCTGTCAGATGGCATGGAGAAGCGAGGCAGACGGCGAGGAGAGGCAGGACGGATGGCAAGTAGAGGCGGGATGGACTGAGCTACAATTAAACCCATTGGACTGGAAACAGGTAATTATAATACAGGGCATGAGACTTTTTTAAAGTATTTATTTTGTGTAGAGGCAGTAAGGGCATACTAGCCACCTTCTTAAAATGCAGCATAGAGGCTACTGAAGGTGGTGCTTTTTTATTCCCACTGCAAATCTGGTGACAGGTTCACTTTAACCAAGACTTGTTTGAGAAGTACAACCTAGATATTCATGATATGCACTATGAAAGTTCATCTTTCAATGTCAATGTTCCTACTCAAATACACTAATGCACAATATTGCCTTCTGAGGATAAAAAAGGAGATACAATCAATCATCAAAGGAAAAAAAACTGGACATACAACTACAAATGAAAGAGGTCAAGAAACTAGGAAAAAGGATGTCATTGAGCCACCTATCTTACAGCAATGGAAATTACATTCCAATTGTATTTTTTTTTATGTATTCTTTCCTTTTTATCTGCTACTTTATCTGTAGTAGAAGACAGTATATATTTATAAATAATGCTATATATTTAAGTACCAGTACCAATCTTAGCATGCTGTATGCTTAAGGCAGGAAGCCTAGAATTGATTTTATTTTCATTCTTTCTATTACCGTATTCATTTTTTATTTTATATAGTTTCCTTTTTTCCATTTTTATTCTCAGCACCGAATGCAAACTTGGAGGACAAATAGTCGCTATATCAAAAAACATAATTATAGTTAACAGCTGTAAGAATATTAATTATCATTACAAATTTTTATGATTGTATTTGAACAAGGCAAGCTAAGGCTGGCTGGGGCTTGGTCTAATACAGAGATTAATGTGCAAACTAAACAGCGGGGTGCAACAGCTTATACTAGGGAGAGGTGCTGCCACAGCAGTAAAGGAGAACATTATCTGGGAGAAAAGAACTGCTGTATAGAGGGGCCGTACAGTATATGCAGTGAACTCAACTTTTATTGAATATTCATAAGGCGCCCAAACAAAAACAATTCTCTAAGGATAGGGAAGGGGTTGAGGAGAGACAACAATAAAAACAATTAAAACAGGTTACAGAGTAATAATTTGACAAGCTGGTA
The DNA here is from genome assembly GCA_033576535.1 of Allobates femoralis. Lineage (NCBI taxonomy): Eukaryota > Metazoa > Chordata > Amphibia > Anura > Aromobatidae > Allobates > Allobates femoralis. The sequence goes on along the minus strand of JARQOC010000002.1, from coordinate 337,538,724 downwards.
TTCCACACACTTGTGATTATATCACCACAGAAGGACCTGACCAATAGGTCATATGATATGGAATAGTCGGAGCAGGGAGCTGATACTCGTACAAGGGTGGGTTTAGAGGGATAGGGGTGGGGAATGATGAAGAGGGATGAACCGGACCCAGAGATGGGACCCCAAAGTGGATTTAGGGTCCCTGATACCCGTTAAACATAAATAATGTTAGACGTGTAATAAGTCATGCAGTACAAGATAACACAGAGCCCTGGTAAAGATAATAGAGAAATGCTCAGTCAGATGTAATTTCCCATTCCTACCCCAGAAAAACCACGTTTACCCTAGTATGGGCAGAGAGGACTGAATAATGTATCAGAGCTGGCCACAAGTCGTGTGGCCAGTAGTGAAAATGCAGAGATTAATGGTCTTCTTGCTGGCATTACTTATTGAATGTCCATTTGACTTATTTACAGTACTCTCCAAAGTCCCATGTGGTGGGTTTGCTACTTTATCATTATGTCAGTGTATACATTATATTTCCTCTATATTCAGCAGGCTGCCTGTCCTTACTTAATGTGTTGGGGTCACACATCTTTTTTTCTGTCTTCACCCTAGATTTTCTTGTCATACTATCTTTATGTGCATTTGTGTATTATATTATGTTCAATAAAATTTATTTTTATTTTATTGGTGGATATTTGTCTCCATGTTTTTGTGGTTTCTATGTGGCAAAAATGATTGTAATTTAAAATGCATGAATAGAGTTTAGCAAACCTTTTAAAATATAAATTTGCCAAATATTTTTTACTGTGAAGCTTGAAATTGCTTGTAAAATTACCCATGGGAGAGAGGAGAGAGCACGAGAAGCTTGCTGATCATAAAAGCTTACAATTCTCAGGTGAGAAAGAGAGGTGCCAACTGACTATAAGGACCAGTTCTTTTGTAGAGTGTGAAATTATATTGTCATTAAGGTTTTCTCTTTTGCTTTTCTGTAGGGTGTAAGACCTTATGGTCAATGGAGTCCACTTTCTCATCTGTAAAGTGTAAACTCTTAAGGCCCAGTTACACACACAGATAATTGTGCAGAGATTGTTCGCAGATCTCTGGTTGCAGTGAAATCATGGACACATTGCTCCATTTTGTGGCTGTGTACAAATGTAACAATGTGTCCATGATTTCATTGTAACCAGAGATCTGCGAACAATCTCTGCACAATTCTCTGTGTGTGTAATGGGGCCTTAAATGGGGGTTAGGAAGGAACCACTGGATCTTGGTATACTGCCTCAGTGTGATTTCTGTTGAAAAGCTTTGGCTGTCTTTATACTGAAAAGGGGGGCTTTGGGTATCACTACCTTACTGGTTGTGGGAGCTGGATAAGGTTGGCGACCCTCTTTCAGAGATGAACATGATTCTCAAGGTCAAAAAGATTGGGGACCACTAATGCAAGGTATAATATTTTGTAAAATGGCATAACTGCAGGTTAATATGGGGAGGCCTGTGTAGCAATTCAAAAATACATTTTCCTGCTCTTTCATTATTCAGCAGTGTGGGAACTGGTGATGAGCCAAGTCTTTTCATTTTTTTGCAATTTGCAAATAGAATCTCAAAATGTTCAACTTTGCATGAAACCAAAAATTTCAGGAAATTGGACTCCATTTTCCTTAATCATCTCATTTCTATACATAACATATAACAATAAAGAATGTATTTAAATTGCGTACTCAATAGTATCAACAATGGAAGATCAGCCAAGGTCACACATCATGACCATGGTTGCTCTGCCTTTAGTCCATAATTAGCATTTTATCTTATGTAGTTCAATTTGGACAATGTCTCTTCAGGCAGGAAGAGGACTTGAATTCTAGCACCACCTATGGGACATAGCAATCCTAATAGTCAATATTGACCCTTTAATTAACCATGCAATATGACTTAGGCTGGGGTTACACATAGAAGTCCGTTTTTGGAAGTCCTTTTCATCACCAATCCGTTTTTTATAGGGTGCTTTTTGAGCCTCCTGCACTTCTGAACGTTTTTGGGACTTAGTCATTTTTTCATGAAAAACGCATATGCGTTAACGCATGCGTTAACGCAGATGCCTATATGTGCTATGCGTTAACGCATGCGTTTCCCATAGGGCCCCATGTTAAAAATACGCATGCGTTAACGCATGCGTTTTTTAACTGATGCCAAAAACGCTGTTTACTGCGTTTTTGGCTCAAAAACGGACAGGGCAATGTTTTGAGCTCCAGAGAAAAACGCACAGGGTGTTTATTACACCCAATGCGTTTTTCTGTCAGTTTTTGGACTTAGAAAAAATAAATGAGAAAACTGAAGCCAAAAACGGACTGAGAGCTTATGTGTGACCCCAGCCTTAGGATATACCGTAAGTCAAACCAGAATCTTATTATGCTGACATGTATTTCAAGGTGTTGCGCCTCGTCAAAGGGCTCAGTTTATTAAACCACATATGTAAAAAAGAAAAGAAGTCTCCTTTTGAAAGCTTACCCTACTGGCTGTGCTACATGGATTTCCTGGAACTGTTTTCTGCAAGGATCCAGGTGAAGGACCGTCTGTGCCAATGCAGGAAATATTAAGATGCTCCAGTGGCAACTTGAAACGGGTTTGTTAAAATGTTCAATCTTTATTCAGCTATTGATAAAAGATACATAAACATGATGTCCATGAGCATAAATAACGTATCAACACAGTATAGAAATGGCGTGGTTTGTCCACATTGCGATATTTGTGCTCACGAACATCATTTGTATGTATCTTTTATCAAAGCATGACTAAAGATTGAAAATTTTAACTAACTCATTTGGAATTGCTGCTGTATCATCATATTATTTCCTACATGAATATTCACTGCTTCCACCACCCCCCACCCTCTCTGACAGAATCTGTGATTGGTTGCAGTCAAACTGCTATACACATCACTCACCCTCTGTGCCAGGATCTTGGATTTGTTGCAGTCAGTCTGCTGTTACCTGCACTCCTCACACTGGCTATTTGGCTTCTAACAAGAGCATGACAGCTGGAAGTGTAGTGTGAAAATAAATAAGTAAAAATAACAATGGGCAATCCTACCTAATGCTGCCTGCTTTATTTGTGCAAGTTATCAAAAATGGAGGGCCCCCACAACATTTTTTCTAATTATTTATTTTAGATGTTGGGTCTCCTTTATTTTTGCTTAAACAGCACAGATAAAGCAGACAGCCGCAGGCTGATATTATCAGGGTGGTGAGAGCCATGGATATTAGCCCATTTTCTAACCAGATATCAGCCCACAGCTGAGGACTTTATCTTGGCTGGTTATCAAGTAGGGGGGACCCCACATCATTTTTTAATAGGTTTAATGAGCAGGCCAGGAAAGAGTCTGACTGCTGTCTTAGCTTTGCATATACACAGTATGTTTAATTGTCTTCCTGTTATCTCCATTTTGCTTCCTATTACAGTACTTAAGTTGAGGTCCCCTTTGATTTGTATGGATTTCGAGCTCCAGGGTCCAGTTCAGTTCAAGTCCATGTCCGTAAACAGACTTTTTTTTTTAAGTCTGGCCAAACCCTGCAAAGCCAAACATCCATGGGTACGCTCTTCTCTAATATCTATTTATATCTATATATAAAAAGAAAAACTCAGGCAGCACTTCGAAATGAAAATAGAAAAGTAGACTTTAATCTAGCCATGTGATGCAACGTTTCGGTTAGGGTCTGTCTTTATCAAGCATAATGGTACATAGAGCAAGGCATACATAAATATTGTGCTTTACAATTGCATAATTGCATACTTATGTTACAATTTATATAAAATCTGTGATAACATACCTAATAAAAAGATACACAATATTGCATTATTCACAAAGGGATGAATACAAAGCAATATTAAATACTGAGTGCAAATATAAGAGGGTAATCTATCCCAACAATTAATAGCATACTGATTTACATACAAAGTGGTCATAAAGTGCAGCTGTGCAAAATTGTAAAAGTTAATTATAGGTCCAGTAAGCCAGACTGACCTAATGGCCATTATTACATGCAAATGTATGTAAAGTGCTGTGGAATTAATAGCGCTATATAAATGAATAAATGTTATTATAATATTATTATTTGGAAAAAGATCACCACCATCAGTGTCCAGATAACCACACTGACTGTGCATGTCATAAGCACATGTTCAATAATTAAACCAATATGAGTGAGAAATAGAGATGAGCAAACACCTGAGTGTTCAAATTCGGTTTCGTTCGCCAAATGCAGGGTGTTCGCTGAATTGTTTAACAAACAGTTCAGTTTGCCAAACCTTCCGAACCCCTTTGAAATCAATGTCAGGTAACATGAAGCATAGAAAACACCTTCAAATGTTTCCCAAAGCTGACAAACTGCTCATATGAGTGCCACACACCAGAAAAAGGGACAATCTACCTAGAGTACAAATAGTGTCATGGCGTAGCATGGTTGCACGACATACGATCTGTGCCAGCCTGCACACTCTTCAAAATAGGTGGCTCACATTCACTTAAATTTCAGTAGTGGGTGAAATTCAGTTTAAATTGACAGATGGATGAGTCTCAGGGGAAAAGTGGCAGCAGGTTTCTACATTAGGTAAAAAGAAGAGGAGGGGGGAAAGGAGGATGAGTAACAGGTGTAGACTCAGAGAACTATGCTCATGTCAAGCAACACACAGCAAGGAGACCTTAACAAGAGCCCCACTTTTCCAAAAATTAGTGTCAGACCATAGTAAAGTGGAATCCATCTTTTTGTATTGGGCCACAATGGCAGAAAGGCCCAACATTTCAAGGTTGAGTAATTGAGGAACAGTTGCACAAGTGTCAAGCGCAGGTGTCGTGCTCAGAAAGCCCTGTTGAAATGAATGCACCACAGAGCAAATGGACCCTAACAAGAATCCTCACTTTTCTAAAAATTAGGATCACATCACAGCAAAGTGGTATGCATCCATTGAAACATTATGTATTGGGACACAATAGCAGCAAGGCTGGAGGCCTGGGCCCGGCATTTCAAAGCTATGAAATTAGGAATTGGTGCACAAATGTCATCAGCAGGTATTGTGCTCAGAGAGCCCTGCTCAAGGAATGCACCACTCATGAAAAGAATAAAGTTACGTTACACACCATTCTTTTTCGTATGAAATTCTCAATAAGTTTGATGTGTCACATCACCCTCTTCCCATTGAAAAAAATAAAGTTGGATCCAAAATGGCTGACTTCGAAATGGCTGCCATGGTCACCACCCATCTAGAAAAGTTTTCTCCCTCCCATATACTAATGTGCCACAAACAGGAAGTTGATATCACCAACCATTCCCATTTTATTTAGGTGCATCCATATAAATGGCCCACCCTGTGTATATACATGGCATATTTTGAAGCACTTTACAGTTTTTAAGTACCGTATATACTCGCGTGTAAGCCGAGTTTTTCAGCCCAAAAATTGGGCTGAAAAGTACCCCCTCGGCTTATACGCGAGTCAGTGCGGGGGCTGCTGTATACAGCGGTATACAGCAGCCCCCGCATCCCCAGTAATGCAGGGCCCCCCCAGCCTGACTCCGGTCACCTGTAAAGCAAATTATACTTATCATTGTCCCGCTGCCGTCCGCGCCCGCATCTGCCGACATCGCGATCCTCCATCTTCATGCGTCTTCTTCCTGTTTCCTGTGTTCGGCGCCGGTAATGACGTCATTGGCTGCGCCGAACACAGGAAACAGGAAGAAGACGCATGAAGATGGAGGATCGCGATGTCGGCAGATGCGGGCGTGGACGGCAGCGGGACAATGATAAGTATAATTTGCTTTACAGGTGACCGGAGTCAGGCTGGGGGGGCCCTGCATTACTGGGGCTGCCTGTATACTACCACTGGGGCTGCTGTATATAGGGGCTGCTGTATACACCAGTGGGGCTGCAATACCACTGGGGCTGCTGTATATAGGGGCTGCAATACCACTGGGGCTGCAATACTACTGGGGCTGCTGTATATAGGGGCTGCTGTATACACCACTGGGGCTGCAATACCACTAGGGCTGCTGTATATAGGGGCTGCAATATCACTGAGGTGCAATACCACTGGGGCTGCTGTATATAGGGGCTGCTGTATACACCACTGGGGCTGCAATACCACTGGGGCTGCTGTATATAGGGGCTGCAATACCACTGGGGCTGCAATACCACTGGGGCTGCTGTATATAGGGGCTGCTGTATACACCACTGGGGCTGCAATACCACTGGGGCTGCTGTATATAGGGGCTGCAATACCACTGGGGCTGCAATACCACTGGGGCTGCTGTATATAGGGGCTGGAATACCACTGGGGCTGCAATACCACTGGGGCTGCTGTATATAGGGGCTGCTGTATACACCACTGGGGCTGCAATACCACTGGGGCTGCTGTATATAGGGGCTGCAATACCACTGGGGCTGCAATACCACTGGGGCTGCTGTATATAGGGGCTGCAATACCACTGGGGTTGCAATACCACTGGGGCTGCTGTATATAGGGGCTGCTGTATACACCACTGGGGCTGCAATACCACTGGGGCTGCTGTATATAGGGGCTGCAATACCACTGGGGCTGCTGTATATACCACTGGGGGCTGCTGTATATACCAATGGGGCTGCTGTATATACCACTGTGGCTGCTGTATATACCATTGGGAGCTGCTGTATATACCACTGGGGGCTGCTGTATATCATACTGCTGGGGCCTGTATACCACTGCTGGGGGCTGTATACCTGTGCTGGGGTCCACCCTCGGCTTATACGCGAGTCAATAGATTTTCCCAGGTTTTGGGGGCAAAAGTAGGGGGGTCGGCTTATACACGGGTCGGCTTATACACGAGTATATACGGTAATTGCCTGAATTCATTAGTTTTTTTAGGACAGTTTTCTTTTGTATTTTGGTATCATTGATGATTCTTGAATCTTGTGCAAAGTAAAATATGTGCTTTTTTATTTTTTCTATTTTGTAACTTTTAACCACAAAAAAGTTAATGTTCCTCTTAAATGTTGCAAAAATACCTTGCACAAATGAAATCACTTAACAGGGACTGGAAAACATTTAAAAGAAATATCCCAAATTATTTTAAAGGTCATAATTGATGAATTAGATGAAAACATCTGGAAAGTCCAACCATAGCCCACAATGATGAACAGAAACAGGTGAATACATATACCGTATATACTCGTGTATAAGCCGACCCGTGTATAAGCCGACCCCCCTACTTTTGCCCCAAAAATCTGGAAAAACCTATTGACTCGTGTATAAGCCGAGGGTGGACCCCAGCACAGGTATAGAGCCCCCAGCAGTGTGGTATACAGGCCCCCCCAGTGGTATACAGGCCTCCCTGTGGTAGCATACAGCAGCCCCAGTGGTAGTATACAGCAGCCCCAGTGGTAGTATATAGCATCCCCAGCAGCCCCATTGGTAGTATATAGCATCCCCAGCAGCCCCAGTGGTAGTATATAGCAGCCCCAGCAGCCCCAGTGGTAGTATACAGCAGCCCCAGCAGCCCCAGTGGTAGTATACAGCAGCCCCAGTGGTAGTATACAGCAGCCCCAGTGGTAGTATATAGCATCCCCAGCAGCCCCAGTGGTAGTATATAGCAGCCCCAGCAGCCCCAGTGGTAGTATACAGCAGCCCCAGCAGCCCCAGTGGTAGTATACAGCAGCCCCAGTGGTAGTATACAGCATCCCCAGCAGCCCCAGTGGTAGTATACAGCAGCCCCGGCAGCCCCAGCGGTAGTATACAGCAGCCCCAGTGGTAGTATACAGCAGCCCCGGCAGCCCCAGCGGTAGTATACAGCAGCCCCAGTAATCCAGGGCCCCCCCAGCCTTGCTCCGGTAACCTGTAAAGTAAAATATACTTATCACTGTCCCGCTGCCGTCCACGCCGACATCCCGATCCCCCATCTTCATGCGTCTTCTTCAGACTTCCTGTGTTCGGCGCCGGCAATGACGTCATTACCTGCGACCAACATAGAAAACCGGAAGAAGACGCATGAAGATGGAGGATCGCATATCGGTGGATGCGGGCGCGGACAGCGGGACTGTGATAAGTATAATTTACTTTACAGGTGACCGGAGCAAGGCTGGGGGGGCCCTGGATTACGGAGGCTGCTGGGGCTGCTGGGCTGCCGGGGCTGCCGTATTGACTTGCTTATAAGCCGAGGGGGGTACTTTTCAGCCCAATTTTTGGGCTGAAAAAACTCGGCTTATACGCGAGTATATACGGTAAGCATAAAAAGGTGCAGATTAAAAGAAAACAGAGAAACAGCAGAAAAACTCTAAAACTAAACACAAAAAGGTACAAATGCAATAATATGTCAATATGTCTTTTACTTAAGGAATAAAGGTTAACCTTGAGCATTTGCGGAGATTATAATAGAATACAAACATTTTAATAAGGTTTAAGGCATACAGCTTTTGTGTTATAGGGCTTTATTTTATATTGATTTCTTTGTGGCATTAGATGTGTTCAGGTTCATTGTTTAGTAATTTGTACATATTTCAGATGGATCCCTGTTGCTTTAGTGCATGTGATGTATTAAAATTAGTCAAATGTGTATTTAGAAAAGATTTCTGTTTTAGTTCAAGTATTGATCAAATAAACTGAAAGGTTAAGTAAGATTCTGGAGAAAAAACCTGCTACAGTAAGAATAATTGATCATTGAGGACTTGTTTGGAATTACTAAATCCTCTATGTTTCAGTCAGATATTCTCCTTAGGCACTGGACTTCCTGCAGTTACAGCTAAATACACAGGTTAAAATACATGTTTTATTAATTTAGAAAGGAAAAGCAGTTAATAACACTGTATTAGTAGAAACCACAGTTTCTAAACATATTATTTTGCATTATTCCAGCAAGCCTTGAGTTCAGCAATATTCTTATGTCATCTGCATTTACAACATATTTCAGATACAAACACTGTTAAAAATCAATCTCCTCTCTAGCCTTGGAATAACAACCTCAGATTTTTCAATAAGTCAATTTTTCCTTAATCCAAAATAACATTGTAACAATACAGTTCTATTTTGATTCATAAACTAGAGAATATATAAATAATCCCAGCATCCTCACAATATTAGCCTCTGTTAAAGGGATATTGTGACACTATTATATAACACATTAATAATGTTATTAAACATAACAATAAAATTATCAACAATACAATCAATTTAAAATAGATGCCTACAAAGTACAACATAACCAAACCCAGTAGGCAGTTCAAAGCAAGTCCAACAAATAATCAATATGATAGACACAACACATTAGACACTTACCTAGCCTGGGAACCTTCAAAAGAAACCTGAAGACCCACCTCTTCCATCAAGCCTACACCCTACAATGAGACCAGGTCCACCGCACCATCTCACAATAGGCACCACCCCCTCCTACTGCATCCCCGCCCATCCGACTAAACTGTAAGCCCTTACGGGCAGGATCCTCTCCCCTCCTATATCAGTACGAATTGATTGTCCATATCTATTGTACTTGTCCTCGTCTACCCTTTCCATATGTAACGCGCCATGGAAACTGATGGAGCTATATAAATAAATAATAATAATCTACGTACATAATTGCCTTGTGGATACATTTGTCCGGTTGTAACGGTATCCCACAATCCACCGCGACAGCCGGAAGTGCACCGACCGCCATATTGGAACACCCAAGTAATGGGTGAAGGCTCCAGGCTGAAGGCTGTGTGGAGCGGCTCATGTGACAGCCTGTGTGATGTCACATCAGCCCGCCCTGCACAAGACCTACTTCACACAGTCCTGGAGCCTTCAGCAGAGCACACAACAGTAACTCCAGGCAAGGGTGAGAATGGAGGGGGGCGTGGGGGGAGGATGAAGCACAGGGGGAGCCACTGGGCACAGAGGCACAGGGGGAGGCAGGGGACACAGGCGCAGGGTGACACAGAGGCATAGGGGGAGACAGGGACAGAGGCACAGGGGGAGGTAGGAGGATACAGAAGCATAGAGAGAGCCAGGGGGACACAGAGCCATAGGGGGACACAGTGGCACAGGGGGAGGCAGGAGGACACGGGGGACACAGAGGCACAAGGGGACACAGAGGCACAGGGGAAGTCAGGAGGGACACAGAGGCATAGGGGGACACAGAGGCACTGTGGAATGCAGGGGGGACACAGAGGCACAGGAGAACAGGGGCACAGGGGGAGGCAGGGGGACACAGGCGCAGGGGTACAGAGCAGCGGTGCAACTAGGTTTGCCGGCGCCCGGGGCAAAGATCTGTTTTGGCGCCCCCCCCCCCCCAAAGTGGGTGAGGACCGGGGGGGAAGGGGGTGCCCCGGGACAAAATGTCGTCCGGCTACACCCCCTAGATATGCCCCTGAGGACAGGGGCTCTGTACATAGCGAGGGATGAGACACAGGTGGGACTAAGGCTCTGTACACAGTGAGGGGTGGGACATAGGTAGGACAGGGGTTGTGTACACAGCGAGGGGTGGGACAGGGGCTGTGTACACAATGAGGGGTGGGACACAGGCTGTGTATACAGTGAGGGGTGGGACATGGTGTCTGTACACAGTGAGGGGTGGGACAGTCCACAGGAAGGGTCTGGGTACAGGACGCCAGAAGATTAGGATATAGGATAGTGGTGGCCCCATGTGCGTGCTCCCGCGACCTCTGTGCACCCACCTCCAGTAGGACGCGCTTTTTCCTCCCATCTGCCGGGATCCCCGCTCTCCTTTCGGCCATACACAGTGCAGTATCCTGTGGGTTCAGCCTGACACACCGAGGACGCCGCATTGCTCTGGTCCGGGTCATGGAGCCACAGCTGGGGGTGAGCGTCTGTGTGCCGGAATAGACACTGAGGCCAGAGCAGAGCGGGGCCCTGCATTACATGGGGGAGGAGAGCCCCGGAGCGGATGAGGAGATGGAGCCCATCACTGAGCCGCCATGCATCTGCACCAGGGGCTCACCGAAGCCGCCAACCCCTGGGTCAACTGCTACTCCGTGGGCAGCGTCAGTGACGTCCGGGGAAGGGGGGCTGCTGTCAGATTCCAGCCCCGCCCCCCCTATTGCAGCCCTGCTTGAGGAACGGGGGGGTGCTGCCGGTGCCCCCTGCTGAGTTGCGCCCGGGGCAAAAGGTCTGGCTGCACCCCCCTAGATACGCCCCTGGTACAGAGAAACAGGGGGAGGCAGGGGGACACAGAGGCGCAGGGTGACACAGAGGCATAAGGAGACACAGGCACAGGGGGACAGAGGAACAGGGGGAGGCAGGGGGACACAGAGGCATAGGGGGACACAGAGGCACAGGATGACAGAGGCACAGGGGGAGGCAGGGGAACACAGAGGGAGACAGAGGCACAGGGGGAGGCGGGGGACACAGAGGGAGACAGAGGCACAGGGGGAGCCAGAGACACAGATGTACAGGGGGACACAGAGGGAGACAGAGGCACAGGGGGAGCCAGAGGCTCAGGAGGACAGAGGTACAGGGGGAGCCAGGGGGACACAGAGGCACAGGAGGACACTGAGACACAGGGGATATCAGGGGGGACACAGAGGCACAGGGGAAAGCAGGGGGGACACACAGGGAGACAGAGGCACCGGGGCAGCCAGAGACACAGAGGCACAGGGTGACACAAAGGGAGACAGAGGCACGGGGGAGCCAGAGGCACAGGGGGAGGCAGGGGGACAAAGAGACACAGGGAAAGTCAGGGGGGACACTGAGGCGCAGGGGTACAGAAGCACAAGGGGAAGCAGGGGACACAGGCACAAAGTGACACAGAGGCATGGGGGCACAGAGGCATAGGGGGACACAGAGGCACAGGTGGAGGCAGGGGGGCACTGGCACAGGAGGAGGCAGGGGGACACAGGCACAGGGGAAGGCAGAGGCACGGGGGAAGGCATGGGGATACAGAGGCGCAGAGGGACACAGGCACAGGGGCACAGAGGCATAGGGGGACACAGAAGCACAGGAGACAGAGGCACAGGGGTAGGCAGAGGGATACAGAGGCACAGAGGGACACAAAGGCACAGGGGAAGTCAGGGGGGGACAGAGGCACAGGGGAAGGCAGGGGGGACACAGAGGCACAGGGGGACAGAGGCACAGGGGTACACAGAGGCACAGAGGAAGGCAGGGGGACACAGAAGCACAGGGGAGGCAGGGGGACACAAAGGCATGGGGGGAGGCAGGGGAACAAAGAGGTACAGGGGGACATGGAGGCACAGAGGGCCACAGAGGCACAGGTGGACACAGTGGTAAAGGGGAGGCAGGGGGACAGGGGGACACAGCAGCATGGGGGGAGGCAGGGGGACACAGAGGCAGAGGGGGACACATAGGGAGACAGAGGCACAGGGGGATACAGAGAAACAGAGGCACAGGGGGACACAGAGGAAGACAGAGGCATAGGAGGAGCCAGAGACACAGAGGCACAGGGGGAGACAGAGGCACGGGGGACACAGAGAGAAATAGAGGCACAGGGGGAGGCAGAGGCACAGAGGAAGACAGGCACAGGGGGACACAGAAGCACAGGGGGAAGCAGGGGGGACACATAGGCACGGGGGAGGCAGGGGAACACAGAGGTACAGGGGGACACGGAGGCACAGAGGGAGGCAGGGGGGGACACAGAGGCACAGGTGGACACAATGGCACTGGGGGAGGCAGGGGGACACAGAGACACAGGGGGAGACAGAGGCACAGAGGGAGACAGAGGCACAGGGGGAGAAAGAGGCACAGGGGGACACAGAGGCACAGGGGGAGGCAAGGGGAAACAGAGGCAAAGGGGAGGCAGGGGGGACGCAGTGGCACAGGGGGAGGCAGTAGGACACAGAGGCACAGGGGGAAACAGAGGGAGGCTGAGGCACAGGGGGAGCCAGAGACACAGAGGCACAGGTGGACACAGAGGAAGACAGAGGCACAGGGGGAGCCAGAGACACAGAGGCACAGGGGGAGACTGAGGCGCAGGGTGACACAGGAACAGGGGGAAACAGAGGCACGCAGAGGCACAGGGGGAGGCAGAGACACAGAGACGAGAGACAGCACACAGACACCACCCTCCCAATGCGATAGCATTGGGCCCACACCTAGTAATAATAATAAATAATAATAATACTTCACAATAAAAAAGGTATTGTATATAGTAATATAATTAAATATACTAAGATATAATATAAATGGCAACATTGTAAATGCCACAATAGAAAATGCTATGGTATACTTTACAGTATTAAAGGGATCCTGTCACCCCCAAAACACCTCATAAGGTATTAAAAGATGTCCCTAGAGCATATTAACACTTATCCTACACTCCTTTTTGCTCCTAAATGCATCTAGTGAAAATGTATAAAAACGTTATTAAACTCACTCATTAGCGATGTTAATGAGTGGCTACTGTCACCCAGGCAGGCTCTCCCTCTTCATAATATCATGCCTTAATAGGCGTGATCTTCAACGCTGATTGAAATGCGCGCCTCCCCGCTCTCCTGTGTGTCGGCCGGGCTGCAGTGCGGCTGTATGACGCGAATCGCGTCATTTCCGGCTTCGGGTGACGTATGTACACCCGCGCCGCTCTGTTATGCCTCCAGCACGCATGCGCAGTGCGGGGCTTGAAGCTAACAGAGCGGCTTCAAGCCCCGCACTGCGCATGCGTGCTGGAGGCATAACAGAGCGGCGCGGGTGTACATACGTCACCCGAAGCCGGAAATGACGCGATTCGCGTCATACAGCCGCACTGCAGCCCGGCCGACACACAGGAGAGCGGGGAGGCGCGCATTTCAATCAGCGTTGAAGATCACGCCTATTAAGGCGTGATATTATGAAGAGGGAGAGCCTGCCTGGGTGACAGTAGCCACTCATTAACATCGCTAATGAGTGAGTTTAATAACGTTTTTATACATTTTCACTAGATGCATTTAGGAGCAAAAAGGAGTGTAGGATAAGTGTTAATATGCTCTAGGGACATCTTTTAATACCTTATGAGGCGTTTTGGGGGTGACAGGATCCCTTTAAGATTACACCTAATAACAAATATTGACAATGGGCAATAACATAAAAATCACCAAAAGTACTTATATAGAAGGTATAAGGATAGCCTATCTATAAAGCATCGGCCTCAAATTCAAGTTCTATACCACCAAGGCAAGCTAATTGGTCCTACATCTCTGGCCCTTAAAGAATATATAGTAGGTAATTAAGAAACATCAATTTCTCTAAAATACATTGGAATATACATATTAATTGACAACAGAACTCATTGCAAGACACTTCTGGTGCTTTGTGACTCAAGTTGATGGAAAAGCTTTGGTATATAATCTCAATGATTTAATAAGATTATTATTATTTTTTATATAGCACTATTAATTCAATGGTGCTGTTCATGAGAAGGGGGTTACATACAAAATTATAGATATAGGTTTACAGTAAACAAATTAAGAACAACAGACTGGTACAGGGTGAAGAGGACCCTGTCCTTGCAAACTTACTTTCTACAGGATAATGGGGAGGAGACAGAAGGTTGGGGTGTAGCAGCTCTGGTGGTGGTGAGGTGGTACCGTGGTCATTGTAAGCTGTAAGCTTTCCTAAACCTAAAGAGATGGGTTTCCAGATTCCGTCTGAAGGATTCGAGCGTGGTGGATAATTGGACGTGTTGGGGCGCTGAATTCCAGAGGATGGGGAATATTCGAGAGAAATCTTGGAGCCGGTTGTGTGAGGAACGAATAAGTGTGGAGGAGAGAAGAAGATCTTGGGAGGACTGAAGATTATGTGAGGGAAGATAGAGGGAGATTAGTTCGGAGATATAGGGAGTAGACCCGTTATGGATGGCTTTGTAGGTCAGTGTTAGTAACTTGAACTGGATTTGTTGTGGAATTGGGAGCCAGTGAAGAGATTTGCAGAGGGAAGAAACAGGGAAGTAGCGAGGAGAGAGGTGGATTAGTCGGGCAGCAGAAATGAAGACAGACTGGAGTGGTGCAAGAGAGTAAGCAGGGAGGCCACAGGTATGTTGCAGTAATCGAGACGGGAGACGATGAGGGCGTGTACAAGAGTTTTAGTAGATTGAGGACTGAGGAAGGGACGAATTCTGGAAATATTCTTGAGCTGGAGGCGACAGGAGGTGGCTTGAATGTGTGGCTTGAAGGACAGGGCAGAGACGAGAGTGACTCAGAGGCAGCGGATTTTGGGTGGGGGAGAGAGTGTTATGCCATTTCCCATAATAGATGGGGTAGGGAAGATACATGAGATGGAGGAAAGATGATGAATTCGGTTTTGCCTACATTGAGTTTTAAGAAGCAGGAGGTGAAGAAGGAGGATATGGCTGATAGAGACTCGGGGATTCTGGACAGCAGAGAGGTGACATCCTGGCCAGAGGGGTAGATCTCAGTGTCATCAGCATACAGATGGTACTGGAAACCATAGGACATTATGAGTTGGCCTAGGCCAAGGGTACAGATAGAAAAAAGTAGGGGCCCCAGGACAGAGCCTTGTGGGACTCCCACACTATCTCCTCATCCCGCCCTCTCTCTGCTGAAGTGGGAAACGCTAAATGTACGGTTGGAAAAGTATCAGGAAATCCAGGAGAGGGCAAGGTCTTTGATGCCAAGGAAAGAGAGGATCTGTAGTAGGAGGGAGTGGTCAACTGTGTCAAAGGCAGAGGACAGGTCTAGAAGGGTGAGGATGGAGAAATGTCAGTTAGCTTTGGCGGTGAGTAAGTCGTTAGTAATTTTGGTCAGGGCAGTTTCAGTGGAAGGTTGGTGGCGAATGTCAGATTGGAGGTTGTCAAGTAGAGAGTTAGATGAGAGGTGGGAGGAAAGTTGAGCATGATCATGCTGCTTGACGAGTTTTGAAGCAATAGGGAGCAGCAATATGGGACGATAGCTGGGCATAGCAGTCGGTTCAATGTTTGCCTGTTTGAAGATGGATGGCATGCTTGAAAGCAGAGGGGAAATTACCAGAAGATAGAGATAGGTTGAAGAGATGGGTTAGGGCTGGAATGAGCATGTTAGTGAGGTTGGAGAGGAGGTGGGAAGGGATGGAGTCAAGTGCACAGGAGGGGAGGTGTGATATGGAGAGGAGACAAGTAAGCTCTCCTTCAGTGATGTTGGAGAGGGAGGTTGTGAGGTAAGGGCAGAGGTCTGGTATATGAAGTGGTTGGGGTAGTGGAACAGTAAAGGTTTGCCTTGTTTGGTCAATTTTATTTTTGAAATATGTGGCAAAGTCCTCAGCAGAGATGAGGGAGATCTGAGGGGGCAGTGGTGGGTGGTGGTGAGGCTTGAATGTACTGAACAGTTGTTTGGAGTTGTGGGATAGTGAAGATACAAGGTTTGTAAAGTAGGTCTGCAGATAGAAAACAAGCGGTGTCAGAGGTTTGGAGCGCTAAAGAAACCACGGGTTGGTGATTAAATTACCAATAATTTATTGCACGAACAGCAGGGGTCCAGTAAGCCACAACGCGTTTCGACGCACAGATGCGTCTTTCTCAAGTGGTTCCACTTGAGAAAGACTCATCTGTGCGTCGAAACGCGTTGTGGCTTACTGGACCCCTGCTGTTCGTGCAATAAATTATTGGTAATTTAATCACCAACCCGTGGTTTCTTTAGCGCTCCAAACCTCTGACACCGCTTGTTTTCTATCTGCTAATCTCTTTCTCCCTTGTTGGGAGTGCGGTGTGTGAGCTGCTCTAAGATCCACAGTACCTGGCAGTACATCATAAAGACCCACCCTTGAATGATCAACTGATACACAGTGTGGAGCTGGGACGGAAGCCAGTGCAGCGAGTCTGCCTCTTCGGGTGGAGGAGTGAAGGAGCCCACCTCCCTCTCCAGAGGAACTAAGGAGCCGACCACCAGGCCCGGAGTATCTGAGGAGGAGGGAATATTGGCCCCTGTCACTACAGTGATCCACATTAAGCCATCAGTCTGGTTGTGCGGGGTGTTGCACAACCAGTAAAGGTTAGTGCAAACATAGTAAAACCATGTTTTAAGTTCCTCCAGTTGCAGTGTGGCGCAATATCTGTTTTTTCTTTTAATTGTAAAGTAGGTCTGGGCTGAAGGCTGAGGGGTGAGGGCTGATTTGAAAGCAGGTGTACCTTGTTTGAAGGCAGTGAAGTTGTCTGGCAGGTGCGTTTTCTTCAAGTGACGCTCCGCGACCCTGGACACTTTTCAATGCTTTTTGGTGAGATTGGTGTGCTAGGGTTGCCTATTGATTCGTCGCACTTTGCCATGCATGAGAGGGGCAACTGAGTCTATGGCTGATGTGAGGGTGGCGTTGTAGAAAGTGGTGGCATTGTCTGTGTCATGAAGTGAAGATATGGAGGACTGAGGTAGAAGAGAATCTGAGAGTCTGTGAATGTCTAGGTGTGCAAGATTTCTGTGAGGATAAGCTAGTGGAAGAACATGGGGGGCCGGTGAGGAGGACAAAGATAAAAAGGTGAGTAGATGGTGGTATGATAGGGAGAAAGTAGAGGTTGTGAGATCAGATAGGGATGATAGGTGTGTAAAGATGAGGACTAGTGTATGTCCATCTGTGTGGGTGGCTATGGAGGACAACTGAGTAAGTCCAAAGGATGAGGTAAGTGAAAGGAGTTTGGAGGTTGCTGGCAGGTGGGTGTTAGTAGGGATAATAAAGTCACCCATGATGATGGTGGGAATTTCAGTCGAGAGAAAGTGTAGAAGCCAGGTGGAGAATTGGTTAATGAAGGCAGTGGCTGAGCCTGGTAGTCAATATATGAAAGCAATTTGGAGATTAGAGGGAGAGTAGATACGGACAGAGTGTACCTCGAAATAAGGGAGGATAAAGGAGAGTGGGGGTAGGATTGTATTGAAAGAGCAGTTTTTAGAGTGAAGGAAACCCACTCCTCCGCCATGTCTGTTGCCAGGGCGAGGAGTGTGGAAAAAGTGAAGGCCACCATAACTCAGTGCAGCAGGGAAGGCCATGTCAGGGACTGTCAGACAGGTTTCAGTGAGGGCCAGGAAGCAGAGGTTGTGGGAAGTAAAGAGATTGTGGATCACATGGAGCTTGTTGCAGATGGAGCTCGCATTCCAAAGTGCTCCAGAGAGAGGAAGCAGGGGGGTGGGTGTCAGTGGCATTGGATTTGCATGTGAGGGATTGGGGTAGTTTATCTTAGTTTGAGAAAGATAGGGGTGAGGATTAGTGGGATGTATGAGCTGGGGGGCAGGATAGGGGAAATTGTCACCAGCAGTGAGAAGAAGCAGAGAAAGGGAAAGCAGGTAGGTGAAGGAGAGTAACCGGCTTGTATTATATTTTAGTAGGAGAGACCTGAGGTTAAGAAGCAGGTATGCAGATTAAGCAAGGTGGGGGTAAGAGGGTGCTGGGGTTTGGAGATAGCAAAGGAGAGTGAGTATTAGTGGAGCAAAAATGGTGAAAGCAAATGTTTTGGTGTACAGTGGGTATTCTGGTTTAAACGATAGATCAGACATACCAGTTAAAGCAGAGGAAGACGAGGAGTTGGAGTTCTGGGGTACAGTGAGTATTCTGGTTTAAAGGATAGATCAGACATACCAGTTAAAGCAGAGGAAGACGAGGAAGATAAAGTGTAATTTACATAATGTTAGTTTCTTCTAACAGCAGATGTCATTCAATAATTGGCCTGACCCCAAACAGTCCAAAGTGACAGTCCACTTGGTTTACCATTTGCGACATGACATCAAATTTTTGGAAATTGGTGGAAATTTGAGTATAAATTGACACAATTCACAGAGATGTATAATTCCTTAAATGATCCAAATATAAGTCTAGTTGTGTGGTGAAAGGCACCAAGCAAGCATGGCAAACACATGCTTTGAAAGAACGACTCCATAGATGACAGCTATTAACCATTTATCTCACTAACAGATACAGACAAAGAGAAGGGGGTGCTATAGAGTGAAAAGTGAACATTAAACTATATATATATATATATATATATATATATATATATATACCCTGTTTCCCCGCAAATAAGACACTCACTTATATTACTTTTTGCTCCAAAAAATGCACTGTGTCTAATTTTCAGGGGTTGTCTCATTTTTCTATCATCCCCTTGCAAGCCTAGATATTCTCATGCAGCCCCCAATATCCCTATCATAGATGACAGCTATTAACCATCTATCTCACAAACAGACAGAGGCAAAGAGAAGGGGGTGCTTTACATTAAACTGTATATATATTATTATTATTATTATTATTATTATTATTATTATTTATATAGCGCCATTAAATTCCATGCCACTTTATATGTTAAGAGGGCAGACAAGGACAAGTATTATTATTATTATTATTATTTATTTATATAGCGCCATTAGGTTCCATGGCGCTTTACATGAGGATAAGGGAGACAAGAACAAGTGCACTAAATCTAGGCGATCGGGACGTACAGGTACAGGCGGGGCAGGGACCCTGTCCACGAGGGCTCACAGTCTACGAGGGGCGGCTGGGGATACAGTAGGATGGGGGAATGTCAGGTATGGGCCGGTCGCCTGGGTCTCATGGCAGGTTGTAGGCTTAACAGAATAGGTGAGTCTTCAGGTGACACTTGAAGCTTCTCAGGGTAGGAGAGTGTCTGACGTGTTGGGGCAGGGAGTTCCAGAGTAAGGCAGATGCCTGGGAGAAGTCCTGGACGCGGTTGTGCGAAGAGGTGATGAGGGGGGAGCAGAGGAGGAGTTCTTGGGAGGAGCGGAGGTTGCGTGAGGGTAGGTATCGGGAGACCAGGTAGGAGATGTATGGTGGGGCCAGGCTGTGTATGGCTTTGTACGCCATGGTTAGTGTTTTGAATTGGGATCTCTAGGAGGCGGGGAGCCAGTGAAGGGCTTGGCAAGGGGGGAGACAGGGGAGTAGTTGGAGGGCAGGTAGATTAGTCGGGCAGAGGAATTGAGGATAGACTGGAGAGGTGTGAGGGAGTCAGCCGGGAGGCCATTGAGAAGGAGGTTGCAGTAGTCAAGGAGGGAGATGAAAAGAGCATGAATGAGTGTTTTAGCGGTGTCATGGGTGAGGAAGGAGCGGATCCATGAGATGTTCTTGAGCTGGAGCCGGAGGGATGTGGTGAGGACCTCGATGTGGGGCTTGAAGGACAGGGAGGAGTCAAGGATTATCCCAAGGCACTTGGCTTGGGGGACTGGGGAGAAGGTGCAGTCGTTGACGCAGATGGATAGGTTGGGAAGTGGGGGGGAATTTCTTGGGGGGAAGACTATGAATTCAGTTTTGTCCATGTTGAGTTTAAAGGAAGCGAGCAGAGAAGAAGGATGAGATGGCGGAAAGGCATTGTGGGATTTTGGAGAGTAGGGAGGCGATGTCAGGGCTGGACAGGTAGATTTGGGTGTCGTCGGCGTAGAGGTGGTACTGGAGGCCGTGGGACTCAATGAGTTGCCCTAGGCTGAGAGTGTGAGAGTGTATATGGAGAAAAGTAGGGGTCCCAGGACTGAACCTTTGGGGACTCCGACAGAAAGGGGGTAGGGTGAGGAGGAGGTGTGGGAGTGGGAGACGCTGAAGGTCCGGTCCGCTAGGTATGAGGAGATCCAAGAGAGGGCAAGGTGGGTGATGCTGAGGGATTCCAGGATCCGGAGAAGAAGGGAGTGGTCAACCGTGTCGAAGGCGGCAGACAGGTCAAAGAGGAGGAGGATGGAGTAGTGGTGTTTGTTCTTGGTGGTCAGTAGGTCGTTGGTGACTTTGGTCAGGGCTGTTTCGGTGGAATGGAGGGGTCAGAAGCCAGACTGTAGGCGGTCGAAGTGGGAGCACAAGGAGAGGTGAGAGGACAGTTCGGAGTGGACGTGCTGTTCAAGTAGCTTAGAGGCGAATGGGAGTAGAGATGTGGGCCGATAGTTAGAGACAGAGGTAGGGTCGGTTGACACATGGAGGGCTAGGAACACTGGGAAGTGATGCTACTCCTGTCACTCTTCTTCGCATGGCACGCTGTCACGTATAGATCTAGCCCTGGCGGATAGCTGGGCTGATGGTGTGATTGGGGAAGTACGATACCTACCTCGAGTGATATCGGACCATAGCCCTGTCGTTGTAAGTGTCAGTTATGGGTCTCGGAGTGGAGTGACCAGGGAGGGATGGAAGATGCACCCAGTTTGGCTGCAGTACCTTAATGTTCAAAAAATAGGGGAGGAAGTGGAGGAATTTTTCACACTTAATGAGGGGAGTACGGATAAATTAGTGGAATGGGATTCCTTGAAGGCCTTCCAGAGGGGGATCTTGTTAAGAGATATATGTAGACATAAAACACTAACTAAGCGGGAGGAATTGGAGAGTTTGGAGGCATTAGAGAAAGCAGAGGAAGCCGCCATAATTGATACTACAATGGAAACACAAAATGATCTTAAAACAGCTCAGGATCGGGAAAACAAGATTCTACTGGATAAGATGGCGAAGAGGCAGGCGTTTAGAAAGGCTGAATATTTTGCTGAACGGGAAAAAGTGGGACACCTGCTGGCTGTCATAGCAGCAGCGCAGAATGGCACTGCACAAATTCATGAAATGGTGGATGGGGCTGGGAGGCCAGTCATGGAAGTGGAAGAGATACTAACCATCTTTACAAGCTTCTATAGTGCACTCTATTCCTCGGAAAGGAGAGTGGCGGATGGGGAGATAGATGACTTTCTGTAAATGGGAGTGCTTTCTAGGGTGAATGAGGAAAGCAGAGAGAGACTGGAGGCCCCCATTACTGAGGAGGAGATGACACATGCTCTGCATGGCATGGCAAATGAAAAAGCCCCAGGCACTAATGGTTTACCGACAGAGGTATATAAGCAGTTTTGAGACCTTTTACTCCCTAGACTACTACAGGTATTTGAAGAGGCCAATAGGAAACGACTACTGCCGGATTCCATGAGGGAGGCAATAATAGTGGTAATTCCGAAGGAGGGGAAGGACCTCAAGGTACCCGAGTCATATAGACCAATTTCATTGTTAACTACTGATGTTAAAATACTGGTGAAAGTATTGGCTACTCGACTGTCTGGGGTTGTCTCCTCCTAAATACATCCGGATTAGTCGGGGTTCATGCCCAGTAGATCTACAGCAACCAACATATGTAGATTGTACCTCAATTTCCAGCTGCAGGTTGATAACTCGGGAAGTAGAGTAATCGCCTCACTGGACACCCATAAGGCGTTCGATAGTGTACAGTGGAATTATCTGTGGAGGGTTATGCAGAGGATGGGGTTTGGGCCATGATTTATGGAATGGGTACAATTGCTATATTCTCAACCTACGGCCAAACTTAGAGTAAATGGGCCGTGTCTTCATCTTTCCAATTTGCTAGGGGAACTCGACAGGGATGCCCCTTGTCGCCCCTCCTTTTTGCCATAGCAATTGAGCCGCTGGCTGCGGTTATCAGGAAGAAGCGAGAGATCAAGGGATTCCAGTATGGGAGGTTGGAAGAGAAAATTGCTTTGTATGCTGATGATCTCCTGTTGTTTCTTGGTGATCCAGAGGGATCATTGAGCTGTGCCATGCAGATCATTGAAAGTTTCGGGACAATTTCGGGATTGAAGATTAATTGGTCCAAATCTGTACTGTTCAAAGTAGATCGGGGAGTGGTCAGAGAGAAATGTAGAGGCGAATAGGTTGCAGTGCACGGAGGTATTTAAATATTTGGGGGTGCAGGTTTCTCTACCTATTTCAGATTACTTGAATGTTAATCTTGTGCCTTTGGTTAAAAAACTCCGAAATAAGATAGAGGTTTGGGTTAAGTTGCATTTAACGGTGGTGGGGAGGATCAACCTTCTTAAAATGATTATAATGCCCAAATTACTTTACATCCTACACAACGCACCAATCTGGATATCCAAAAAATGGTTTAGGTTACTAAATAGTTTGTTTAGAACTCTGGTATGGGGCAAGAAACAGGCAACAATTCGATTAGAAATACTTCAAAGGCCCAAAGACGAGGGGGAGTATGCGCTCCCGAATCTTGAATTGTATTTCTTAGCGGCTCAAAGCCAGCACTTTAGGGGATGGACAAGCCCGGCAGGGGGGAGTATCTCTTGGAGCACTGTATGAGTGGGAGACCAGTAATGGAAGGCCTGGAAGGGGGGGTCTATGAAACGGCTGGGTGGCACCGGTCCCATGCTGGACCTGATGCAAAGGCTCTGGGACTCATTGAAGAAGGTGAGAAGGATACAGGGACTAACCAAGTATACGCCCATATGGAATAACAATGATCTTCCTGAGTTACAAAAAATTGGGAATATAAGAGAATGGGCTGCCAAAGGAATAACTCGGATGGATCAAATTTTGGAAAATGGGAATATGAAGCCATTTCAACAGTTGCAGGGAGAATTTTTACTATCAGGCACTGAGTGGTATCATTATGAACAAGTTAAACATGCCATTAAATCCCAGAGGAATACACCAAGTATGAAGGTGGAAGTAGACCTGGTCCTTGATTATGTCTGCCAGGAAGGGATTACCAGAGGGGTTATCTCGACCACATACGGGGATCTCATGCACACATTTTTGCTTCAGTTTCCACTGAAGGCAAGGGATAAATGGGAGGCAGAGCTTGGGCATATTGAGAACGATGTATGGGAGACCATTTTGGAATATATTCTAAAGCTCTCTTTTAGTGAACCTGCAAGATTGTCACATATCTATGTAGTCCACAGGGTTTATAGATCGCCACTACGACTGCATGGAATGGGGCTGAGGGAAACCTCTGCATGTCCTAGGTGTGGAAGTGACGGTGCGGGTATATTATACATGATGTGGGAGTGCCCCAGGTTGGCCATATTCTGATCTGGAGTATTAGATATGATTGGAGGGGCGTACGGATGTGTGGTTTCTGGTGATCCTGTTACATGCTTGTTGGGGTATGTGGAGGAGATTCCAGTTGTGTCCAATATGAAAATAGCCGTTGCAAGGTTATTCTACTGTGCTAGAAAATTAATTGCGCAACATTGGACTGGGACTGACCCTCCTACTAACGAGGAGTTTTCCAAACGAGTGGAGTATATCATACAACTAGAAAGGGGCATCTATGAAAAGAGAGGGAATCAATCCCTACATGACATCATATGGGGACCATGCATTCAGTTTAAAGGATTGTAAGATCTGCTGTACGTTCTGAGAGGTGTGCAGGTGGGAGGATGAGCTTCTGACGTGGGAGGAAGCCAGATTAAGGGAAAACAATATATAATTCCTTGCTGCATTGTTTGTGAAGGGTATGGAGGGAGGTACTGCTGCCGGGGGATGGAGAGGGTGGGGGTGGGGGTGGTGTTCATATTAAAATGATTGTATTTTTGACAAGCTGAATTGAAGTTACTGTCATGTCTTTACCAAAATGTTCAATAAAAAAGTATTTGATTTAAAAAAAAAAAAAGAGACAGAGGTAGGGTTAAGTGAGGTTTTTTTTAGGATGGGTGTAATTAGGGCGTGTTTGAAGGCCAAGGGGAAGGCGCCAGTCCTCAGTGATAGGTTAAAGAGGTGGGTGAGGGCTGGGATGAAAATGGAGGTGTGGTTGGGAATGAGGTGGGATGGGAGTGGGTCGTGGGCGCTGGTGGTGAGGTGTGATTTTGACAGGAGGAAGGAGAGTTGGTCTTCAGTTATGGGGGGGAAGTGGCTGATGGAGTAGGAGGGCAGTGTAGGTGGGAGGGGGAGTTGTGGGGACAGTGGGCCGAAGCTGTTTCAGATCTTGTCGATCTTCTCCTTGAAGAAGGTCGCAATGTCTTCAGCAGAGATGAGGGAAGAAGGGGGAGGAGCAGGCAGGCGAAGTAAGGAGTTGAAAGTTTTGAAGAGCTGTTTGGGGTTGTGTGACAGAGAGGTTATTAGGTATGAGAAGAATCCTTGCTTGGCAGTAGCAAGTGCCTTCTTGAAGTCAGTGAGGGATTGCTTGAACAGAGCAAAGTGCTCGGAGGTGTGGGACTTTTTCCATCTCCTCTCGGCGACTCTGGACGCCCGTCTCAGGTTTTTAGTGAGGGTGGTGTGCCAGGGTTGCCTGTTAATGCGTGGAGCATGGAGAGTGAGGGGGGCGGCTAGGTCGAGGGCGTTCGTTATTGTGGTGTTGTATAGGGTGGTGGCAATGTCAATGTCGTCAGCGGAGGGTATGTCGGTGAGAGGGAGGAGGGATTCAGAGAATAAAGGAAGATCAAGATCTTTTAGGTTTTGGCGAGGGTGATCAAGTTTGCGGAGAGGGGGTAGCGTGGCAGGGGAGGAGAGGGCGGAGACGGTCAAGAGATGGTGGTCAGACAGAGGGAATTCCGAGTTGGTGAGGTTAGAGAGGGAGCAAAGGCGGGTAAAGATGAGGTCAAGCGTGTGGCCTTGTTCGTGGGTGGGAGAGGAGGACCATTGGGAGAGCCCTAGGGGAGTGGTCAGGGAAAGAAGGTTGGAGGCGGCTGGGTGGGGAGTGTCGATGGGGATATTGAAGTCGCCCATGATGATGGTTGTGATGTCAACGGAGAGGAAGTGAAGTAGCCAGGTGGTGAAGTGGTCAAGGAAGGAGGCGATGGGTCTGGGGGGGCGGTAGATGATGGCTAGCTGGAGGTTGCAGGGGGAGAAAATTCAGACCGAGTGGGCTTCGAAGGAGGGGACAATGATGGAGGGGGGCGGGGGGATGGGGCTGAAGGCGCAGGAGTTGGACAGGCCTCAGAACTCACTGGGTGAGGAGATCCCCAACTTGCTTCCAGGCCACCTGGAGTCACAAAATCTCCTGTGGACAGTGCCTTGGTCTGAACCTGCTACTACCAGTAAAGGTAAAGGAGACTATGGACTGTGTCTGTTGGTTATTCCGCACCCTGAGTCCTGCACCCCAATGGCGTACCCCCGCCATAGACTTTACCAGTCGCCCTGGGGAATCGCTCCACTCGTGGGGAGCTATATCACCTTAGCTGTAATCCCATCATCCCCAAAGGTCCTGTATCGCAGCATTAGCCGAGCATCACAGGTGGCGTCATGACTCCTATCCCCAAAGCCAAAATCCCTGAACTTTTATTTGATGCCCAGGGTCACGGAGCCGGGTCTCAACCCCAGTGACTCCCCAGAAGTATTAAAGCCCAGTTCTGAGTACCCCATGGCCCTTCGGTGCATCACTTGGAGGCCAGAAGCTGATTTCCTTCCAGATGTTGTCTATTTTCTCCATAAAGTAAGAAGCCAGATCATCAGCACAGATGTCAGTGATTGGTGGCTGCACTTTTGGACTGAGGAGAGATTGAAAGGTGCTAAAGAGTTTCTTTGGATTGTGGGATAGTGATGAGATCAGGGTGGTGAAGTTAATTTGTTTGGCGAGGTGAAGGGCAGAGTTGTAGGTTCTTAACATGAATTTATAATGGATGAAATTTTCTGGTGAGCAAGTTTTCCTCCATAGGTGTTCAGCACTCCTAGAGCATCGCTGACGAAATCGAGTTTGTGATGTGAGCCAGGGATGTTTTATTCTATGTTTGGAGGTCCTGAGTGTGAGGGGAGCTACTTAGTTCAGGGTGCTTCTGAGAGCATCATTGTAGTCAGTGCTTTTTTTGTAAAAAAATTTTTGCCAGTACGCATTTCTGATTAATTTCTCATTATTCAGTACTGTAGTCTGTATGCTAATTTCAATAAAAAACTATGTAATTCAGATTGCAAAATAAAAATTAAAATAAGAAACTTTTTTTCACTTGCAAAATATGGTTTTCGTATTCCTTAACTGATTTACCTAGGCTAGAATTCTATAAGAAACGCCAAATTTCAACCAAATTTTCATCAGCCTCGAGTTCGTTCTTTACTGTTTCTGGCAATGGCTGATCGCCGACCTCGAAGTATTCAAGAGTCAACGTACTTTGTTGGATCAAACAGCTTCAATGGTGGCTCAACTAGCCTGACAAAAAGCAGCGAAGAAATAGTCTTTGTCCCATCGTGTCATGCGTTGATTTGTCACTTTCTGAACTCTATTATGGCCAGGGTCACACAGACCCGTTCCCTGGGTGTCCGCTAAAATCAGAGGTTTCTGAGGAAGCGGACACCGTTAACGGTGTCCGCTTATTCAGAACTGTTCCCCATAGGGAACCATTACTTACCTCTCCGGCCGCTGCACAGACTGCGTTTTGGGGGACGCTTTTCACCGGTGCTCAGGAAACGTTGCTTGCAGCAGTCTGTGCGGCCGCAGGAGTGGTAAGTAATGATTCCCTATGGGGAACGGTTCTGAGGAAGTGGACACTGTTAACGGCGTCCGCTTCTTCAGAAAACCTCAGATATTAGTGGAAACCTAGAGAACGGGTCTGTGTGACCCTTGCTTATGTTAGCAAACAATGTAAGTCTTCAGATTTTCCGGTATGCTGTACCGTCGCATACGGGCGCAAAAAAAAACGCTGATTGTAGTGATTTACAGCCATATCAGGACAAAAGGAGGAGATTGGAGACAGTGATGAGTGTAGAGAGTATGTGAGGGTATAAGGGTTAATGGCCTTTAGATTTCTGAATGTGTGATAACAGTGATGTAACCAGAGTCTGGCGGGCCCCAATGCGAAATGTAGACCTGGGTCCCCCCACATGTTGGTGAAATGTATAGGCCTCACGTAATGTTCTATATCTTTTAAAGACTCACAAATTGACCCCTCTCCCCCTTCATTATGTATTAATTTCCCTCATCCTGCTATATATGGTCCTCCTCCTGCACTATAGCCCTTATCGTGGTATATATGTCCCCCTTCCTGGTTTATATGGTCCGCCTCCTCCGGTCACCATAGTCGTCCAATTATTATAATGTATCCCCATATTCCTCCATATATTACAATGTATCCCCATAGTCCTCCCTTCATAAGGTAGCCCCCATAGTCATTCAATTATTATAATGCACCCCCCATTATCCTCCATATAATATAATGCAGCCTCATATCCCTCCATATACCATAATGCAGCCTCATAACCCTCCTTATTGCATAATACAGCCTCACACTAATATAGTATAATACAGCCTCATAGCTTCTCCATAAAGTATAATACAGCCTCATAGCCCTCCATATAGCATAATAAAGCCTCATAGCTCTCCATATAATGTAGTCTTAAAACTTTCCATATAGTGCAGCCTCAATACTCTCTATATAGTATAATACAGCCTCAAAACTCTCCATATAGTGCAGCCTCTAAACTCTGCATATGATGCAGCCTCAAAACCTACCATATAGTGCAGCCTTATATATGTAGTCTCATATCTCTCAATATACGGTAGTGCAGTATTATTGCAGCCTTATATATGCAGCCTTATATCTCTCCATATAGTGCAGTATTATATATGCAGCCTCATATCTCTCAATATACTGCAGTATTATATATGCAGCCTTACATCTCTCCATATAGTGCAGTCTTATTATGTGAAGCCTCATATCTCTCCATATAGTGCAGTATTATATATGCAGCCTTATATATAACCCCCTTCCCCCCTTTTATCCTCTGGCCATAGTGCACTCACTTATTAAAAAAAAATCTGTACTTACCTTTCCTGGTTCCCTTGCTGCTCTGGCGGTCTCCTCTTGCAAAAACTGAGGATTCAAAACTCAGGAGAAGGAGGAAGAGGTGTTGTCCTGCGTTACACTGTACACTGTATAAAGCAGGATGTGGGAGGAGGTGGCACGAGCCTGCTGTATGCGGTCCACAGTGGAATGCACAAAGAAAGCTGGCAGGTCAGAGGAAGCGAGGCGCGGGAGCAGCAGTAGAAAGTAGGAGGCTCCCCTCCTCTCCCAGAAATATGGGCCCCAAAGCAGCCTGTGCTGCCATGTTGTCACATGGATGTGTGTCCTCAGGGATGCACATCCATGTGAAGCAGGAGCTGCGATCGGCGGGAGCAGGGGACGGCTGACGGCGCAGGCCCCTTATAGGTCTGGGCACCATCGCAGCCGCAACCCCTGCGACCACGATCGTTACGCCCCTGTGTGATTGGTAGGAGTGTGCAGTGGTGGGCGAGGATTTGAGAGTGTGAAGGAGAGAATGTTGTGATCAGAGAGAGGAAGAGCCGAGTTATCTAGGGAGAAGGTTGAACAGAGGTGAATAAAGACCAGGTCAAGGGTGTTACCATCCTTGTGAGGCCAAGTGGTAAGAGATAGGAGCTGGGATGCAGATGGGGAGATGGGGCTGTTTATGGGGATGTACATTAGTTATAAATATCCGTACTTGATGTGATAAATTAAAAGAGCCACGCCAGCATACCATCCGCCAGACAAATGTTTCGGTCATACAGGACTTCGTCAAGGGGCGTGTCAATACACGGAAGTGAGGGGTTTAAAAATCGGCCAGGACCAATCTTTTCTCACATGTCGGAATATGACGCATGCGTCTACAATGTCCTATGGACTCCAGCAAAATAACAACGTTAAGACCATGCCACGGCACAGGACAAGCACATGACCAGCGATCGCAGGTCCTTGAAAATGACATCAAACAGCTGGAAACCAAGACTCACAGTGCGCATACATCCCAAGCATGCTGGAATCCCTGAATACACCCACAATGGCATATAGATATTTTTTAAAAAGAAGTAGTATCCTTTTATTACAAGGAGTCTAATAAATATAAATGGAAAAGAGCCTATGAACATCATATCAATATATTATCAATATAGCACATATACATATCATTATCAAACAAAGTTGTAGGAAATATAAGAAGGCATGTAGCAAATATTTTGATAGTAGTAATATAGCAAAATTTATGAGCCATACACAAATATCCATATCAGTATATCTTTTAAGTACAGTATGTTTAAATATATTTAAAAGTTCATATTCAATGTATCAATGTCACATTCAAATATGAGATATAGCACATGTGGAGGACTATAATATACCATAAGGTAAACTTAAATACATATATCATATCCAGTAGCCTAAAATCCACATATACTGAGGTTAACCAATACTTCAGATACACCCTTTATGTCATATACAAAAGTATAAATATACCAAATACTGCTGGGTGTTATTGAGAACAAGTGAGTAGAACCCTGCTTGTTCCATGCAGACATTTAGGGTACGCAGAGTTTTGGACGCAGCGTCTTGCCGCTGTGTCCAAAACGCTACATACTACAGTACTAGCATAGTGGATGGGATTTCAATAAATCCGATCCTCACTATGCTTAACCCGCCCGCAGCGTCTTTGGAGCTGCAGTGCGGGTTGCCGGGAGTCCGCACCTCCGCAGCATGTTTATTTCATGCTGCGGAGTCGGAAGCGGCTGTCATCGGGTGACTGCAGAGAGAAGCCGCCCTGCTCCCACCGCACATGGTGAGTACAGGGCGGCTGCGGTCTCCCTACGGCCACCCGTGGCTTCCCTCCAGTCCCGAGGAGCTGCGTCCAACACGCAGCTCCTCCGGACCGTGTGCACACACCCTAATAAAGTGCTACTACTACTGTACAAGGTTCCCTTCATCAGGAAAGCTGAAATAGAGGAAAATTGTTTTGTAATTACCCAAAGAATCACCCAAATGTCTGGCCAAAAGGGAAATACTGTACAGTACACCATTGTTGTTATGTTGCTTGGGCTTCACTAGTCTCATGAAGATGAACTGTTCATGTACAGTGCCTTGTGAAAATATTTGGCCCCTTGAACTTTTCAACCTTTTGCCACATTTCAGGCTACAAACATAAAGATATATATTCTAATATTTTTGTGAAGAATCAACAACAAGTGGGACACAATCGTGAAGTGGAACAAAATTTATTTTAAATTTTGAACATTTTTAACAAATAAAAAACTGAAAAGTGGGGTGTGCAATATTATTCGGCCCCCTTGAGTTAATACTTTGTAGCTCCACCTTTTACTGCGATTACAGCTGCAAGTCGCTTGGGGTATGTCTCTATCAGTTTTGCACATCGAGAGCCTGAAATTCTTGCCCTTTCTTCCTTGCAAAACAGATCGAGTTCAGTGAGTTTGGATGGAGAGCGCTTGTGAACAAAAGTTTTCAGCTCTATCCACAGATTCTCGATTGGATTCAGGTCTGGAGTTTGACTTGGCCATTCTAACACCTGGATACATTTATTTTTGAACCATTCCATTGTAGATTTTGCTTTATGTTTTGGATCATTGTCTTGTTGGAAAATAAATCTCCATCCCAGTTTCAGGTCTTTTGCAGACTCCAACAGGTTTTCTTCCAGAATGGTCCTGTATTTGGCTCCATCCATCTTCCCATCAATTTTATTAATCTTTCCTCTCCCTGCTGAAGGAAAGCAGGCCCAAACCATGATGCTACCACCACCATGTTTGACAGTGGGGATGGTGTTTTGAGGGTGATGAGCTATGTTGGTTTGACACCAAACATATCGATTTGCATTGTGGCCAAAAAGTTCGATTTTGGTTTCCTCTGACCAGAGCACCTTATTCCACATGTTTGGTGTGTCTCCCAGGTGGCTTGTGGCAAACTTCAAATGAGACTTTTTATAGATACCTTTGAGAAATGGCTTTCTTCTTGCCACTCTTCCATAAAGGCCAGATTAGTGCAGTGTACGACTGATTGTTGTCCTATGGACAGACTCTCCCACCTCAGCTG
Organism: Allobates femoralis; assembly: GCA_033576535.1. Lineage (NCBI taxonomy): Eukaryota > Metazoa > Chordata > Amphibia > Anura > Aromobatidae > Allobates > Allobates femoralis. Next base: position 337,507,323 of record JARQOC010000002.1, on the reverse strand, counting down.
TAGATCTCTGAAGTTCATCATGGGCCTTTTGGCTGCATCTCTGATCAGTCTTCTCCTTGTTCGAGGTGAAAGTTTAGAGGGACAGCCGGGTCTTCGTAGATTTGCAGTGGTCTGATCCTCCTTCCATTTTATTATGATCGTTTGCACAGTGCTCCTTGAGATGTTTAAAACTTGGGACACCTTTTTGTATCCTAATCCGGCTTTAAACTTCGCCACAACAGTATCTTGGACCCGCCTGGCGTGTTCCTTGGTCTTCATGATGCTCTCTGCATATGAAACAGAACCCTGAGACAAGCAAGTACATTTATACGGAGACTTGATTACACACAGGTGGATTCTATTTATCATTACCTGTCATTTAGAACAACATTGGATCATTCAGAGATCCTCACTGAACTTCTGGAGTGAGTTTGCTGCACTGAAAGTAAAGGGGCCAAAAAATATTGCATGCCCCACTTTTCAGTTTTTAATTTGTTAAAAAAGTTTAAAATATCCAAAACATTTTATTCCACTTCACGGTGGTGTCCCACTTGTTGTTGATTCTTCACAAAAAAATTTGAATTTATATCTTTATGTTTGAAGCCTGAAATGTGGCAAAAGGTTGAAAAGTTCAAGGGGGCCAAATACTTTCACAAGGCACTGTATATGCTAACAAAGTATTTTGAGAAGACTTAGTGAGCAGGTCTGCTCCTAATGACACCTGAAAAATTGTTAAAAAAAATATGCCTCAAAAACTATTTCTATTTAATATATGTTGTTCATATGTTTAGTCTTTTGTGTTATTTTTTCTCAGCTCCAGGGTATGAAATATGCATGGTGGAAGAAAAGAAAATGCATATTAACTTCAGATGGTTGAAAAAAATGTTCTTAAAATATGTCTTCCAAGTGATTTCAGGAAATACTTTAGGAAAAAAAAACTCATCCAAAAACTTCCCAAAGAAAGAGAATCAGTAGTATGTAAATATGAAAATATGCAGTTTTCAATAGATTACTCATCATTTTTTATCATCTCAAAAAAGTCCATGTGCACATACTCTTTAATTTTAAGCGTCTGTGCCTCTTTTTCTTGTCTTTTTATCTTGCTTCTTTGAGGTCAATAACTAAACTTTCTCTTACGCTTATACTATTGAGTCTCGAATCCTATTTGTCCATGTTTCTGCCATATTAATCCTGCTCTTTATTTCCTAACCCTATAACCTTTCCGAGTCTGGGCTTTGCAGTGATCTGACATTTGACTGACCAACTAGTGAATTGGAGGATTCACAGGTGGATCTAAATGCCCCGTTACATGGCACAATGTTGATACGATGTTGTCAACGATCTGGGGGCGTGCAGTCCGTTTTTTACATTACTTCAACATCGCTGGTGAGATGTCACACGTCCGGATATCGTGGACAACTCACCAACAATGTTGTGAGCAGGTATTGTTCGCCAAACATGCTCATTGCTGTGAATGAGTGAAGTCTTGCACAACAACGTTATCGCGGTGTCACACAGAACGATGCAGCAGGTTGCTGGAGTTGAGATCGTCAGGTTTTCCAACAAGTTGATAAACCTGTCAACTCCGACCCAACGATTTATCATTACAATTTGCCAGAGTCACATGCAACGAGGTAGCAACGATGTCGTTGATACACTTCCAAACGTGTGACGTATCAGTGATGTCGTTGACGATGTCGTGCCGTGTAACGGGGCCTTTAGAACTGGCAATATCTGAAGAAGCTGCAGGCTGCTCACAATTGCTTTTCACCTTTCTTTTTATTGTTGAACAACCTGAAAGAGCAGTACCCACTGACGAAGCTAAATTCTATACTACAGTATAATAATCAGAATGCAGCCTCTTCTGATCAAATAACAGCTCTGAAAGGTACAGAAAAAATATATACCTTTGTAACTTGAGAGAAGTCCTCATATAGACCTAAATATTGTTGTCACTATAAATCATTAAATCCTCTCATTTTCCAAGATTGCTGCATTAATTGCTGCCTACATTTATTTTTATTTATTTGTACCATGTTAGCTAGTTGATGGAAAAATATTAACTTTGAGAGTCCTAAGTAGAAATGAGCAAACCTTCTGAAGTTCAGGTTTCATTCTGGTCAACGAAATGGCATATGTTCAGCAACTTGTTTGACGAACAGTGCGCCAAGCTTCTGAACCCCATTCATAGTAATGGAAGGCAAAATCAAGGGCTTGGAAAACACCTTCAAAGGGGTCCAAAATTTGTCACGTACAGCTGAAACCATTTTACAGTGAAGCCATGATCTTTTGGCATAGACATTGTCTATCACACTATTAGTTAGCGAGCTTCAGGATGACCATTCTTCCAGGCCTGCTCATGAACCTCAGGCATATTGACTGCTCCCACTTGATTGGTTAAAAACAGACGTAGTTACGCCCACCCTCTCTGCCGACATCTGTGGTCTCTCATCAGATTACTGTCAAAATAATTAAATAATTCAAAAAATTGTCATCACCCCCCTTCCCAATTTTTATAACAGCAAAGAAAAAGCTACCTGCTGTGATCTGCAGGCCGCAGCGGTCTGTTGTACCCTAGCTGGCAAAGAAAAATAAGGGGTACCCCCTGCCTTACTGTTTATTTAAAAAAAATATATATTTTTTTAAAGCTAGATACAAAGCTAAAACACCCTTTAGTGCAACATGAAAGGCACTAAGGGGTACAAGCTTGCAACATATAGGTGGTGGGACATTATATAGCATTTTGACATCTATCTATCTATCTATCTATCCTTCTGTAAAGCTATTTTTTCCATCTATCTATGAATCTATCAGTACTTTACTTCAATCTATCCATCCATCCATCCATTTGAACAGCTGAAAAGTTGAGAAATTTTTATAATCTTAAAAAATTTTAAAATCTTGAAAATTAGCAGGCCACTGCTGCCCCAGGAGTTGAGCCCCCATTAGATGCGCCACTTCTGAAGCTTCATCCCGGTTCTCTCGCTGCCTAGGTACTTTGGCAAACAGGGTAATGGTGTTTTGAGTTCATGCCATCTAGATAATGTCAGCTGGCAGCAAGCAAAGAGAGAGGTTTGTAATGTTGAAGCGACAATCAGATACCCAATATTACTAAGTTGTTAAGGACACACATAACCACACAAATAAATATTTTATTTTAAACATAATCCCAATACAGCTCACAGCACTTGTGCATAGATACATTATACTTGTGTATGGTGCCCTGCTGCCAGAGCAGAGAATACAGCACTGGAGCTACCGGCGTTGTATTAGTAATATTATATAGATCTAAATGCTCCATAATAGATATATGGGTTAAGTAAATGATATACAGATTGGAGAGTAAGCCCAGAGAGGAAGGAAGGGGAAAGAAAAAACCTGGGTGTGAATAAATGTGTGCGCCATAAAGTGAGGGATGTTTTTACAGGGAGTAAAGTCATATCAGAATATACAAGATATACAGTTGTGGCCAAAAGTATTGACACCCCTGCAATTCTGTCAGATAATACTCAGTTTCTTCCTGAAAATGATTGCAATCACAAATTCTTTGGTATTATTATCTTCATTTAATTTGTCTTCAATGAAAAAAACACAAAAATAATTGTCCTAAAGCCAAATTGGATATAATTCCACACAAAACATAAAAAAGGGGATGGACAAAAGTATTGGCACTGTTAGAAAAATCATGTGATGCTTCTCTAATTTGTGTAATTAACAGCACCTGTAACTTACCTGTGGCACCTAACAGGTGTTGGCAATAACTAAATCACACTTGTAGCCAGTTGACATGGATTAAAGTTGACTCAACCTCTGTCCTGTGTCCTTGTGTGTACCACATTGAGCATGGAGAAAAGAAAGAAGACCAAAGAACTGTCTGAGGACTTGAGAAACCAAATTGTGAGGAAGCATGAGCAATCTCAAGGCTACAAGTCCATCTCCAAAGAGCTGAATGTTCCTGTGTCTACCGTGCGCAGTGTAATCAAGAAGTTTAAAGCCCATGGCACTGTGGCTAACCTCCCTAGATGTGGACAGAAAAGAAAAATTGACGAGAGATTTCAACGCAAGATTGTGCGGATGGTGGCTAAAGAACCTCGACTAACATCCAAACAAGTTCAAGCTGCCCTGCTGTCCGACGGTTTCAATAGTGTCAACCTGTACTATCCGTCGGCGTCTGAATGAAAAGGGACTGTATGGTAGGATACCCAGGAAGACCCCACTTCTTAACCCGAGACATAAAAAAGCCAGACTAGAGTTTGCCAAAACTTACCTGAGAAAGCCTACAACGTTTTGGAAGAATGTTCTCTGGTCAGATGAGACAAAAGTAGAGCTTTTTGGGCAAAGGCATCAACATAGAGTTTACAGGAGAAAAAAAGAGGCATTCAAAGAAAAGAACACGGTCCCTACAGTCAAACATGGCGGAGGTTCCCTGATGTTTTGGGGTTGCTTTGCTGCCTCTGGCACTGGACTGCTTGACCGTGTGCATGGCATTATGAAGTCTGAAGACTACCAACAAATTTTGCAGCATAATGTAGGGCCCAGTGTGAGAAAGCTGGGTCTCCCTCAGAGGTCATGGGTCTTCCAGCAGGACAATGTCCCAAAACACACATCAAAAAGCACTAGAAAATGGTTTGAGAGAAAGCACTGGAGACTTCTAAGGTGGCCAGCAAAGAGTTCAGAATTGAATCCCATAGAACACCTGTGGAGAGATCTAAAAATGGCAGTTTGGAGAAGGCATCCTTCAAATATCAGGGACCTGGAGCAGTTTGCCAAAGAAGAATGGTCTAAAATTCCAGCAGAGCATTGTAAGAAACTCATTGATGGTTACCGGAAGCGGTTGATCGCAGTTATTTTGGCTAAAGGTTTTGCAACCAAGTATTAGGCTGAGGGTGCCAACACTTTTGTCTGGCCCATTTTTGGAGTTTTGTGTGAAATGATCAATGTTTTGCTTTTTGCTTCATTCTCTTTTGTGTTTTTTTCATTGAAGACAAATTGAATGAAGATAATAATACCAAAGAATTTGTGATTGCAATCATTTCCCGGAAGAAACTGAGTATTATCTGACAGAATTGCAGGGGTGTCAATACTTTTGGCCACAACTGTACACTGGTCTCAATCCATTTCACTGCTTATCACCAAATCAAGCGATCCTTTCATGTACCACCTACACAGGATTGTCTATAGTACGTACATATAGTGATACGGTGGATATTGGTCCCTGGACATTGATTCACTGAAAGTAAACCCCTGGTACAGATTCAGGAAAAACACCTGCCTGCCTGGTGTGACCCCTACTGAAAATCTAAAACACATGCCCCATAGCCCCAACACACATGTATGGTAAAAACCCCAAGAATATACTTGCACTCAAAACCCCATTAACCCGACCAATGTGGGCTGAGAAATAGCTCCCCAAGATTGAAATATGTACTTAAATTTAATTTGCCCATAGAGCCAGGTCGGAACAAAATAGAATTTTTGTGAGCAAGACTTTATTTGGAGTATAGACCATAGCAAATGAAAAGGAGGAGGGGAAGCAAATGTTTTATGTCAGTTGCTGGCCGTGCACAGTTAACTACCTGGGTGAACAGGAATCACAGATGTTATCAAATAAAGAGGACTGATGTACAAGTACTAGAGGAATATCCATCCCAAAATGACCTGAAAGTGTATTGCCCCCACCACTACAACAACACAAAAGTGGAGGGGGGGGTCAAAATAATATCTCTATGGGAGAACCCACCAAGAGCAAGGAAGGGACATAAACAAAGTCTCTCAAGTAAAGATCCGTTGTATGCCATGTGCTTCATTGACGATCTGTGACGATGTCGTCATCTGGAGGAAACCGGAGAAGACTTCAGGCGGTAACTGTTAACCCAGCTGGGTCCTGTGCAGGAAATGCTGTGAAAGGGAGAAAAAAGAGGAGTAAGAGGCTGTGTAGGAGGCTTGCCTCAAATAACGGAGCCCCTCCAAAAATCAGTCCCCCAGGAAACCAGTGAAGTGCAATTCCTCATTGATCCCTCCTGGGGAGACCGAAATTAGTAGGAAAATCCACCTCGATTCCAACCATAAGAGGGGTTTCCTCCTCTCACCCCCTCTTAAATTGGGTTGTAGTTTGTCGAGCCCAATGACTACACTGCCAGTTGGGCGACCCCCGATGACGGTACAAGAAATGGGAAGTGACCGAGGTTAGTGTCAGGCCTTTGGCCTGATCACTGCTGGCCAATTGGATGGTTGACATATGCTTTTGATTACGCTTCCTCAATTCCTGCCCCGTGAAGCCCACATATAGTTTGTTACAGGGGCAAATAATTGCATCGATGATGTGATCCATCTTGCAATTGATGTAGTGTTTCAATTGATGCCTTTTGTTGTCACCAGGGTTGACAAAATGATCTCTTGTAGAAACCATAAGGGGACAGACGTTACAAGAGCCACAAGGAAAAGAGCCCCTCAACCTGATACCTCTGCCAAGTTGGTTCGTTGGCCATTTAAAATGACTGCGAACCAATTGGTCCGCCAGGTTTGGCACTCTTCTTGCGGTGATTTTAGGTCTGTCCCCTATCAACGGTCCAATTTTAGGGTCCAAATACAGGATGTCCCAATGGGTGTTTAGAATGATACCCACCTTTGTCCATTGATTGTGAAAGTCCGTAATGATCCTGGGAGTGCCATCCAATGGTGTCAGAGGCTGTTGTAGAAGTGAATCCTGTGAGCAGGCCTCTGCCTTCCTAAAAGCTGAAGATAGGACCCTTCTGGGATACTGTCACGCAGAAAACCTTTTAGTGAGGGCATGCGATTGGAGGCGAAAATCCTCCTCAGTTGTACAATTATGCCTTACCCTCAAAAACTGTCCCACAGGAATGCCCTTCTTCAGATGGGTTGGACAGGCTGTTCTTTGCTGTTGGCTTCCTATAAAGATCAGTCATCAGGTGTTCATCCCATACCGAGATCTTCAGGTCCAAAAAAGTGGCTTCTGAGGGGAAGAAGCTGGACATAAGATTGATATTCATTGAGTTGGCATTCAACTCCACCACAAAAGTTCTACATGAGATCTCATCCCCACTCCATTGGAAGAACATGTCATCTATAAAACGAAACCAGGCTCAAACGTGGTTCTGAAAACATTCCATCTTGTATACAACTTGCTCCTCCCACCAACCCAAAAATAGGTTTGCGAAATCCGGTGCACAGCGTGCCCCCATAGCTACTCCAGAGATCTGTCTATAAAAGCAACAATCAAAGACGAAGTAGCTATGGGACAGCAAGAAATCCAGAAGGTCATTGAGGAATGAGTTGTGGAGCCTATCAGTACCAACCTGTCCATCCAGGAAGTATGTGATTGCCTCCATCCCATGCTGATGTGTGATGTTTGTATAGAGCGACTTAACATCGCATGTCACAATCAATATTCCTGTGGAGATTTGGAGTGTGTCTTCCTGATCTGGGAAGTCTCTAATGTAGGAGGCCAATTTCTGGACCAATGGCTGTAGGTAGTGTTCAATGTAGGAGCCAGCCTTTTCACAGATGCTTCCGACACATGAGACGGTGGGTTCTCCCCGGTGGCTTTTGTAGATTTTTATGGACCTTTGGAAGAAAATACAGGGTGAGTACCACCGGATCTGAAGTCCACATGAAGTCTTTCTCTTTTTTGGTTATTGCTCCACAACTCAGAGCTGCCTCCAACAAACTAGAGAATTTCTTTTGGAAGACCGAAGTGGGATCTGCAGGCAGTTTGAGGTAAAACCTTGTGTTATTTAACTGCCTTTTGGCTTCTTCCACATACATGTCCCATGGCAAAACCACCACATTGTCGCCCTTATCTGCCTCTTTTATGATTATGGAAGAATTATTCTTTAATTCAAAGAAGGCTTTCTTCTCCCCGTGCTTCAGGTTCCCTCCCCATCCAAAACTATCCGGAAGCCATAGGATATCGCGTTTCACTAGATCAAAGTACATCTGCACCGACGGAAACAGAGACAAGGGTGGGGCTGTGGTGGATTTGTTCCGCAGAGGACATGGTTGCCTACCTGATCTAGAAGTTGTGTCTTCCAATAAATCCAAAAGATCTCGTAAGGTTCGTTGTTCCATCGCCACTGTGTTTCCCAGAATCATCGGGTGCCTATGGATGGCTGAGATCACCAATCTGCGGCAAAACAAATATAAATCCTTAATAAGTAAGAACTTATCCAGCCTATGTTCAGGAGAAAAGGTTAATCCACGTTGTGACACAGAGAGTTGATCTGCAGTCAAAACAAGGTTAGACAGATTGATCACCTTTAGAGTACCTGATTGTGGGTTTGTTGCCTGTGCTTCCATGTCCCCAAGAGAGATTGCATTTGTTAGTAACGGGGATTGCGACCCTATGGCTTCCATTTTGGACAGTGTGGTACCTCTGGTACTCTTCCCCGCCACCTATGAGCCCTCCTGCCGCCTCACTTGGCTCTTCTTCGGAGTCGCTTTCGCAAGCCCTTAAAAAAAATCACTATCACTAGAGGGATCAGTGTCTGGAATGGTGTTGGGTAAGTTGTGCGGTGCAGCTCCTGGAACCGCATTAGGCACCGGCTTTGGAGCTGGTTGTGGCGTTGGTTTTGGCACACGAGTTGTTTGACCATTGCCCTTGTGTCGCCATCTAAAAGCCCCATTACCAGCAAAATCTGCTCTATCTCGTTTGAATTTTTTACGTTTCCCATCAATAATCTCCCGCTTGTGGAGTCACATGATTGTCCTTATCAAAATCGGACAGCTTGCTCTCCGGGGTCTCAATCTTTTGCTTAGTGGAAACAAGTAAGGTTTTGTCGTGTTCCAAGAGCATATTGATGATAATATGTGAGCACTGCATCAATCCCTGTTCCCATGTCGATTCAAAGGATTCACTGGGCTCCCAGGTGGGGAAGATTTGTACTCTCAACCCTCTTGGCATGATTGAAAGTTTCAGATAATCTTCCAGACATCTAATATTCCACCACACCCTGGTGGCCAGTTTATGACTGCTCTCAATCTCATTCATCATTAGTGATGAGCATGCACTAAAATGCTCGGGTGCTCGATGCTCGCGTTGAGCATCTCAAGATGCTCGGGTGCTTGACCAAGCACCGAGCCCAATGTAAGTCATTTAGTGACAAGCTCCACCCACAGACTTCTGGTTATAAAACGAGTGTTTCTGGGAAAGGGCGGAAGGGGGGACTTTTTCAAATTGTCGCAGCATACAACATATTGCTGTGCCCCCCAGAGGGACCCTAACAATCAATCTGCTCTCTGTGAGGTGCCAGCTCACTGTGTGCACTGAAGGAAGCTGTGTATTTGTGTCAGAGAGATAATTATTAGCGAAGAGTCCGAGCATCTTGGTGGTACTTGGTGCTCGCCGAGCATCCCGAGTACCGGGATACTCATGCGATTAACGAGTAGTGCCGAGCATGCTCGCTCATCACTAGTCATCATCCTTGTTGTCACCATCCTCCGCTGAGGTACCAAAAATGCGAGTCGATTCCTGTTGTCAGGCCAACTCCCTAGACGAGGCCATAGCAGCAGACCAAACAATAATTTCCAATCAAAATTAATAACAAACAGTCTATTATGTGCACAACCAGAAAGGCAGAAAAAAACACCTGGGACACCTGGGAAACCTACTCATAGGCTATGTGGTTTTGCATTTTTTGCACTGTTATTAATTGGTTATAATCTGTGTGGTTATGGAACTTAATAAAGCTGATTTTGTTTCTTCCTTGCTGAAAAACTGAAAAAAAATCCTTCTCCAGACAACCTGCCAACTAAAGGATGGATCAGTGACCCAACAACAGGACTTTATTAGGAAAGTCCTCTTTATTCTGAGTAAAAAGACTTGAGCAGCTTTTTGAACACTGCCCGAGATGAATGTCACTGTTCCACATGGTACTCCACTGCCAGACAGTTTCCGGACGTTGCAGGGGCTACTTCTCCAGGGACATTCTCCGCCATTATCTGCCCCAGCATACACATTATGGCCACCGCTGGAGAAGATGATGGAGGAATTAGGGAACACCCCCCACCCCTATGAGAGATGGGAGGAACTTGGGCAACACTGACAGGCCCTTCAGGATCCACGGCCCCTCTGGGTTTGTCTGCAGCTGGCTGGATAATCAAAAGAGGCCTGGCCTCCAGTCGACACAACATTCTCTCCATGCAGGGCCGGCTCCAGGTTTTTGTGGGCCCCGGGCGAAAGAGTCCCAGTGGGCCCCTTTAACACATACCATGATTCATGACGCACAGATATGGCGATATGTAATTACACTACAACGCCAAAGGACAGGTTTCACGTCTTCAATTACATCTAACTCAGTGTGACGGGGTCTTTAAACGCACCCTCACACACGTGGGTTTTTTGTACAGACGTGTGAAAGGGGCCTTTCAAAGAAACTAGTAGCAACCCATGGTCATGTTTAAAAACTCTTGTTTTTAGTGGAACAAACAGGATGTATATCCTACCTCGTTAATGGATCATGATGGATGGATGATCATGGGTCCTGTCTCAGTCAGCGGCTGCGCCAATCATGGGGTGACAGAGCCTTGATGCCTGTGGCCGCCCGACGCCCGCAGTCATTGGGGTACGCTGACGACACAACGATGTGGACTGACCACTGGCTTCAAGCAGCTGCGGCTTAGATTGATGATGTTAAATAACTGTAAAGAAGTGATCAGAGACACAGAGATCATCATTCATTGTCATAGTTACTATAAACTCAGTTTGAGCTGAATGAATCAAGTTCAGACTGCAAACTGTAGGCGGTGGTGAGTGCGTTCCACTGTGCGCTATTGCACCGTCCCATTAGTGTAGCATTTCTTATGGATCCACTAATTGCAATGGAATGCTGTGACGTTTGCTGCGTCAGTCAACTCAATGTATTTCACAATTTAGCATTCACATGCTGCACTCCCTGCGTTCCCCTGATGACCACCAGTGATGTCCCCCCATACTGAGCCCACAGGACCTGTGGAGGATCTGGCACTGCACCATGTGACCAAGTAACATCATTCGTAATCGGTAACATGTGCAGGCGGTAGGGTCTTCGATACAGTGATGCTGCAGACTCCATAGATGTGAGGACACCACTGGAGATCACTGGAGGACTGCGGGAAGGTGAATTAGGCTAAGTTCACACATTATTGCTGTGTTCTCAGGATACATTTTTGGTGCATAAACTGCATTAAGAACGGAACCTCACAGAACGCAGCAATAACGCTGTGTGTGAATGGCCAGAGCCTTCTTCCAGCGCATTACTCACCTCGCCGTGCTTCATTGGTGACTGGAAGCGGTGTCTTCAGAGTCCCCGCCAGGCCCGCCGCAAGCTCGGCATCCAGGACCCCGTAGTACCATGTGACCGGGTGTCGGGTCATGTTGCCTGGTCACATGGTGCTGTTTAAGGACCTATGGTGTCGGCAACATAAGTGATCACCCGGGGAGCGCGGCGAGGTGAGTAAAAACTGCAGGAGGTGAGTTGAGGTGCGGTGAGTACAAGCATTCTTTTTGTGCATGCGCTTTGCAGTGCAAACGCATTTGCAAAATTATGGACAATGGGAACGCATTTCAGCAAAAACGTTATGGCGTTGCATTTCAATGCATTTACGCAGCGCTAAATAGCGCTGCAAAAATGCGAAGATACGATACGTGTGAACGTAGTGTAAAAAATGCAGCAGCATTCACACAAACATTGCAACGCTTTGTGAGGATCCTGCAGTTTCTGCACCAAAAACACATTCTTATAAAAAGGCATCAAAAATGTTGTGTATGAATAGAAAAAATAGTTACTCACCGCTGTGAGTGCACTTTGGCTGGGGTCAGATTAGTGATAGGACCCACGTTTCCAGGCAGCGCTGAAACCGGAAACCGTGAACGGCAATGGAAATGGAGCCCCATAGAGAGCCGGTGTTTACTTTGGTAACAGCCGCCAACAGAGCTTTTCAGCAGTGCATAGGAAAACACTGCATGTGGGTGTAACTAAGTACACAGCGGGTCTCTATGGGGCTCCGTTTTAGGCAGCGATTGCCGTTAATGGTGTCCGGTTTCAGTGCTGACTGGAAATGTGAGTCCTATCCCTAATCTGACCCTAGCCTTTCACTTCTTTTGTCCTAGGCTGCATAATTACTGACGATCTTTAGTCACAGCGTTTTGGACACAGTGTCTAGCTACTGCGTCCAAAACGCTGCGTTGTACAGTATTAGCATAGTGGATGAGATTTCTAGAAACCCCATCCTCACTATGCTTAAGTTGACCCGCATGCAGCGTTCTTTTACCTGCAGTGCGGGTTGCTGCCGGCATTCCGATCCTCCGCAGCATGTTCATTTCATGCTGCGGAGTCGGAAGTGGCTCCCATCAGGTGTGCGGAGGAAAAAGCCGCTCTGCACCCACCACACATGGTGAGTACAGGGCGGCTGCGGTCTCCCTGCGGCCGGGTTCACTTAGTTTTAGAGGAGCTGCGTCCAACACGCAGCTCCTCCATACTGTGAACACTACACATACCGTATAACGTACGTAGTACCGTGTCCGTATAGTACTACAGAGGCGACGGGCAGGGGTAGGCTGTGTGGGCACACAATACTGATAAACAAGCATAATGGTGTGAAGACAGTCTAGGGCAGGGTGGGCACTGGGCAGGGACAGGGAGGGTGGAAGAGGATATCTTTAATTATTCTGGTATTTACAACCCACCGGACGTGTGTGTGCTCACTGTGCTGTCTCCTCCTGTCTGTGGATTTTCACACATCGAGCTGTGCTCCGTCCAGCTCGCTCTGCCTGGCTGGTGGCTGCAGCCTGT